>CAXHWN010000536.1:0-420000 GCA_964020975.1 Hermodice carunculata
GTGTGCTTGCATGTGAAACAGCAGGTGACAACTGCACATTTTATGTGCATTGTTCAGCATCAGGAACAAAGTGACCAATACGTTCCTCTACAAATATGCAGTATACATTAAATGGAATTGGCAGGACACTGCATCTAATACCAGCATTGTGAACCACAGCTCGGCTGTTTTACAGGGCACTAACTGAGACAGAATACAGCAACTGATCTTGCAGTGCAAGCGCAAGAAAGTCTTAAAGCCTTGGAACCAGGACTAGGAACGATACCCTCAAATGCACGGTACGCGTTTCTGTTGAAAACTAGACTGAATTAGTTTTTATCCTTCGGCCTTATGAGGTCGACGGGTATTGTTGTACCCGGCGCCGTCCGTCTGTCCATCCGTCCGTCCCGTGGTTTTACCACCGTAACTTCAGAATTTTTTGAGACATGACTTTCAAATTGCACATGACAGTACACTCCTATATGGCCTACTTTGTGTGGAAGCATCGTTGACCTTGACGTAATTCTTAAGGTCACGCAGTGGTCACATGTGCTAAGCAACGTTACCACTGTAACTATTGAAAGCCTGCATGTAGCAATCTGAATCTTACACACAAGAAGCTTCATAGAGTGATCTAGAAGCCTATTGAAAATTGACGTCATTGCTTTATGTTTGATCTACTTTTTTAGGTCAAAGGTCAAGTGCACAATGATGGTATTGGTATAAGTAAGGAACTTTTTAAGTCAGTTACATGAAATTTTATACACACATGTATCACAACTAAAGAAAGTGTCCTAAATCAAAAGTATGTCACTAGGTCAAGTATCTGGGTCACAGTGACCTATTCATTGATATTTTGTTTACCACTATAACATCAAAAATTTTTGAGACAGGACTTTCAAATTGCATGATATTACACTCCTATGTGGCCTACTTTGTATGCAAGCATAGTTGACCTTGACCTAATTCTCAAGGTCACACAATGGTCACGTGCTAAGCGCCGTTACTGCTCTAATTAGTGAAAGCCTGCATCTAGCAATCTAAATGTTACAAGAAACTTCATAAAGTGAGCTAGAAGCCTATTGAAAATCAAGGTCATATCTCTATATTTGACCTACTTTTTGAGGTCAAAGGTCAAGTGCACAATGGTGGTATTGGTATAAGTAAGGAAGTATTTAAGTCAGTTACATGAAATTTTATACATCCATGTATCATAACCAAATAATGTGTCATAAATCAAAAGTAAGTTACTAGGTCAAGTATCTGGGTCACAGTGACCTAGTCATTGAAATTTTGTTTACCCACTATAACTTCAGAAGCTTTGAGACAGGACTTTCAAATTGCATATGATAGGGCACCACTGCAAGCATAATTGACCTTGACCTAATTTTCAAGGTCACACATGGGTCACAAGTTTGCTGAGTGACATTGTGCATCTCTAAATTTAAATCTTAAAGCAAAAGAAGCAACATAGGGTGATCTAGAAGGCTATTGAAAGTCAAGGTTATCCCTCTATATTTGACCTAATGTTTTTGAGGTCAAAGGTCAAGTGTACAATAGTAGTATTTGTGTAGGTAACTATACCTGATACTATGGGACACTATTCCTATTCACTTACAGCAAAAGAGATTGAATGCGGCCGAAGGGTACTGCGTTCTTTGAACGGTATTTTTAAGGGTCCACCCCATGGGGGGGACCCTTTCTGTATTCAGGTTGTCCATCCATCCGGATGTCCATCTGGATGTGCACATTCTCATTACCTGGATATCTACAGAATGCCTCCATGTATTTTGCTCAAATGTGGCAATATGCTTACCTTACCTGGCAAGATGAACGGATTAGATTTTGGTGTTACTATGACCTAATTTGTGCAAATGGCGGAGCCTTCAGTCAACACTTGTGTTGAAGGTATGTCTAGTTTAAAAAATTCAGAGCTACCCCTGTTAAGCTAAAAAAATTACAATGTTTCAAAAACAAAACAAAACTTATCTTGCAAAGGATCTCCTGAAATAAAATGTGTTTATGGTTACAGACCACAGTTGTGATTGGCTGGTTGCGCATCCCAATGGAGATAGTAATAGTGTATGTGCGTGAAATGCATGAGTGAATACGTAGAACAGTAAAAAGTCTGGCAAACTTTGATAAATTTGAATAAAATGTATATTCCACCATTGACTGAGCATTTCAGAATTAAACTGTGTAAAGCACTAAGTGTAAATGAAAAACTTTCTTTTCAACATTTTTCATACAAAATGTATCCCTGGTACCTGTGGGCAGTTTTTAGGGAAAATTTACATCTCCCTAGTGTATTTCTTTGTAAAATACCCACACCCTTGCAGGACATCAGGTAAGACCACTGGGGCGTGACTTGTGTATTCAGTTACTAACGGGCCAATTAAGCCATTGTTCTTGTACACTCGCACATGGGTTATTGTGAAAATACTGTGTTTTCAGCATGCTGTAGCTTCTGTTTAAATAAAGTTGGCTAAGTCAGGTTTGCTGCATCGCAGAGTTGCTTCATTGGTGGTCATATAGGTGCACTGTATTCTTGGCCAGGTGGGTACTTTATTGTGGGGAAGGACAATGATGTGACCCTGGCAAGAGCACAGTTCATACACCTGTATAAAGCTGACATCCAGGTGTTGTTTCTTATTTCAATTATCACAAATTAACGAGCTGGGAATTATATGACAAAAATCCATCCATGTTTTTCTTACATTTTTATCTGTTAAATGCTGTTCACGGAATTTTAAAATACAAAAATGCCGATTCTTCTTCTTCTTCTTCTTCTTCTTCTTCTTCTTCTTCTTCTTCTTCTTCTTCTTCTTCTTCTTCTTCTTCTTCTTCTTCTTCACATTGTTGCGTGCGTTCTGATGTGGTAACTCAAGAAAGATTTGACTTGGGAAGTTGAAATTTTTTGTGAAGATGTTCCTATATAAAACCTTGCTTGGGATTACAGATGGGTGACCTTGACATATTTTCCAAGGTCACATGGGCATGTCATCTAAAATTGACACAGATGCAACAACTCTGCAAGGATATGACTTAGGAGGTTGGAATTTTTCATATTTATGTACCATAATACCAACTAGGTTGGGATTGTAGATAAGTGACCCTGACCTATTTTCAAGGTCACATAGCCACTTTTTAAAAACCATTGCGGATGCACTCGAGAAAGATTTGTCTTACAGAGGTTGACATTTTGTTTGATTATGTTTCTTTGTAAGACTTTGTTTGTGACTGCTGATGTATGACCTTGACCAATTTTTCAAGGTCATGTGGGCATTTTGTCAAAAATCAATGTGGATGTGATAACTCAAGAAAGATTTCACTTGTGAAGTTGAAATTTATATAAGACCTTTCTTGGGATTGCAGATGGGTGACCTTGACCTATTCTTCAAGGTCATATAGGCATGTCATGTAAAATCAATAACTCAAGAAAGACTTGACTTGGAAACTTGAAATTTTATGTGATGTTCCTATATAAGACCTTGCTTGGGATTGTAGATTGGCGACCGTGACCTTTTTCAAGGTCACATGGCCACTTTTTCAAAATCATTGCAGACACACTACTGAAAGATTTGACTTACAGAGATTGAAATTTTGTGTGATTACGTTCCTATGAGAGACTTGTAAGGCTCTGCTTGTGACTGCAGATGTTTGACCTTGCCCTATTTTCTAAGGTTACATGGGCATTTCATCTAAAATCCATGCAGACATTATAACTCCACAAGGATTTTACTTAGGAGGTGGAAATTCTGCATGATTATTTACCATAATACGAACTAGGTTGGGAGTTCAGATGGGTGACCTTGACCTATTTTCTAGGTAACAAGCACTTCCTTGAAGCTGCAGAAGTGATAAGTCAAGAATGTCTTTTTAAAAGGTAGCACCTTGAAATTGTGGTATTAGATATCTGTAGATGTGTGACCTTGGCGTATTTTTCAAGCTCACATGGGCATTTCCTTGAAAATAGTCCCAGATATCGTGTCAGAAGAATAGGACTTAAGAGGTTGAAGTTTTCTATGATTATGTACCAATATACACCATATCTGCAGGCAGGCGGGCGGGCGGGCGGGATGGATGGATAGATAGATAGATCATGGAAGATTAGAAAATATGACTTCTGTATAGATATGAAATCAGGAAAATATATAAAATCTGTAAAACATGCTGATCTGTGCTATACAGTATAAGTATTTAAAAAAAAAAACAGATTAGGAAGTTGAGAAACTCCTGCCTTCTAGTGCTCCCATCTCTGCCATATAAAATTGCTTTGTTTTGTATTTGACAATGATTGAAGATGTACAAGCTTTTATATTATGAGGGAATTTGTTCCCCATAAGTACAGCATTAAACATGAATCCATTGTGCTTTTGAGACCAAACATGTGGCACAACAAAATTCAATGAGCTGTCAGGAGTTTGATGTTGATGAGAGGCTGATACACGATTGACATTTTGTATGTTGACTTCAGTGGTGCTCACGTCACATCCATCTTTTGCCAATAAAACTGCAGCAGGTGTTTTTTCAGTGCCAGGATCGATGCTTGCTTGCCCCACTTGGTCCTCTTGTGTCTTGGCTTCACCTCCAGTCCTGTCTGCCATACACAACCCATCAATCGTTGACTCATTGATAGCAAACTTCTTCCCTGATTCTTTATTCCCATGGGCTTCAGCATACTGGATGATGGCAAGCTTGTCTCTTGCTGTATACGAAACAGTCTAGAATTACTTGACGTATGCAACAGTGGATACCAAGGAGTGAATACCAGAAGGCGAAAATCAAAACAAAATGTCTGCCATTTTCATACTTGTCTGGACATTCAACCACACCTTTTGCTGTTTTGCACAGTTTATACATGTAGCTATGTAAATTGATGAATGTCGACTTACAAAGATTCTACATGTCTTGTGGAACAAATTCATAGATATGGATGGATGCACTTGAATGTGTATGTGTTGCACGTATGTTGAAATGTAAATGAATACAGATGAATGTTGATCATCAGACTAGTTTGACCGTCTGTTTTCTAACTCAGTAGATAAGATCAAATGTCATGAACTAAAATGGCATACATTTTTCAAATATACACACTAAACACTAGGCCTGTGATGGGGACGGTTACATCAAAACATACTTACCACCTTGGGATACATGTATATCCTTTCACTGTGATACCGTATCACATACTTCAATTATTCAACGAATATACTAATATACAGTGGCAGCGGTAGCGGCTACAGTACGGTATAGTATATACATGCGTATTTAGATGAATCACACAAATAGGCCTAATGTTGGCAGTGACATTTTAATGTTGAAAACTCCATTATTACTTAATACACCCAGGCCAATGCCAACTTGGTACGGTATCGTAATTGTTGTTGATACACTGTTACACAATGTCTTAAAAGGCCTACCAATACATGTCACACACTTCAATTATTTAAATGAATATACTTATACAGTGGCAGTAGTAGCGGCTACATTATAGTATATAGTATATATTAGGCCTATCACACCCATAAGGTCGATAGTGACATTTTAATGTTGAAAATTCCACCACTTGATACACCTGCATGATACCAGTGGCAGTGACTATTGTAGGAACTGTCGTCTTTTGAATTTTTAAAATAAATGATGGTCAAGATAAGGCGCTTATGTAAAGATTTAACCACTGCAGCCTCAACATAACTTTTATCATTCAGGAACTGAATGACATGGACTATATTCTTTCTTTTTCTTTTTCAAATTTTGAACAGAAACAAATTGTCTTTTCAGAGAGATGAAAATGTAGACTTCATAAACTCAGACTCGGTTACCATGTACTATATTTATGTTCTTTTACAGTACGGTGACGTCCCAATTACATCAAAATTTCGTCAATCATTATATGCACATTACTTATAAATGACAATTACTGATGAAATACTTGAACATTCTGGAGGAGTAGAATGCAATTCGCTGATAAATATGCTACATTTAAATGAAAATTCTAATGAACATACTGAAAATGAAAATATTGAACGTTTTGAATTGTTACATCAATCACCCTACTATATGGATAATTTAATTCTTACTCTTATTATAAAAAGAAACAGTTTCACAATATTAAGTTCTAATTTTAAATCTGTACAAGCCAAATTTTCTGAAATCGAAGTCTTTATATATGAATTACGTGAGCATAACTTTGAGTTTAGTGCCATATGTTTACAAGAGTGTTACATTAATGATCACAGCGACTTGCCTCTTATTCAAATTGATGGCTATCATTGCATTGCTCAAAATCAAAGCTGTACCACAAAAGGAGGGCTAATTATCTATTGAAATGAAAAATATAATTACCTGGTTAAACTCTAGCCTGTAGTTTCCAACAGTTAGGAAAGCCAATTTATTGAAGTGTATGGTGATGATCTTCACACAAGTTTCATAATTGGCACCATTTACAGACCACCAAAAGATTTAAATGAAAATTACACTTTGTTTACTGAGGAATTCTCTCAGACTCTATTGAGTTTTGAAAGATGTAAACAGGAAATTGCAATATGCGGTGACTTCAATATATTGACCTGCTTAAGATAAACGAAAAGGAAACGTTTCATGATTTTTTTGATACCTGAATGATACATGGTTTTTGTCCCAAAATAACATTTCCAACTCGGTTCTTGAACAGGAAAGAGACTCTTACGGATAATATTATTTGTAAAATTGATGATACCCCTACTACATCTGGCCTTATGATTAAAAAATTTTCAGATCCCCAACCGTACTTCACTTGCTTTGATACTCTTCCTAAAACAAGAACAACCCCCAAACTGATAGAAATAAAGAAACAAAGTCCTGCAGACATGACAAATTTTTATAATGAATAAGTAAACTCCGACCTTGTACATAAAATTAACTGCGATGTTTCTGCTGATATAAATCAAAATGTTGAAATCTTGTATGAAGTTATCGATAAAACTATTCAGAAACACATTCCTACAAAAACTATCAAATTTAACAAATACAAGTGTAAAAAGCAAAAATGGATAACCGCAGGAATACTTCGATCCATTAAATGCAGATAATTTATATAAAAAATGAAGTGTACATCTGTTGAGTCCCCTGTTTACCAAACATTAAAAACTAATTTAGCAACTTACAATAATATCATCCGAAATAGTATTCGTAAAGCAAAAAAGGATTACTATGAATCATGTTTTAGAAATTATGAAAATGACTTGAAAAAGACCTGGCAGACTATAAATGAAATACTATCAAAAACTAAACAAAAAAAAGTTTTTCATGGATAATGATCAATTAATAAAGGATAGACTCACTATTGTAAATAAATTCAATGAGTTTTTCGTAAATATCGGTCCAAATCTCGCTAGACAAATCAAAACCTCTGATACTACTGGTTATAAATAATACTTATACAATCAATGTAACCTAAACTTTAAATTTACAAATGTCGACCAAGATATGGTTGAAAAAGTCATTGATAACCTGAAGCCCAAAACTAGCTGTGGTCTAGATGGTATCTCAACCAAATTAATGAAATTTATCAAAAATGTCATTTCTGAACCTTTTGTTGAACTGATCAACCAGTCGTTAAATACAGGTATTTTCCATGATAAATTTAAAACAGCCAAGGTAATTCCAATCTATAAAAAAGATGACCTAACTCAGTTCACAAATCGTCCCATCTCAGTTCTGCCTGCATTTTCAAAGGTTTTCGAAAAAATCATATTCAACCAGGTATACGAATACTTTCAGAAACTCTTTTATAGTAGCTTATACGGTTTCCGTACAGATCACTCTACAGAACTGGCAGCCATAGAATTAGTCGATAAAATTATACTAGAAATGGACAAGGGCAATTTACCTTTGTGTATTTTCTTAGATTCATCCAAAGCTTTGGATACCATAGATCACTCTAATCTGTTGCACAAACTGAGTTACTACGGTATCAAACAAACACCCTTAAAACTCTTCGAAAGCTATTTAAATAATCGTAAACAGTACGTTCAAATAGATAATGTTGAATCTGATGCCATGTCCATTACCACTGGAGTTTCACAAGGCTCTATTTTAGGACCATTGCTTTTCATTATCTATATTAACGATATCTCCCATGCAAGTAAAACATTTGAAGTAATTATGTACGCAGATGATTCGACCTTATCAACCACACTCAATTCTTTCAATGTAAATATCAATTCGGATATTGATAGCAATATCAATGCTGAGATAAGAAACATCGTTGAAAGGTTAAATGTAAATAAGCTATCACTTAATGTGAGCAGAACAAAGTTCATGACTTTTCATCAAATAAACAAAAAAATCCGTGTGCCAAATCTCAAAATAAACGAAAATCAAATTGAACATGTTAATACATTCTCTTTTCTCGGAATTACTCTTGACAAAAGTTTAAATTGGAAAGCACATGTAGATAAATTAAGTAACAAAATATCAAGAGCACTAGGAATTTTGAACAAGCTTAAAAATATGCTTCCAATGACTGCCAAAATAAAAAATTATAATTCTATTATACTGTCACAACTTAATTACGGAATCCTAGTGTGGGGATCTAATAATTCTAAAATTCTCAAAATGCAGAAAAAAGCCATTCGTATGATTTGTTGTAAAAAATATAATGCTCACACAGATCCACTATTTAAAAGTCTTGGCCTCCTGAAAATAATATTTTTACTCTATCAAAATTCAAATTTTTCCAAAAATTTGTTAACAATAAACTACCTGAAAATCTTCTAAAGTTACAATTATATAGTAATCTTAAACAACATCAATATAATACCCGACAAGCTAGAAACATGTATATCACTGGATATAAACATGCCTATGCAAAAAACTGTTTAAGATTTGATCTTCCTGATACTACCAATAAAGCTGCTACGCATATTAATGAAAAAGTCTATACCCATAGCCTTCAAGGTATGACTAGATATATTAAAAATTACTTTATACAGAATTATTCTGAAATTTGTAATATTAACAATTGGTATGTGTGTAGGAATTAATAACTCCTTTATTTTGTTCCTTTTTTAAAGTTTACCTTAACATTAAATGTAATTTTCTGACACTTTGTTTGTATTTTTAATCTAATTGTGTAATTGTTCTTTTAGTACAACGTGTAATTGCCATGTAATTATTCTTGTATGTAATGGGTGGCTCCCATGATAGCGACATACTTTTGTCTTAATAGGAGTCTCCCACACTATGTATATCCTTATGTTTCATTTATTTTCTGTTTTATGTCAAATTGAATGTATTTTTTGGTCGAATAAAAGCATCCTGGGTCCTGAGTCCTGAAAACAATCAATTTATGGGTTTATTACATGCAGGTGAACACCACACTTGTGAAACACTGGTTGCTTGACCCACAGTTTGCTTTCTTTGTTCTTTTTTTTTTTTACCTGCGTGCTATACACAGGTACATGCAACGCTATTAAGGACACAGTATAACACCACAGGTCACTTAAGCTGGTTTCCATGCACTTTAGGTACTTGGCCAGAGCCGCGATAAAAATTCCATGGATCCAGTGCTGTCACCATACTGCTGCATTGAACCCATCCAGGCCCTGTGGCATTATGCGAAAACATACATCGATAACAATTTGAACCACAAGCCTGAAATCCATGCACTTTGAGTCGAAAGTTTTCAAAAATAGGAAATTTGTGTGCTATATCTGGCAGGAACGCATGGTGTCTCCTACTTTGTACAAAGTACTCAATTTTTGTTTGGTAGAGTCGTCATCCTCTTGAATGCATATAATAAAGGCAACAAAGCCCAATTTCTTTCTTCTTTTGTCTTCTTGCATGTTGGGACCAGCAACTATGCGTAGAAGGTTGTACGGAAAACAACTACAACATTGATGGTATAATATAAGCAACAAAGTCCAATTTTTTGTTTCATAGATAATCGTCTTAAATGTGAGAATATGTGCAATATTAATAGCCCATAGCAGCTGGACCACATACATGTAATACACATGCACAGGTTAATATTTCCCCAGCTATATGCTTATCAGATCGCAATTAACATCCTATTACCACAAAGATGATCGAATAGATGAAAAAGCCAGAGTGGACTTTCCTTTCATGTATGTAGCCTCCTTGGTTATACCAAATGTACAACAAATGTGTAACTTTTGGAAGTTGGAATATCTCATATGGGTGACCTTACAGGATTCCCCCCCCCCCCCCCCCCCCCCGACAATTCTCTTCATCTGGTCATAATGTTTTCCATCTTTTTAGCGATGAGATATTGGATTGTTTATGGTATAAGTGCATTCCTAGCAGTGTATTCTGTATTATGTAAACTTTTGCTCGTTAGCATGATACCATCCTCAGTTTTCAAGTTAACCCAGTATCACTTTCAGGACTTACAAGGTGTATGGAAATCTAGGTTAGGTTCAATATTTGTTGTGCCATCTACTGTATTATGTCATATATGGGTTAAAATGTGAAAATCTTGTGGACACTCTTATATCTTTAATCTCTGTTGGATATTCATGAAATGTGGGATTACGGGGGAGTGGGGGAGGTCAAAGTCTCGATCAAGGTTGATACTAGTAGTGCCACCTATGGTTGTACAGAAATTATTAGTTCAACTGTGTTAAACTTAAATAAATTCCTTATTTCAGCACAGAAGGCAGTTAGTCTTACTAAACATGTGTCCTATAATTTTGGTAAGACTAGCTGCATTCTTTGCTGAAATAAGGAATTTATATATGTACATGACTAAAAGTAGAATGTTACACATTATGGATGACCTTGACATACTTGTTCAAGGTCACTGGGACAATAAAGATGATAGAGGTGAGAAGCTAGTGGTGGGCCTTGTACAATTAATTGCGGATATGATGTGAATAAAACATTACATGTTTATTACAGAGACAAATTCCTATTGTCCCTTAAGTACTGGTGGGGCCACCTGTTTTACTTTATGGATAGATTGTAAACACATTAAATTCATTATTTTTACAATCCCAATCTTTTATATTACAAAATTTACAGGAAAAATACCTGAGGTAAAGACTCACAATTTGTTATAATATGAATCACCTTAACCAACTTTTCAAGGTCACCAGGTAACACATATACATGAAGTGAGTTGTAAATACAACTGTTCCTACAATTTTCAATGTGGACTCATGTAACTTTCAGAACTAAAAACAAACTAAGTCGAGTTTGATACTGGTGGCGCCATGTACAATATTATGTAATATAGGAGTCAAAATGTGAAAATCTTTTGAATATTATTACATCTTTAATATCTGTAGGATCTTGATGAAATTTGGTTGGATGGTGGGCGAAGTCAAAATATCTATCATGGGTGATATGTGTGGTGCCACTTATAGTTGTATGGAAATTATCAGTCAAAATGTATTTAAAGGTATACAAAATCATTATTCCAGCAAATAATGCAGCTACTAATTAATACATGTATTGATCCCAATATATGTTAGCAGAGCACCAGATCCATAGGCCTCTTGTTGTAATAATTAATTGAGATGGAAATACCAACTCTACACCAATCATCAATTGTCAATAATTAAATCCTGCAAAATTATGAGTGACCTTGATCTATTTTAGCAAGGTCATTATACACTGTAGAAAACACTAAATTCAACATGTAGAGAAACAATGAGGCTAACATTGCCAAATATGCAAAAAATGTTTATCATATATGGAACTCATTATTGTGTTAATAAATTGAGATGCAACTGTAAAATTTACACAAAATATGCTAATGCAAAATATGACCAATGGTCACATTTTTTTATATGATGTGTGACCTTGGCCTATTTCTCAAGGTCATTAAGCACTAAAAAAAGGCACTAAATGCAATAAATTGATAAAGAATAAGGCGAATAATACCAATTTCTGCAGGTCAAAAAGGGAATGCATTTCAAGAAATTATGTAATTTTTGGTGATGGTTGTCAGCTGAGTATGAGGCACATGGGCCTCTTGTTTTCACAAATGTTTCGTGTTTTCACTATTTCTGACTTCTGCTCGACAACCGTCACTCAGATTATTCTGAAATGTGGTGGAAATGTAGCTTGTGGAGGGTTAAAAATTTGCTCATTTGGTGGTTATCTTCTGGATCCCTGATTTTGAGCTCAGCTGGCTTGTCAATCAGCTTATGTTATGACTAAGCATCTGTTGTTTGTCTGTCTCTTGTCCACTATTCACATTTTCTTCTCCAAAACTACTGGCCAGATTCACTTCAAACTTGGTAGGGGGTGTACCTTGGGTGGGTCTCTGCCAAGTTTGTACAAGCGGCCATGCTACAGTGATTTTTAGACTTTAATGAATTATTGTTCATTTATTGACCAAATGTTAAAAAATTTCTCAGAAATTGCCAAGCCAACCGCTTCGAGGTGGAGCTGTGATTTTATTTCTTTTTTTTTTATTAAGTTTTGTGACTTACGCAATTTTTAACTTCTCTCAAAACTCTCATTCAGGTTGAGTTTAACTCGGAGCAAATGTAACTTGTATAAGGGTAAACCAACTTATTCCCTAGGTGGTGTTGCTATGGATTGCCGATCTTTAGCAATTTTTTCAATTCCGGTATGTGTCACTTACAGCATGTATTCCTATTGATTACTACGCAAGTCAATTGAGATTGCAATGAAAATTCACATTCTTGACCTCTCCAAAATGTCAACCATATTCGTTTCAAACTAGGTGGACATGTACCTGGGGTATCTGTGCAAAGCTTGTTCCAATAGCCATGCTCCAGTCAGTTTTGGGGGTTTTTTTTCTTATAATTTTTTCGGCTAATTTTTTTTACCAAATCTTAAAACAATCTTCTACTCTGAAACAGCCAAACAAATTGCTACGAAATTGCATTTGAATTTTTAGCTCAGCTGACTTGTCAGTCAGCTGAGCGTTTCTGAGGGTGGGTCTGTAGTCCATTGTCCATCCGCATTAAAATTCAAAAAAGGAATCCCCCAAAAGGAAGAAAGGAAACTTAAATCCAGTGATAATATTGTACAAAAATCCAGCAATAGGATACATTAATCTACAAAGTATTTTAAAACTTAAGAGCATCAAAGACTCTGTCAACAGTTATGTTAAGGATAATATTACTGTTACTTGCAAATATACTAACAGCGTTTGCAACAAAATCTTGAAATACAATAAGACTATGAAGGAAGTTGACTTGGACACCTGGGATCACAGGCCCGCTGCAATATGTGAATCTAAGGTCAGCTGAGTACAGGACTGTCACAGTCATTTTGTTTCTTTCTGTGCATGTTTCCATGCTGTTTAGTTTAATTTAAATTATGAAGGGGATCAGCCATATGTATTACAATGAGTGAAACCGTGAGGTATGGATCGAATCCTTGTTGGGCTGGACTTCACTCAGAACCTTCGTAATAAAATTCTCCATACAAGCAACAAATAAGTCCATCTAAATATATAATGTGTAATGATGTCACTGACCTGCACAGTAATAGTTATCTTGTAAGTAAATTTTAGTATCCATGCACACAGGAATGTGTAATATACAAGTGTATGACAAGTCCCCATAATGCCAGTTTCAAAAAGAAAATCACCACCTTCCCTCCCCAAAACCCCCCAAAATTCAAATTAAAAATAAAGAAGTAAATAAATGAAATAAATTAGCTGACATCTTTCTAGTTTATTACCAATACTTGCAATATTTCTTCATAAAATTTGCCTGTGCAAATGCAGAACATAATATAAATCCAAATTAGTCCAAATTATAGGAGATGTGTGGATTTATATGTGTTATCTCTCGATATTTTTTCTAGATAAGACACATTAGAAATATATGATCATGTGGAAAGTACAAAATATCAAAGAATATGTGACAGCTTTTAAATAATTTTAAGTATTTTTTTTAAATTCAAAGAAGGAAATTAAGAAAGGCCAGCTTTTATTTTCTCCAGGGTTGCTGAATTAAAAATGCAGTTGAGCTTTAGTATGAATATCACAAACGTCGCAGTGAATATTACTGGGTATATCTATTGGAGTGAAAAATAAATGATATGCAGAGTTTTAAATGTAAAATGTAAACATGTTTTCCCCGTAAACCTTGCTTTGAGTGTGGTAAGTTCTTTAAAACAAATGTCATTACTAGTGACCTTGTCAGGTTTTCATTATCTATGCTGCATGCAGAATGGCCTCAACAGCCCTGTCAGTCATTTCGCCCATGTATATGTTGTTGTTTACCATTATGTTCTTCCAGGGTCACGTCATGTTGACAAAAGTAGTGCTGCATCAATGTATATATCAGTGCTCCATGTGATTCGCCGTTGTAGTTCATGACCTTGTGTTCATGAGGGAATGACGCCAAGGCAAAATCCTATCTCTCTGATGTTAAACTTTGGATCGAATGTAAATTTTGTACGATGAATGACAACTTAATCATCATAATAGTGGTATTTTGACGTTTTTATTTTTTGTTTGAGTTTTGTGTGTGTGTGTGTGTGTGTGTGTGTGTGTGTGTGTGTGTGTGTGTGTGTGTGTGTGTGTGTGTTTTAGGGGGCTAAGATCACAAATTTAAGGGCTCTGAAATCTGTTAACTTTTGAAAAGTCTCCAGATGAAAATGTAGCAGTACAATGCACTATATCCCTGATGACCTGATGAAATATAGCGGTAGAATGGACTATAGCCCTGATAACCCAATAACATTGAAGTGATCGAAAAAAAACTATCTACCTGAAATATCCAAGAAAATGAAGGACATTACAACAGCTATGACCATCAAAGCACTAGACAACGATGTTCATAAACGAAAATGGTCATTGATCATTCAGGGGTTAAAAGGACCAGAGATGGAAGATGAGCTGGAAACAAGGAAAAAATGCACTGAATTTACCAAAACACATTTGCGAGTAAATGACGCAGAAACAACTATGATGGCTGCATGTCACAGATTAAGCAAAAACAAAGATGCTGGGATTATCATATGTTTTACGGACCTCCATCAACGGAACAACTGGTTGTCTGGTACCAAGCACCTAGCGAGTCATGAAGGCAAGGTTTCATTTTCTCCAGACCTACCACCCGTTACCCACAAACTAAAGACGGATATACTCAACCACCGACGCAACCTGTCAGCTGACCTCAAGAAAAAGCCTAAAGTTAAGTACCTGAAGATGTGGCCGTACATATACTTGGACATTCCTGGTCAAAATTCCTACTATCCGAAATATACCTAAGAAGAGATAGCGGAATCATATCTGGAGATGGACTTGGATGTGACGCTCACAGCGGATCCTTAGCCTGTAGTGGACTAAATATTACTGTGCTCATTGTGTCTTGACTTGTGTTATATAGATGAAAACAGCAGACACTGATCCGACTTTCTTATTAAAACAAGACCACTCGGATCTTTTTCATTTGAATTAGAACTGTGGTGATAATATGTCACGCAGCAGGTTTTTCTTTTGAAGCATCTCTTTTGGACATTTGGATATAAACTTTACATGTCATCTATACCCCCTTGGGAGGCAGACATTTTTCTTTTGAATTACTTCTTGTAACATGTGCTTTACTGTTTTACACCTGAACTTTTTTTTACCGTTTTTTGTTTTTTGTTTTGTTGTTGTTGCCTGTCCTACTCAGAAAATGCTTTTTTTTTCAGATCTTACACTCAGTGCTTGCCATTCATGGCGATGTTTGTCAAGTTCATTTTGGTACAGAAACTGGATTTTCAATCAGTGTTGCATGTATCTATGGTATTTCTTTGCCATTTTCTCAATCATCATGATATACCATGGCTCGTAATTTAGACGAAGAACTATTGCAAAATTTTGGTGGAATTTCAACAAATTGTTCAAATGATCTACTGAATGATGCAGAAGATCTAGAAAATACAATTTCAGTTGCTTCCGATTCACCATATGTAGAACCAAAGGATCTCAAAGATTATCTTAAATCCCTAAAAAATACCTTCTCCATCCTCACTTTAAATATTCAAAGTCTTAATGCTAAATTTGATAAATTACAATTATTTATTGAAGATCTGGCAAAGAGTGACCTTGAATTTAGTGCTATTTGCTTGCAGGAGACCTGGCTTAACAATGAATCACCACTTTCCTTGTTTAATCTTCAAAACTATGAAATGATTACTCTAAAGTCTACATGCAGCTCTCATGGTGGTCTTCTTATTTACCTACATAAAAGATATAGATATTCAACTCGTAATTTTTACACACCTAATTCAATATGGGAAGGGCAATTTATTGATATATGTGGGAAAAATAATGGCCGTAAAATTACATTGTGTAATATTTATCGGCCACCACGTGATCGAAACAATGATATTGATTTATTTATAAGTGACCTCAGTCCAATTATTGAAGCACTAGCTCATGAAGCTTCTGACAAAATTATATTGGGTGATTTCAATTTAAATTTGTTGAAGATCAATACCCGGCAAAAGTATGCTAAGTATTTAGACATAATGCTATGCAATGGTTTTTATCCAAAAATTACGTTACCTACTAGGATTACAGACAGAACTGCTACTTTAATTGATCAAATATTTTGCAACTTTTCTCATGTGAAAAAATCATGTAAATCTGGTATTATTCTATCAGATTTATCTGATCATTTGCCATCCTTCACCTGTTTTAATATAGAACCAAAATTACAATCTCCACCTAAATATGTGAATATTCAGACTAGAAACCCTATTTCTTTACAATCCTTTTATGATGAAATAAATAATACCAATATCATGAATAGAATGAACCCAGTATTGCAAAGTGATCCAAATGAAAATCATCGTACTTTAGAAACAATTATACAGACTGCAATGAAAAAGCATCTTCCTACAAAAACTGTTAAATATAACAAGTACAAGCACAAGCTATCCCCGTGGATTACATATGGAATCTTACAATCTATTAAATTTCGTGATAATTTATACAGAACTATGAAATGTACATCTCATGATGATCCAAATTTTGCGACTCTCAAACAAAATCTTCATGTTTATAATAAGATATTAAATAGAAACATAACAGAGCTAAAACAGCAGTATTATCATTCTCAATTTGAAAAATTCAAACAAAATACAAAAAAACTTGGGACACAATAAAAATCATTTTAAACGGAAGCAAAAATAAACGAGCATTTCCAAACTTTTTCCTTGTTGACAATTCTGAAATAACAAATAGAGAGGAAATTGCAAACAGGTTTAATACTTTTTTCACAAACATGGGTCCTAAACTTGCCTCAAAATTAAACACTGCCAATGCACCCTCCTTTACATCTTATCTGAGCAATCAAGTGGAAAATACTTTCTCCCTCTCCCCAGTAGATGCTGAAGAGATCAGTAACATAATAGATAGATTTAAATCTAAGACAAGTACAGGTCACGATGACCTGTCAATGTCACTTGTAAAAGGCTTAATCAATGCAGTGTCTAAACCTATGGCTCTTATCATAAATCAGTCTTTTACAACAGGAATTTTTCCAAAAAAAACTAAAAATTGCCAAAGTAATTCCGCTATATAAAAAGGACAATGAAAATATTTTTGAAAATTACCGACCTATTTCCCTGTTACCTGTTTTTTCTAAAGTGATTGAAAGAGTTGTATACAATCAGTTATATGAATACTTTGTTTCTAATTCACTATTTTATGCAAGTCAACATGGTTTCAAGAAATCTCATTCTACCGAAACAGCTGCCCTTGAATTTATTGACCGGATCATGCAATTTCTAGACCAGGGAACGTTACCTATAGCCATATATTTAGACTTATCAAAGGCATTCGGCACCTTAAATCATGACATACTTTTACATAAACTCAACCATTATGGAATTACAGGCATTTCTCTCAACTGGTTCAAAGATTATCTTACCAACAGACAACAATATGTCTCTTATGATGGTGTTTGTTCAAATATGTTGCCAGTGACTATGGGAGTCCTCCAAGGATCAATCCTTGGGCCTCTCTTGTTCATCATATATACTAATGACATACACATGGCATCAAATAAATTTAAATCAATTTTGTATGCTGATGACATCACATTAATCAATTCCCTTTGCTCATTTACAACCACATCGCATACTTGTGAAACCAGTGACATATCTAATTCACTTAATTTGGAACTTCAAAATATCTATAATTGGTTGGTATCAAATAAATTATCTTTAAATATTGCAAAAACGAAATATATGTTATTCCACTTTCCACAGAAATAAAATTAATTTCAACCTAGATTTAAAAATTAATAGTATCCCAATAGACAGAACAGAAGTTTTTGATTTCCTTGGTTTACGTGTACAAGAAAATTTAAATTGGTCCCCTCATTTAAGCAAAATTGGAAATAAATTATCTAAAGTGATCGGCATTATGAAAAGAATACACAAGTATGTGCCCACTAGAACTCTTCTTATAATGTACAATTCTCTATTTTTATCTCACCTGAAATATTCTATCTTGGCATGGGGTTTTTCCCAGGGTCGCATCTTCTTATTGCAAAAACGAGTAATACGTATAATGTGTAATTCATCTTACCTTGCTCATACAGATCCACTTTTCAAACATTTAGGAATTTTAAAATTGCATGACATACTTAAATTAAAAGCCCTGAAATTCTATTACAGGTATAAAAAGAAGGAGGTGCCTGACTATTTTTTGAACATATTCTAGGAATCCCATGTTACTCATGCTTACAACACTCGCCAAAGAGGAAGGGCCATGATCCCAATACCCACCAAATCTAAAAATAAAAACTGCATTAGATATTGTATTGCAAATTTAGTAATAAACACCCCCCCCCCCCCCCATGCATCAAAGATAAAATATTTACACATTCATACCATGGTTTCTCCACATATGCAAAATCCTTTTTTATAAATAGTTATCAAGAACACTGTACCATACCAAACTGCTACATATGTAATAATTAATGAACATTTGTTTTACAATTGAGTGTATCTCCATACACATTTTGTTAACTTGAAGTGATCTACATATCTAAGTGAATTACCTCAGGTGGCCCCAGCGTTAGCGGATTTGCAATCCTTAGTTGGGGTCATCCTGACAGTCTTGATTTTTGTTTCGCATGAGAGCAGTATTTTTCTTGGTACCAATCTTTCTTGTTTTAACTCTGTATTGTGTATGTCTCGTATTTACTGACTGTCAAATAAATATGTTCTGAGTTCTGAGTTCTGAGATACTGGAGTCCTGGCTGTATCATATACACTGTCGTGAGCACTTAGCAATATGTGGGGAATAAAATAATTTAATTTTGTTAGTTTTTAGGAAATGAACAAGTAGTCCTAAAACCGCACATAAAATTTACTGTTGATTTATTTAGTATTGTACACCGATATAACACTGCCAGCTTTAATTTGCCCAGAAGTGGACTTCAGAATTTTTAGACAGCAAGAACTTTTACATTTTTATTGGAACCTATATGTTTGGGTTGTCAGACCTATTCGGTATGCCGACACTTCTGGAGATCCTTAGATATTAATTTTTGCAATGGCTGGTACTTCAACATTGCGAAAAGTTTTGTTTCTACTTTTAAGGAATTTACGTATGTTTATGCTATTTTCGACTTCTTTTAAAACATCCCCAGTTTGTGTTGAAGCATGATGGTAATGTCCATTTTGCAGGGTGAGACAAAGCTGTTCACTAGGTGGTCATGCCGCAGATCTCCGATTGTTATTGATTTATTTTAAATTCGGGCAATTGTCCTTCGATGCGCTCATTCTTGTCGACTATATGCAAGTCCATGGGAATTGCCAAGGTAATTGATATATTTACCTTTTTATCGCATTCACTTAAGCATTTCGGATATGTGAAATTTCATATTATACTCTACAGTCTTTGTAATATCCCAATAAAGTTTCAAAGAATGAAGCGGAGTGATTAGTAAGTGCAGGTAAACGATATAAAATCAATTCGACTGAAATATAAAGCACAAATGGAACAGTGGCCATAACATCAACCTGCTACTGCATTCGTCGGCTGAACAGCAAATGCCGGCAAAGTGATGCAGGCTTTGTCTAGCAAGCAACATGTGAAATTGCTGGGCGCTTCTAGCTTGTAAAATTTCAAATATTTGGTTGCATTGTTAAACTGAATAATCCACAAATGTTACAGTGTAGCACATCTGAAATACACACCATTTAAATATCAGATTTCGAGAGCAAAAGTCAAGTTGTCAGGTGCGTTTTAAGTGGAAGGCTCTTTAATACGATAGTTCAAGTACATTGCCTTTACTTAAGCTTTCTATTCTAATTTGCACTTTAATTAGCTGAAAAACACCTACACATAGAAACAACGCATTTTCCATGAACACTTTTTGCATACATGGCATTGTTAAAATGTCACTAATTATTTGACCACATCAGCTTCAAATTCAGCTAAATCGTTGAATATCACTTTAACATTTGGCCAGCTAGTATTTGAAGGCCAGATTGCTTGTTTAACCCAATGCGCAAAAAGGTTCGAATTGTAAACCTTTCCTATTCATTTTCAAAGTCTTTTAATGGTCAAATGCAACTGTTAGAGACTTGAATATTAATTCCTGGTCATCTTAATATTTTTATACTTTAACAAATAAATAAACTATATATATATATATATGTATATATATATACATATATATGTATGTATATATATATATATACATATACATATATAAAAATATATTTTAGCAGTGTAATGTGTACACACAAAATAGCCATGAACAGAATGAACACCGTTTTGTGAGAATTTGCGTGGTGAGAACTCTACAACTTTATAATTTGATAGATTGAAAGACATTCTTTGTTTCTGCAAAATGAAATCACAAATAAGGTGACTCTGTTTCCTTGCCTTAACACCTGTTTTATTGTACAACTTGTTCGTATTTGTTTTCATGTTTTACTAGGTTCATTTACGTTCTGCTATGGCAGTGCACAATTTACCTGAAAATATTATCTTCCATCCATTCCAGATATAATTCAAAATTACCGATTTCTGTTAAAAGTACTGTAACATTATCAAAATTACCGATTTCTGTTAAAGGTACTGTAATATAAGCAAATTTAGTCAAATCAGTTAATACTCAAATGGTTTATTGTGCAAATCGTATCCAAAAATGAGCACATGGAAACAAATTTAAGGAAACATATACCCAGCGTTTGGTAAGTTTCTGCATTTCTTATTTACAATATGTATATTTTTACATAATATTCAAAGACTAAAATGCATTCAATGGCCTGCTTCAGATGTCCAATGTTACACAATCTGTTTGAAATAATCATCACCGTTTCGATATGTTTTGATCATTGTTGCACACGTATGGCGTGGGCAATATCAAAAGTTAATATAAACATCTTTATTTTACCTGGATTGCCTAGTAGCGTACATAAACAAAACTGGAGGCTTTTCAGATACATTACACACACATTAGTATATACAGTAAACACAGGCCAGACATGTAGTACATATTCATAATAGTTCTTAAGATATTGTTCCCCAACATGACTCTCTCACAAACTGTAGGCAACCATTCACAGGCCGACAAGAATTCATTTTAAAAATCGTCTGCTGTTTCCAATATAAGTCTTGCACAGCGTAGCAAAAAGAAGAAATCCTTTTCAGTGAAAATACTGAATACATGTAGATCAACAAATTCTACCTGGTTGTGAATGAAAGAGGTTTAAACGACAAAACATCAGGACCTGGTTATATTAAAAAACCTACCACTATTTTTCGGGCAAAAGAATAAAGTCCTACACAACCTGTTTGCTGATGATTGGTTATGTTTCAAACTCCAACGGCCCACTGAATACAGTATATTTAAAACAGTGGTATGCATTTGCAGCAGTAAAACAATGTACTACTTGCATGCCGTTACTTTTACAAATGTAAAATAATCTAAATCCGGAGCTCAAGCTTTGAAATTTACGATGGTGTCTTACTGTCAACAGAAAATCCCAAACATATGTGGTCTATGGTGACGTAACCACACGTAAAGCTCTGCACAAAGAGGTCTTGTGAGGATTTTGCCCCCATTATTCATGTTGGTTCAGCATTTAAAATCAGGTCTACCTAGCTTTCATCTTTAAAAAAAGTATGTGTAGGCCTACCGACTGTGTGACATGCCGATGCGGCTGATATCCACTTCCATGATACGTCGTATATCGTGTACTATCGCTTGCTTCACAAATGTCAATCTTCATAACGCCTTGTGGAAGGCCCTGTGCCTTCCCACTGTCCACATCTGTATCTGGTAAAAAGGTACCCCATGTATCTCTACCAACTTTCCCATGGAATATCTACCTACATCAGGAATTGTTATTCGGTTTCTTCTTAATTGTAACTGTTGGAATGATATATTTTATAGTTATGTGCAGGTAGTAAATGTTACATCATTATACTAAGTTAGTTTAACAACAGTACTGTAAGTAAAAAGGATTCTTATTTTTGAAAAGATATCATATATTCATTATGATGGCTTTTGGACTAAAAAAAACAGTAACTTTCTCAGCGTTGTGTTTATTTTTATTATCGAAAAAGAGTAACTCGTTTAAGCCACCCGGGCACCTACCTACAATGTAATCAACAATCTTCTTGCTATAATTTCTGAATAAATACGGAAATACCCATTCCAATCGGCAAATTTAACCTTCCCGCGCCGCCATTTTATTGGCAAATTGAGCACGGCAAGCGGTAAATTTAAAATTCGCATTTCAGAATGGGGAAAGGTTTGTCTGCATGGCACATGCATACTGCACTACCAGTGTTGCCCATCGACGCATTAGCCTACAATATTGCATTCAGTGTTTAGTGTTTCTATACAATTTTATGAAATCGTATTCACAATTATATCTATCAATCGAAAAACCCACGCATAAACCATCGCTGCCTTTCGTTGTAGGCCTAGACCTGATTTTTACTGCATATGTGATGTCATTCACATGAACTTTCTTTGCATTAAATAACAAATTTACCATATCGAAATTTCTAAGCATGAACGTCATTTTTTAGCAGAATGTAAATTAATGAGTCTGGATATGTGTGTGTGTGTGTGTGTGTGTGTGTGTGTGTGTGTGTGTGTGTGTGTGTGTGTGTGTGTGTGTGTGTGTGTGTGTGTGTGTGCAATTACGAACTTGTAATCACATGCACGCGCCAATGTATCGTGTATGTTTTGCTGCGTTTCAGTCCGTTGGTTCTCAGCCTTTGCAACGGGGCATTTTGGTTGGTGGCCATCCAATTTGTGGTAATTCAATCGGGGGAAAAAGGCAAAAGCCATGAACACCAGAGAAGAATTGATTCTGAATATGCACAAGTTCTGCAGAGAAGAGGCTGAGCGTGGAGGGTTTTTGATAAGCCTGAATCGACTGGTGGAGCGTGTTATGACCATGCTGAAAAGCAGCAGGAGCACGTTGTAACTTGTACAAGCAAAGGAGTTAGGCCTAAGCCCTAACTGTAAATAATTTTGTTATGTCCTCGTATATAAGTTGATAATTTTCATTCAAGATATCTTTGAAAAATAGCAACATTAAAGTAATTTGAAAAACAAGTTTTAACAGTTAAGTCTTTAATTTAAAGCATACAAACACACACACGCATGTGATGTCATTCCTTTGCGTCTTGCATCAATTTATTTTGAAACTTTCTTTTTCTAGTGTAGGGTCACTAAACCCACCAGTGAAATTAAGAGTAAGTCTCATTCATAATGGAAACTCAAGCAAATATGGGCTTTTTTAGTCCCCCGCCCACTTGGTGGGGGACTATAGCCTAGGTTTGCACCTCGTCCGTCCGTCTGTCCGTCCGTCCTTCCGTCAGTCCGTCCGTCAGTCCGTCCGTCAGTCCGTCCATCTGAAGCTTCTCTGGGCCATATTTCCAACACCATAACACCCACAGCTACCAAATTTGATGTGTTTGTACTTCCTAGGATAGAGGTGTATCGTGTGCCAAAAGTAGGTCACTAGGTGAAATATCTGGGTCACAAAATACATATGTATGAAAAATCTTGTCCGGGCCATAACTTTTTTGTACTTTTACTTAGAGTCATGAAATGTTACACAAATGTGAAGCTTAGTCTAAGAAAGTTTCATAAAGCAAAACTAGATCACTAAGTTAAATATTTGGGTCACCACAATATGTAAATATACAGAATTTTCAGGTCTTGACTGTAATTTTTTTAACTTTTGGACCTCTTTTTATGAAATTTTACATGATAATGTACCTTGACCCAAAAGTGTGTCATGAGGGGAAATTAGGTCACTAGGTTAAATATATAGGTCACAGTATAAAATTCTGTGTAAAACCTTGTCAGCACCAAATTTCTTATACCATAATACCTACAGCTACTAACTTTGTTATGTGCATACTTCTTGGGGTGCTGGAGTGTAGCATGGCAAAAGTAGGTCACTAGGTTCAAAATCTAGGTCACAATGTGATATCCATGTAAAAACTTGTCGGGGCCATAACATTTTTGTCCTTTTACTTAGATTGATGAAATTTTACACAAATGTGAAACTTAACATGGAAATGTGTCGTAAAGTAAAATTAGGTTACTAGGTCAAATATTTGGGTCACAGTAATACATAAATGTACAGTATTTTCATGTCCTTACTGTAATTCTTAAAAAATTTTGACTTCTTGTTATAAAATTTTACCGATAATGTATTGTGACCTAAAAGTGTGTCACGACGCAAAACTAGGTCACTAGGTCACATATCTAGGTCACAGTGTAAACTCCATGTAAAACCTTGTCCATGCCATATTTCCCTTACTATAATACCTACAGCTACCAAATTTATTATTTTAATACTACCTGGGGAGTTGTTGTCACATGGCAAAAGTAGGTCACTAGGTCAAATATCTAGGTCACTGTGAAATCCATTCAAAATCTTGTCCGGGCCACAACTTTTTTGTCCTTTTACTTAGATTAATGAAATTTTACACAAATGTGAAGCTGAATCTAAGAATGTGCCATAAAGCAAAACTAAGTCACCAGGTCAAATATGTGGCAAAAATATCAGTCAATTCTGCAGCATTACAAAAAATGGCAAGGCTACAAACCTCAAACTGCCTATCATTCAACAAGATTAGCCAAACCACATTTAACATTGCATACCTCAATATCCGATCACTTCATGCCCATTATGAAGACTTCTTGACTGAAGCCACCATATCTAATGCAGTATTTAGTGTTCTGTGTCTTGTAGAGACAAATGTTCAATCATACCACAACTATCCACTTCACAACATGGTATGTGTGTCTCAACCTACAGCACATGGCTGTGCTATATACTGTACTAAATCACATCCCATTCAGAAAGTACTAAACTGGAATTTACCAATCATTGAAATTGTTGGCATAATAGTAAATGCAACATTGATTCTTTGTGTATATGTTCCGCCATCCTCCCGCTGGACCCAGTTGAAACCTACATTCTGTGACCTTGTACAAAAGTGCAAAAATGAGGCAAATCTGCATAGCTGTCGCAACATTCTGATTGGAGGAGATTTCAATTTGGATTTTCAGAAGATGAACCATCTCCAGACTCTTTGCAATACTGAACTTGTACAGTTAGTAAAGAACCCAACTCATCATCTGGAAGCAATCCTTGACCTTATCTTTTCATCAAAGTTGCTGCCCTTGCACAACATTCCACTCTACTTTACAGATCATCAACTTCTCATTGTTGAGGCTGACTAAAATTGGTAAGTAATGCATCTGTAAAAACAAACAGCCAAATTACCATTCAAGAAACTAGTGAATTTGCATCAGGTTCCTTTCAACTCCAAACAACATTGTTATCCCAAACTTCATGCATCTTTACTACATTTACTTGCTGTCTGGTAAGGAACTACACATAGCTATGCAATGCTTGATCCTCTTGGAATTAAAAGGCCTTTTATTTTTTTTTTTATTTCATCTAGGTCACACCCCTATATAGTAGTCCATTCAACCTCGTGGGCGACGAGCGGGGGATTATGTATTGCTCTGCAATACTCATTAACTTGTTATAGACGGAAAATGGTTTTAAAATGTTTAATAAAATGCTGCTACAGAATGGCCTGAAAAGTAAATATAAGCCTATAGTTTCAATATAGGCCTACATTACTATTGTGCGCTTCTCAACTCAATCAAGTCTGTCTAGATATACTTCCACTTTTTCCCCTAAGGGCCATGCAATGGTCATTTTAATCAAATTTCATTATTAGCAATTTTGATCCTAGAGCCGACTCCAAAGAGTAATGAATTTGAATTTCTTCAACGATTCCTTTGTTGTCGCTCAGTCTGTTGATGGTGTGTGTTGAGCGAAAAGCTGCTAAGCCTCGCCGTCCAACTTACATTTTCATGAAGCCAACATTCTTCTGATGCATTGTTTCCGTAATTGCTCCCTGTGATGCACTATGCAGATATGCTTACTAAAGTCATACAACCCCCCATATAATGTTAGATATGTATAAACATTAATAGCTGACACATGCAGGTCTTGAAAATATGTAAAGTGTTTTGTATACTTAATCACAGACCTACACCCGTTTCCATATTTTAGGCCTAACTTGTGGATGCTGCAGTTTGACACCACAATTGTTGTTGTTTTATTTTATCTTATATTTATTTTGTAATTTTGTGAGATCGTCACAACAAAACATAATTACAGGCCTATCTCTGTAAGCACAGGCATGGATACATAGGGGTGCTCAGTTAATGTCTAAACAAAATCTATTTCAAAACACCCAATAAATTAACCACAAATTATATTATACATTTATACACAATACAAAAAATACAGTTGAATAAACATTCATTGTAATTTAAAACTTGCCATCCAGCTGTTCGGCTGGATTGTCATTGGTCAAAGGCATCGTTATCAATTTTTATGTTTCTCATTTCCAGACCACAGAACAAAAGAGTCGGCGTGTCTAAACATATATATATATATATATATATATATATATATATATATATATATATATATATATATATATATATATATTTATACATATATATATATATATATATATATATATATATATATATATATATATATATATATATATATATATATATATATATATATATATATATATATACACACACACATGTATATATTTTAGGGTAGTAGGCTCCGAAACATGTTGAGTAGTTACCTGCTGAAGACCCTTTAATTTATTTGGGCTGATGCAGACTATGTCAAAATTTTACAGGGGAACGTGTGTAATATGGACAATAGTAATTCCATAGGTTAGACAGGGACAGGTTAGCTTATATAGAGTAAATTTAAAGAGTTCGGACTGCAGAATAGGGTAATGACTACTAGGAAGTGGTTCTGGGCAAAAAGACACAAATACTATATATATATAAGGAACCCCCACCCCACCCACCCCATATGCTTGTTACGTTCCTTTAAAATTATTTTGGTTTTAATTATTAAAGGTCGTGGTGAAACTCAACTCGTAAATTTGGTCCACTTGACATCATAATCCAAAAGAAATATCCCTGGATATTGTCATTTACTAGATTTTCAAAAAATATCTTACTCATCCCCCCCCCCCCCAACAAAAAAGAAAAAAAAATCTGGAAAAAAAATATAAAGAAATATAATCATCCATTTAGGGGGTTTTATGGGGAAAGGGTTATTTTATGTGACAATGTTTTGATCGGGCATTTATAATATTGAAATTTTGTGGTTTGTGTGAAGGCTGTGTGACATGATTGGGAATTTAAGTGGTGACATAAATTTTGTACAAGCCATCCGAAGTCATATTGCAGTTTGTAATACTTGTCTGATCATGGGGTGGGGGTGGCATGCGCACATAAGACTAATGACTGAAAGGATGATGTGTGCATTTACAACCCCCCCCCCCCCCCCATTCCAACGCCATTATAAAAATCCCAACCTTGGCTTTAAACTACGTCATAAATGATGATAAGCTAATAACTTTTTACATTTCTGTATTGAAGACATAAAGGCTTTTAAAGCAAACAAAAATTTACTTATTTAACGATTTTACGCCACAAATCATCGCAAGATGGGATGCCCCAACTTGTTTATGGCAACTCATGTCTGCCCCATATTGAGATGTAGCAGTATTGGAAGTTGTGGCAAAACACCTGATCACCAATAGGCAGTGTGATAATTTACCACAGGACTGAGTCTCGATCGTTGCACAGAGCCAGGGGTACCGTAGAACATTATTAATGTTGGCTCCATGGAGGAATAAACCAGGGGTGTGTCAAGTTCAAGAAAATGGAATTTCCAAATGGACTTTCTTATAATTCACATTTAATTCTGTGATTAGATTTGTGTCAAGGTTTTGTTACTCCATGATAGTCCCAGGGTAAGCCTACTTACCACCCTTAATCCATAAGCTCAGGCGAGCGTAGCACCAAGTTCACAAGGTATGATTCAGTCTCAGTTCTAACAACGCCATCTGCCTTCAAGTTTCAACTGACTGGATTTTCACATGATGCCTTTTTTGACACAGGTACTGCCAATTTGCAACCAATATAATTACTGGGTTGGGGTTTCATTTGCTGCGCTCAAACTTGCATCCGATGGGATGATGGTAAGATGATGTCATAAGGGACCTGCAACCTACCTGAGCAGTGTCCCCCCCCCCCCCCCCCGAATATTCAAACAGTTATGCAACCGTCACACCAACCACCTGTTGGCACTAGATGGCACGCTGGCAGCGTGCAGGCTGCGTGAAAACAAACCTTTCCCAATTCTGGAATGCATATTTTACAATAACCGCTATTTTAGCTCATTTTATCAATAAAATGGCAGCGCGGGAAGGTTAAATTTGCCGATTGGATTGGGTATTTCTGTATTTATTCAAAAATTGTAGCTAGAAGATCGTTGATTACATTGGAGGAATGTGCCCGGATGGCTAAAACTTAACGAGGAGGATCATTGTGAAAGCTACTGCCGTAGTTCTTGAATTACGCTTCAGAAGGGGTGTCCACAGTGAACTCCGAAAAGACTATAGCAGCATTCATTATAGAAATGAAGTCTGTCTCTGTTGTTGTCATTGGCATGTAACAGCGCAGTTGTTGGTAGGCATTTTTCATAACGTCGCAATAGCGAGAGGGTTAAAAAACATGTGTTTACTAGGTTAGGATACTCTGAATTTCTGATTTTAAATGAATTTTTCACTTCTGGTACCTGTCAGTTAATGCATGCTGCATTCGTACTGATAACCATGTCAGTCAATGAGGACTTTTCCAATCCCATTTCCAATGAAGGTGGGCAAGGTCACTTTGCTCTGTTCATCATAGGTCAGCTGAGCATGGGCTCATGGGCGTCTTCATGTTCACTGAATTTCTTGTGTTTTTGCTGTTTTCAAATTCTCCAAAACCATTGCTTAGATTCTTCTGAAACCCAACGGAAATGTAGCTTGTGGAAACTTTGTTCTGTTCATGATAGGTCAGCTGAGCATGGGCTCGTGAGAGCCCTATTCTTTAGAGGTATTTGTGTTTTTGCTATTTTTGAATTCTAAACTGTAGCTCAGATTCTTCTGAAACCCAACGGAAATGTAGCTTGTGGAAAGGTCAAACTAAATTGCTCAGTGGGTGAAGATATTCATCATCTCTAATTACCCCAGCTGACTTGAGTGTCAGCTGAGGTTATGTGGTGGTTAGGCATCTGTTGTCTGTCTGTCAGGCATGGTCCATAAGTCACATTTTCTAATTCTTCTCTAAAAGCATCTGCCAGATTTACCTCAAATATGATGGATGTGTACCTTGGATTAAACAAAAGTGTTCTATAAGTGATGATACTCTGGATCCCTGATTTTTTTAAATACAAGTTTTTCAATTTGGGTACCTGTCATGTATTCCTATGTAAATAAAGTCAATGGAGATTGCAATAGAAATTGCATTTTTTTACATTTTCACCAAAGCCATCAACCAGATTCATGTCCAATTTGGTGGCAATGTACCTTGTACCTAGCAAGTTTGTTCAAATAATCAATCAATTTTGCACTTTCTATGATTTTTCTGTTCAATTTTCAGCAAAACCTTCGAAAATCTTTTAAAATCTTGTCCAGAACTGCTAGGCCAAATGTTTTGAAACTGCATGGGGACACTTCTTGGGACCCCCAGACCTTTTGTTTTTGTTCTTTTTTTTTTTTTTTGTATGAATGGGGGGTTGGGGTGGAGGACTTTCAAAATCTTCAGCAAAAGCACCTGTCCAATTTGGAGTTGCATATGGACATTCCTAGGGACCCCCAAACCGTACGTTTGTTCACCAGGTCATGCTGCAACTTTTTTTTGAAAAATTTTTTAGTTATACTTTTTTGACTTCTACCAAACTGAACTTCTTCTTCAAACTTGTTGGGAATATACCTATCTTCGATCTGCAACAAATTTATTTGCTACATGGTGCTGCTGTCATTTTCTGATTTTTTGACAAGTTATCAAACAAAGGGAAATGTTAATTTTGAGCTTGTGACCTTGAATGGTCAAACTGACACATTGGCCAATACCTTGGTAAGAGTGAATTGTGTCATTTTTCATTAAAAAAAAAATACTTATGACTCCTTGAGCTCTTTGAGTGAAGATTGATATCATGGACATTGCAAACAGTCAAGATGGTCTGAAACAAAGGTGACCTTGATAATATTCATAAGTTCACAGGCCCACTCCAATTTGTGAATCCAAGGTCAGCTGAGCACAGGACTGTCACAGTCATTTTGTTTCTTTCTGCGCATTTTTTCCATGCTATTTGGTTTAATTTGAATTATGAAGGGGATCAGCCATATGTATTACAATGAGTGAAACCGTGAGGTATGGATCGAATCCTTGTTGGGCTGGACTTCACTCTGAACCTTCGTAAGAAAATTTTCCATACAGGCAACAAATAAATCCATCTAAATATAATGTGTAATGATGTCACTGACCTACACAGTAATAATTATCTTGTAAGTAAATTTTAGTATCCATGGGAACAGGAATGTGTAATATACAAGTATATGACAAGTCCCCATATTTAATAATGCCAGTTTTTCACCAATATCTTGTTAATGTAGTGTTGATATTATGACCACAATACAAAAACAAACAAAAAAATACCACCACCCCCAAAAAACAAACAAACAAACAAAATCAAATTAAAAATAAATAAGTAAATAAATGAATTAAATTAGCTGACATCTTTCTTGTTTATTACCAATACTTGCAATATTTCTTCATAAAATTTGCCTGTGCAAACCTATCTGTAAATCTTCCACGCAATTCCAAGGAAAATGTGCGAGGAAAACAAACCTCGGAGTATTGGAACGCCATTTTCCGAGGTAACACTATAACTTGAAAATGGTACAAAAAGGAGTAAGCATGCAGTTTTGTCAGTCCTTGTACATTCGAGGTCTCATACACATGTCCGGGATTTCCTTGTAAAATGTCCGAGACTTCCGCGTACGATGTCCGAGATTTCCTTGTACAATTTCCAAGATTCTATATGTTTTCCGAGCATATACTGAGCAGGTCTTGGAGTTTGTCAAAGGTATTCCTCGGACAGTGCGTGTGTTGCTTGGAAGTTGCCCGTGGTATTTCTCGGACGTTGATGTCCGACGTGGCCCAGACGTACACCTTGGACCTTGTCCGAGCTGTGGCTCGTACCTGGTCCGAGGTGGCTCGGACATGCACCTCGGACCTTGTCGGAGGTAGCTCTGACAAGCACCTTTGACCAGGTCCTAGACGGCTCGGACATGCACCCCGGACCTTGTCCGAGGTAGCTTGGACAGGCGCCTCAGACCTTGTCTGAGGTAGCTCTGACACGCACCTCAGACGTTGTCCAAGGTAGCTTGGACAGGCATCTCAGACCTTGTCGGAGGCTGCTTCACTGTGCAGGAGGTCTTAGTGGGAGACAGGTCACCCTTGCCTGCTTTTTCAGATCAGACCTTTCTGTCTGGACTAAATGTCATTGAACTTGGTTGCAACTTAAACCAGGAAATGTGTTCAGAGCAGATGCAGGCACTCAGCCAGATGAATACAACAGCCTTTCTAAAAAAAAAAAAAAAGCAAAATGAACAAGAGTATAACAGTGCACACAATGTAAAAGTTTTTTTTTTTTTTTCGTTTTGTTTTAATGACCAATAAGAAAAAATGTTGCAGAGAGCCTCCATTTCACCATTACTTGTCCTAAAAGAATAATGAATAAAAAACATAAGACAGAACTATTGTATAATACTACATATATGTATTTTGGTAACATACACAGTTTGACCATTATTGAAGAAAAAGTATTTACTGTATACCACCCGGGGGGGGGGGGGGGCATAAATATCGTACAGTCCGGAGTTCAAAAATCCAGATTCATTATCCTTGGTTGCAGCTGCTTTCTGTTGAGCAGATGGTCTCACAACTACTATCAGCTTGCTCTTGATGTTCCTATTTGTGGTGTTAGGGTATACTTCATGTACCAGTTCTGGAAAATGGAAAACAAATTTTCAACGGCACAGGAAAATAAAATGTTTAAAGTGTAACATTTACATATTGTCAAAAAGTTCTGTTTAAATATGTTGCTAAAGGTTCCTCCCTTTACCTCACTATATGCAGAATGGTTAATGATTTTTCAAAGTTCATTTTATATATGGGTTTTGATTTACATTTTAAAATACATTTCACTGCTCCAGTGTTTATATAAAATAAATTGACCATTCATGGATGTGCAGACTTTTCCATGCTTTGGCATTTTACCTGTTTAAAAGTCTTACAATAATTTGACCGACACAATATGCAATGACCCTGGTCCTGCACTATATTTTCTCTCTTTTTTTTAAACAAAAGTACCCAAACAAACTTGACCCTGGTCCTCCACTATAATTTTTTGAAACAAAATTACCCCAACAAACTTACATTTTCAAATTTAAAAACTTTTCATTTGCACGATATTCTTTTTATATGCTTCTATTAGGAAAATTGCAGGCCCAGATTACATGTTATAAATATCTGTATGTAAGCAGTCATACAATAAAAGGGAGAAACAGGAAATTACTTTACAGAAACAAAAAAGAATACAATGAAATGTTTTTATTATTTGTAATTTCCACAAGGTTCAAAATTGCATTTTAACCTTGGCCTTTGGCAACTTCAACTGGTTAGATGTAAAGTGTGGACAATAATCTCATGTCATATTTTCACAATAAAGACCACATCAGATGGACTGGGTATAAGCCAGGAAAACTTCAAGGGTGAGAATGACATCTCTTATGGAAAAACTGGACGAAGAGGCTGAATCTATAATCAGCTGATAGGTTCCAGTTCCAGTTCGGGACCTGGTTTCAAATAGAGCTTTACATGCCAAATATAATATCCAACTTGGTTGGATCATCCAAACTACTTCATTTGCGTAACCTTCTTTTTTTTTTTTTTTTTTTTTTTGCTTCCCTCCATTTGTTGTGAAGTTCCACTGGAATACCAGTGGGATTTTCAGTGGAACACCACTGGGTTTCCAGTGGAATAAAACAGTGGCATTTCACTGGTATTTAAGTGAACTTTCAATGAAATTCATTGAAATTGCACTCAAATATTGTTGAATATTTCCATTGGAATACAAGTGACACCTCGCTGCAGTACCTGTGGCATCCCACTACAATACCAATGGCATTCGACTGGAATACCAGTGGCATACTTGGACACTGAACACCAGTGGTATTTCACTTGAACTGACATTTCATTGGAATGTCAGTGGAAATGTAATTTGAACACATTTACACTGTTTATTTTAGTGGCAAGTGGCCCTTTCTATAACACCTCCAATGAGTTACAGCCATGGCGATGTGGGCTGGGTGAATTAGTTGGCAGGTTGTGCTAAATATGGCTGACCATGAAGAGGGATTTAGAGGCCTTACAGATCCTAGCTCACAATACAATGGAGGGTCATATACTGTGAAAGTTGAATTCTTTGTGATCCACTCCCCACAAACTGAATAAAATTCATGAGCATTACAGGGTCTGCTTAAATTTATACTTACTTGGGTGTCTTGTGCCATTAATGATGCCAAAGTACTCCTTTGTGTTATTCACATGCCACAGCTTATGTGGGTCTGTCTCTTTGTATAATAGTCCTGCATTCAGTTGCTTTTGGTAGCTGGACAAATTTCACACAACCCCATGTATACCACTTGGAGCTGAGGTTTGAGCTTAAGCTATCCACATGCCTGCCAGAATGCTATTATGTCCTTGTAGCCATGATTATCTTCCCAATGTGCTGCCTTGTAATACATGCACTGGACCATGAGCCCGCCATAGCTATTTTAAATCTAAGGCTGACCACCAGGCAGCCTCTGGAGAGGCCCCCCTCAGCCAATCAACCACCAGTACTTAGTGGAGGAGTCAGAGTGACTGGTAGTGGCAGTTGGAACTTGATCCCTGTGCTCTCACTGGGTGAAGCTACATTTGGGCACAATGAGCATGATCAAACATAATCCACATGATCACCAAAACTCCTGGGAATGGATAAAAAACTTTATTGACATAAACCAATACATCATCATAGTGTGGTATAGGCCATAAATAAAGCAAATAAATAGGTACATATAGATCACTATGTTAACTATGCTACTGTTGTCTATCTTATGTACACAGGTGCTCCAGATTGAGTACAATAATGCCTCTTATATAAATTGGTTCAGTGACCAATCATGGCCAACCTTCTCTGACATGCAGCATTTACGAATGCAAAGATTGATTGACAGGTAGACAAAGATCCGTCTCCCAGTGTTATACACGTGAATTTCTCATCAGGAGACAGTTCGCTGAAGTGACTGATTTTGGACGTCAGGTCATGATATATAGTTTGTCTAATGTCATCATATCTAGTACAGCCAGTTACAAAGTGAATCTCATCTTCGGTCGAGCTAGTGTAACAGATTTTGCAAGTTCTTTGGTCAACAAGAGTTTTTGGCCTTGTGTACCTGCCAGCCTCTATTTGCAGTGTGTGGGCACTGATTCTTAGTTTACTAAAAAAATTTACGCTTTTGTACAGGTATACGGAGTTCCAGGTATCTCTCCATTTCAAAATTACTCTTAAATTTACAATATGTACGTAGCTTGTGTTGCCCATTTGAATTAAGACCATTTATTTCTCGAAGCCATCTAGAGCTATAAATATCCTTCCACTTATTTCTGACTGAATCCATTACTGTTCTGTTTTTGGAACACATCCACCAAAATTATCCCAGGTTTCCTCAAGACCCAACTTGAGTAGGAAATTTTTTATGTATTTTAACCAGCAGGTTTTTCCTACATTACATAGTTCATAGTTTTCTAGTAGACATTTGTATTTCATAGAATTATGTTCGCTATTGGTTAGGTATTGCCAGTGTTTCACACTTCCACATAGGTATTCAATTAAGGCAGGAAAGCTCCCAAGCTCTGCTCGGACAGCTGCATTTGTGGCCTTCCTATGAACCCCCAATACAAACTAACAAAATTTGGTGTTAATGTTTTCTGTTGGGATTTTGTCACAATTGGTGAAAATTATTGTCATTCAGACCTTTGATTGAAAACACACTCCAAACTTCACTACCATATGACAAAATAGGAAAAATAAGAGACTGATATAGTTTAAAAGCCAATTTAACATTATTATTTAAAGGAAACTGTCTTAATTTGAAGAAAGCTTTGTTTGCTTGATCCTTCAGTTTAGTGATAGCATGAGAGAAGACGCCAGAGGTACAAAATTCAATTCCCAAGTAACAACAGTTAGAAGTTATTTCCACATGGTCAGGGCCATAGTGGAATTTAGTTGAGCTACCGAGTCGTCCTGCTCTATTAAATACCATGACCTTGGTTTTAGATAAATTTACAGGAAGATGAAAGGTATTGCAATAGTTGTACAATTTGTTCAAACATTGTTGTAGACCCTCTGGTGTAGTAGATAGAGGAGCTAGATCATCAGCATACATCATGCAGTTTAACTTAAGATCATATAAGGAGACTGGATCACAGGATTCATCAAAAGCGTCAATAATATCCGCAAGAAACAAGACTTAGTTCACAGCCCTGTTTCACTCCAATATTTGAAGAGAAAGGTTCAGTAAGGCCAAATTCACTTTTTATACAATATTTAACATCACTGTACATGGATTTAAGTACTTCAAAAATATTACCGCCTACATCGTTTAAAAGTAACTTATACAGCAAGGTTTGTCTCTGCACAGAATCAAAGGCGCATTTAAAATCAACAAAACAGACATACAATTTACCGCTTGGCATCATATTAGTATACTTATCGATAAGTGTCTTGAGACTAAGAACATGATCTGCCGTCCTGCTGTGTTTCTTAAAACCAATCTAGTGAGGGGGTATTGTACCATTGGCTTCGAAAAAATTGTATAAACGCGAGTTGATCACACTACAGAATAATTTACAGAAATGACTTGATAATGCGATCCCTCTATAATTTCCAGGATTGTTGGCTCCTCCTTTTTTGTGCACCAGTATAAGAATATTTTCTCTCCATGCATCTGGAAAAATTCCATCACACAGTATTCTATTAAACAGTTTTGCACAGAGAGGCGCTAATATTTCTGGTGCACTTTTAAACATCTTATTTAACATACCGTCTTTACCTGGAGATTTATTCCGTTTTAGACCTTTGATGGCATCAAGAACTTCTTGAGTACGAATTTTGAAATTAAGTTCATTAAAAATTTTATCCTTGTTGGATGTGATTATGTCTGGATGCCAACCCAGACATTTTGTATTTCCAAGAATTCTTTTTTCTTTCTCTCTCTCTCTCTCTCTCTCTCTCTCTCTCTCTCTCTCTCTCTCTCTCTCTCTCTCTCTCTCTCTCTCTCTCTCTCTCTCTCTCTCTCTCTCTCTCTCTCTCTCTCTCTCTCTCTCTCTCTCTCTCTCTCTCTCTCTCTCTCTCTCTCTCTCTCTCTCTCTCTCTCTCTCTCTCCTCTCTCTCTCTCTCTCTCTCTCTCTCCTTTCCGACCAGATTTGTCCGGAGTTTTTCTCGGACCCTACAATTCCGAAAACCACCAAACTTGCCATGGTGACTGACCTACCAGTGAAATTAGACAACTGACTTGGAATAGTTATGATGTTCAAAATTATGCAAATTAGGGGCACTTAAAATATTAAAAGCTCCATATCTTTCAAAGTATTCTAACTTACACATATAGGTTTGAGACAACTGGCAAATCCAATAGCACACAAACAAAACTTGGGGAATTTTAATGCATGCTAAATTCACCAAATTTCTCCCCAATCCACATGCAGGCTTTCAACTGCCCCCTGTATGACCTATTGCTTGACCTCCATGGCGCCAGGCAACCATTTTGCATTCATAATTAATTAGCTTGAACCTGTCTCACAGCTTTCTGTCCATGCATGCTGAGTGTACGCTTTGTAAGGTTTGGGTCTTGTAGCAAATTATGGTGTGGGTTGGGGTGGGGGGTGGGGGACTCCCAACAACTGTGTAATGAGGCTGTCAATAAAATACAGAGTATCTCTTTCTGTTCATGCAAGAACAGATTGACTCCATGCTGCCATATGTACCAGGCAGGCTTTTGCTTCCACTGGTGTCCTCGTTGGCCTGTTTCGCCTGAGGCAATGTCAGTCTACTGAGCTCAGTCCCAAGGGAACTCACAGCTCTCGACCTCTAAGCAGAACACGCCTGAGTGTACTAGCTGTTAAAAATAGACAACATACACAGCTGAGTCGGCCAGACCAGGGAAGTGCAAATATTTGTGTCATCTCAGTGGACACTTTCCTGTCTTTGTTTTCTTGTAACCAGTGAGATGAAGCCTGTTCTTCATAGCCAATACTGAGACAGTATAGTTTTGTCTTGGTTCACAGGTACATGTTTATGTAGTTTCTTGACAGCTTCTGTTAAAATTTTTTATGTAATAAAGGGAAAAAGGCAGTTTTGTATTGCATGTATACACATACTTCTAAATTATAATATGTGTACACTGTACATGCACATATACTCATCAATACAGTCCAGAAAGGCTGACCCTCTCAGGAATGGGCACTTTTCTCTGGTTGCGAGGGTGCTCACTGTAGAGAGGTTTCACTGTACAGTGGTACTTGCAATTTAAGACCACCCTTAATGAATGATTACCAGACAAAAGTGGTCACATGGGACAGGTGGTCTTTCATCTCAGATAAATGAACAAAGAAATAAAAGGCCAATTTCTTTCTTTCTTTCTTTCTTTATGACCAAGTTAGTCCACAGTTTTTTTTCAGAGACTATTTTTCCAAAAACCACCAAACTTGCCATGGTGACTGACATAACCAGTGAAATTGTGCATCTCATTTGGAACAGTCATGATGTTTAAAATTATGCAAATTTTTAGAGGCAACAAAAATTTTAAAAGCGCCATATCTTCCAAACTGTTGCAGATGGACTCAAGATTTCAATGTTCCTATACACCTTTGTGACACTTGCCACTATAATGGACCGTATAGTTGCAGAATTCCAAATTATGCTAATAAGGGTCATTGAAAAATGTTCAAGTTTAATATCTCCAAAACTATTGTACATAGAGATGCCATTCCAACTTCAATTTGTAGGTTTGTGGCAAAGCCGTATCCTATAAATTATGAGCCAAAGTTGTAGGATTTTAATTTATGCAAATTAGGTGAATATGCAAAATGTAAATCTTTAATAGCTTTAAAATTATTATAGAGGTGCCATTCCTACTTCAATTTATGGGTTTGTGGCATAGCCCTATCCAATGAACAATAAACCAAAGTTCTTCTATGCTTATAATTCATGCAAATTAGGCAAATACACAAAATTAAAATGTTGAATAGCTTCAAAACTATTATGGATAGTAGTTTCATTCACACATCACTTTATAAGTTTGGGTTATGGAAACATCCCTTGAACCAAAAACCAAAGCTGAGCATTTTAATTTATAAAAATTAGGTTAATACACAAAATTTAGATTATGTTGAACAATGGCAAAGTGTATCATTCCAAACTGTTCTTATTTTGAAGGCACCCAGACAGATTTGCTGTAAAGCAAATCTTCTTTTCTAGTTTATGCTGTTTGTGTATTTCTTGTCTGTTTTTTTTTTAAGCCTGGTAAACTGCTAAAATTCCAAGTATATGTTTTTAGAATATCCTATATCAATAAAGTGACAATATTTTGACTTATTTACCAAGAGTTTAATGATTGCTTGCCACCAAAGTGACAATGTCTGATCACAAAAATGTCTTTGATTAACTTACTATTCATGTCATCTTTTACAGTAAAGTGAGAATTTATTTTTTTGACCATGGCAATGCCTTCATAATGTCACAATGTTATTATGATTAAGATAAGCTAAATTTCACAGGGAAAATATAAATTCCAATGGAATTTCTACACTTAGAGACTTGTAATTAACACTTGTGTTTTCCTGTACGTACAGTGTACATATGATGAATACATAGAAAGCCAATAATTGTATAAATTTATATTGTCATTGTTGGAACATTTGTAAAGACATAAGGTGTGATTATAATGAATTAAAGCAACAATTTATAAGGTGATGTGGACAATGGTTAACTTTGACTATATTGTCATCAAAATTTATTGAGTTCCAACGCTGACATTGAAATGACCATGCATGATTTGACCATGACCTTCACATTATGGTTAGATTATTGTTATCAAATTTTTTATCAAAGTTCCAAATATGATGTTGAAATGACCATGGTAGTCACATTTTGGTCAAATCATTGTCAGGTGGACAATCAAGTGAACACGATAATATTATGGTCGGTTCATTGTCAGCTTGCTCCAGACTTCGATCATGGTGCAGGCATGAATGGACAACGTTGTCCATTATGCACGATCAAAACGTAATCAATTTAGGTCAACCATGATATTCCAACTTGAATTTAAACGGTTGTGGCAAAGCCGCATCCAATGAGCCATGAACTAAAGTTATAGGATATTAGTTCATGCAAATTAGGTGAATATGCAAAATGTAAATTCTGACTACATGTAGTTTCAAAATATTTTAAATATAGGCACCATTCCTACTTCAATTTATGGATTTGCAGCAAACCCCCATCCAATGAACCATAAACCAAAGTTTTAGACTTTCAATTTATGCAAATTAGGCAAATACACAAAATTAAAATGTTTGAATAGCTTCAAAACCATCATAGACATAAGTTTCATTCAACTTCATTTTGTAAGTTTGCGACATGGCCACATCCAATGAACCAAGAACCAAAGTTGTAGCATTTTACTTCATGAAAATTAGGCTAATACATGAAATTTAGATTATGTTGACAATGGCGAAGTGTACCATTTCAAACTGTTCTCATTTTGAAGGCACCCAGACAGATTTGCTGTGATTGCAGCATAAATATGTATGTAATATGTAAAAACTCTACTTTTTTGTGGCTATATACCCGAGCAGTCCTTCTTTGACAGCTTGCTCAAGGCTTTTGTTATTATGTCTGGTTGCTAACCCATACATTTTGTTTTTTCAAGAATTCTTTTTCTTTCCCTTTTTTCCCTTCTTTACGACCAAATTTGTCCGGAGTTTTTCTCGGATAATATTATTCCGACAATTACCAAAGTTGCCATGTTGACTGACCTACCGGTAAAATGGTGCACCTGGTTTGGAATAGTCGTAGTGTTTAAAATTATGAAAATTAGGGGCAAATGAAATTTTAAAAGCTTCATATCTTCCAAACTATTGCAGATAGACACAAAATTTCAATGTGCTTTTGTTAGTTTGTGACATCTGTCAATTTAATGGACAGTAAATCAAAGTTGTAGAATTTCAAATTTTGCTAATTAGGGGTATTGAAAAATTTAAGAGTTAAATATCTTCAAAACAATTATAGATATAAATGCCATTACAGCTTCAAATTAAAGATTTGTGGCAAAGCTGCATCCAATAAACCATAAATCAAAGCTGTAGGATTCTAATTTATGCAAATTAGGTGCATATGCAAAATTTAAATTTTAAATAGCTTCAAAACAATTATAAATAGAGGTGCCATTCCAACCTCATGTTAGAGGTTTCTTGCAAAGGTGCACCAATGAACCACGAACCAAAGTTGTAGGATTTTAATTTATGCAAATTAGGTGAGTGCACAAAATTTAAATTTTGACTAGTTTCAAAACTATTATAGATAGAAGTGCCATTCCAACTTTCATTTATGGATTTGTGACATAGCCCCATCCAATGAACCATAAACCAAAGTTGTAGGGTTTTAATTTATGCAAATGAGATGAATACACAAAAATCGATTTAAAAAACTTCAAAACTACTGTACATGGAGGTGCCATTCCAACTTCCATTTATAGGTTTGTGACACAGCTACATCCAGTGAACCATGAACTAAAGTTGCAAGACTTTAATTTGTGATAATCAGGTGAATACACAAAACTAAAATCTTGAACCTGCTCTCTCTAAGGATCATGTCGTATGTAATTTGTATTTGCACGAGAAGGATTTGCATTAGCCTTTGGCTAGTTTTCTAATCTTCTTTAGAGAAATAAAGTATATTAGCTAAACGTCTTTGGCGCTCATCTCATTAGGAAGTAAATGTTGTAGCAGTACCATCAGGGCAGCTCGCATCGTGCATGAATAAAATGCGAACACATCTTTAGGGTGCATAACTGTAAAAGTACTAATTTATTGCGTATGATTTTTCACGGTTTCTGTTTTCGGGCTTTTTAAGCTGTGAAGTTGTAATTTTAGAATTTGGGACACTGTTTGTCTCAAACTTATATTTTATAACTATTTAATTGTGGTTTTATTTTCGCGGTTTGGTGCCGTCGGCGACAACATAATTATTATAGTTTGGGGGTGAGGGTTGTTTTTGTTTCTTGTTTGTTTGTTTTTTGTTGTGTGTGTGTGTGTGTGTGTGTGTGTGTGTACGTGTGTGTTTCATGCCAACATTCAATGTGTACAACAAGTCTGACTTCCACTTTTGAAAACTTAAAAAATGGCGCAATGGGCAGTGATAAAAGATCAGGATGGAGTGCATAATGTCCAGGGTAGTTCCTGACATACATGTATGTACACATGCACACACTTACATGAAAAAATCCATGGCACTGCTGTTGAAGAGTATATTTTTCATAAACAAAGGCAAAAGGGACATCAATACCTGTTGGCATCACTTCTAAACAAAATGACGTGAAGATTCACCAATTAATTGAGAAAGTTAATCAAAGAACATTTTCAGGAGGACTGTGTTTTAACAGAAATAATACTCAATTTAGGCTGTCAAACTGTCTCAGGAAACAAACACCAGATTAGAAGGCTACAAAATAAACATAAATTATACAGATGTGTATTTGTGTAGCTGTTTTGGAACAAGTGATATATACATAACTTACAAGATTCCTTTCATGTTATTTGAGTAATGTACATGCAACAAAAATGCCATGGCATATTCGAGGGAAAAAAACGTATATAACTGCAAACTGATTTGTTTCATCCCTGTTATGTTTAAACCTCAAACTGGGGAACTTGATGTAAACTTATTGGAACATGTTATCGGACAGCTCAAGTGTACTTCCATACAGGAATTGTGGGTTGATATGTATTTTTTATGTAATTTGTGTTTCTATTATGTTTTGTGATCACGGAACGACCGGGTCTCGAACCAGCAAACTTCGCTAACAATCACCTAGCCGAAAATAAGAAACGCACATACCAACTGCACCAAAATCCCCATTCCTAAAAAGAATGGTTCAATGGAGGCTGGTATGTGTGAATGCCATAACAGACACGGCCCAGTTCATTGTTATTGATTCAGTACAATGTACAATTACGGAGAGTTAATATACATGCTAAACATACACGTTATATTTTATTAGTTTACCATAGGCCTTTGTCAAAATGATGGTTGTGCAATTAAGAAGAGTCACCATTATAAAAATGAAGTCTGTCTGTGTTGTTGTCATTGGCATGTAACAGCGCGCTTGTGGGTAGGCATTTTTCATGACGTCGCGATAGCGACGTCATGAAGAAAATGCCTACCCACAACCGCGCTGTTACATGCCAATGACAACAACACAGACAGACTTCATTTTTTATATTTATATTCATATTAACATTAATGCTAGACTAGAGTTAAATCTGTCATGAATATTTGTGCGTAAAAGTTTTGATAGCCACTGCGACGGAGCTTTTGACTAAAGTTTTGTTTATCAGTGGGAGGAGCTATGGGTGTGGCCAGCCGCTTGTTACGTAGCTAAGTAGGCACTGGCACGTGCCGTGCGGTACATGATGTTACCATCGACTGATGAAAACAAAATTTGTCCCTATTCTTTCAATGCTAACGAAAACTCCGAATGTAAATATAGGTCTTATAATATTTGTTGGTAGTATATGGAGGTCTGGAGAGCTATATTAAATGAGGTGAAACTAAATTAACAGGCATTATTTTTCAAGTGTTGTCAATTTTTTCAAAATGTTGCGTCTAAATTTGCATAATCTTCATTATTATATGTCAATGTGTTAAATACGTGACAAGACATGAAGGGATCTTGGTATCCCATTTTCTTATGTTGCATACATGTACATATCCCTAATGTAAGGTGATCCTAAAAGAACATTTCTTTGATCTTTTACACATTTTGGTGGGTGACTACAAATATCAGTTTCTTGAGTTGTCAATGTTATGTCACTCAAAACACCTCAAACGATTTACTTTAATTCTAACATAACAAGATGACACATTTCTCAAAAATTAAAATTTAGAAAAAAATACTGGCACTTAGAAAAAAAGAATTTCTGCAAGCATGTCAAAAATGTCAATGTTACATACAGATTCTTCATAAGAGTTCTAGAGTCTTTAAGCTTGATCACATAAAATCCTGTGTAGTTCAGAGATCACATACTGGTCAAGTGTCAAAATTCTATAAGATGTTGAAATTGTTCACTTGGCATATATGTAAGTTCTAATCTAAGAAAATCAAAGTGTCAATGTTACATTTTCTCTGTAGGTTTTCAGCAAATTATGCATGCTCTTTGTTTGTAATTGCTTCAAAACCATGTGCACGTGCACTTAGAGTATCCAAATAACTGATAATCAAAGCAGATTTTAAAAGGACACTGCAGAACTCGCCAGACCATAAGACTTGACGTGTGCTTTACATTTCAATATTTTATGCCACAGGAAGAAAGAAAGCAGGGAACCTCTGGACCCAGGGTGAGGCCTAAATACAGAGGAGAAATGAGCCATTAAGTCGCATCTAGTATAACGGGAGATTTTTAAGGATTATTGCATAAATTGTAAATAGTGAATGGGTCTTTAGCACGAATAAAAGAATTGAATTGAATTAAACAAGTCCCACTAACTTATTGTGGGGAGCACTGTCCATCAGACTGGAGGTTGAGGAATTTCATGATAAGAATGCGCAAGTCGGGAGGGTTGGAGTCTTTGTGATCTCATGGATTATAAATAAAATTCTATCTTTATACAAGATTTCTTCTCTGTTTTCTCTTATTTATTTTAGCGATCGAGCTACCTGTCTGCAAAACAATTAGTATGAACAATAAATATCTACAGTATTAACACAAAATAATTGGAAATAAATCGGCCTACATGCAGGTCATGCTAAAGAGATCCCCCACGTACTGTCAAATGAAAACTCTCAGAATTTATGAGACTAATTATGAAATTCCCAAATATTGATACTGCTTCAAACATATTTGCTGGAAGGTGTCCTCGTCAACAAAAGAATTATGGAGCGTGAAGACACAAATATCTGACCAGGTTGGTAGTGGGCCATTTTAGTGGCCTAGCCACGTGCTCCTCCCCCAGGTGTGCTGGTTGCCTTTTTTTCCGTCAAATTTATTAAATTATGAATCAAGTAATTCTTCGACATGGTGCCTGCTGAGCATGTCTAGTTCTTAGCAAACATGTGCTGGTCTGGTCTTCAAATGTTACACTCTTTGGAAAAAAGATTCCTTTGGGTTCCTGGAATTACCACTTTGTTACTTTGAGAGAAGCATTGATAGTTTTTCACCTCATGTGGAGAACCAGGGTGTTTTTCTTCTAGGGGAATTACAGATGTAAGCACGGTTTTTTGACCAAACAATATTTATTTGTTACACATATGAACTCAAACACTTAACCTTGCTTAAATCTGAAATTCCCTCATCCTAAATCTTTATATATATTACTGGTACCAAAATCTGGAACTGTCTGCCCCAGAATGTTCGTGATGCTCAATCTTTATATAGTTTTAATAATGAGTGTCGAATCACATTTTTAATAATGTCGAGCCCTTGTAACTATGGAGCGAGATCTTGTTCTAATGTCAAGATCTCGCGGCAGTGTCCAGAGGTGCCATTTAACTCATTGCATTCGGTTTCACTACTATTATTATTATCATACATGTTTTGAACCAATGATTCCCTATCACTACGAGTCTACTCATATTTTGATATTTTTGTATAACTTTATGATATGTATTTCTGATTTTATATTCATCTACACAGACCCTACACATTGTTTTACTATTGTTATGAGCCTTCACGTGTCAACAGAATTGTATTCTGAAAATGGATTGTTAATAAACTTGTCAACTGGTTGCATGCGCATTTATGATATATGATAAGACTTGAACCTTGAAGTATCCCCCCCCCCCCCAATTTGGGGTGGGTGGGTGGTACTCAAATGTAGGATTGTACTGGGTATACTTTCAAAGATTCACACACCAGGCCAGGACTACATTATAAAGTGCGTGAGCTGGTCACACCTTCAATGTTTTGTCGCTAAAATGTGAGGAATTGTTAAATGTGAGTCCGATTAATTTTGTTGGACAGAATACGACACATGGAAAAAGTTATCGTGTTTTTTCCGACGGTCGCGGTAACATTGATATTTACATTACTCACCTATAATCCGGTAGCCAGTTTCTCATTGGTCTGTCTGCAACAGGGTGATGACGTTTACTGGGAAAGTAAAGGCCCGGGTATTTTTAACTTTGGCACACGCCACTGACCCTGCAGGGTCCTGGATAGGACACAAACAGGGCAAATCATAAGCGCGACTGGCTTGGTTGCATTAAGAACGCCTGGTCCTGTAGTTCTAAGCCATAACGCGACCAGAGGTCTCGACAAATATTGTTTTATGTTATAAAACGTGCCTCAGAAAAGAAACACATACCTGTAAACACCTACCACAATTATCATTCTTACAAAAAAATGTCCAGGCCTTTTTTTATCTATTTGAAAGTTCAAATCCACTGGTCACTGGGTAATTTGTATTCTGTCTAATTCATATTCAAACAGTGGCTGGTCTTTCTGTGTTTCACGTGTCTGTGATTGTCACCTTATCCTCTATTTTTGCACCGTAGCTTCTCTGTAGTTTTGTGAGTTGACTTTGTACAAGTGATAATTTTAGTAGAAATTCCTGAGTAATTGTGCAATACTTTTGTGTCTTGTTTAGTCTTGTGTCCTGCATCTATCTCCCATGAGATGGATTCACTAGCCAGGCTGCTTTCGCGATCGTAGCATGTCAATGTGCAGTGCTTTATTTATTGTCAATTCCTAAAGTATGTTTAAACTAATCTATTTTTTTTCAATTGTTATAGATTATATGGATTTGCCAAAATATCAGCATATTTCTGGGCGTTTTACATTAATTTTACTGTAGATTCAATTGATAATAATGGCTAAAATAATGCATGTTCTCTTTAGTATTTGTGGTGCAAATGCAACTTGAGCCATAAGCCAGGCAATAACAAAGCAAGGGAGATACAGCATGCAACATTTCTTGCAGTTTATTGCCTTCATTGTTATGTTGCAGAAATTGATTGAGTGTTCATACAAATTATGCTCCAATCGTTTACTCACAAAAGGAATAACCAACTTAGAAAAGAATTTATACTTGTATACCAATTATTGGCAGGTTCCCTCCACTGTATTGATTATGATTTAGAAGAATTTTAAGATGCTTTTAATATGAACTAGTCACTACACTGATAAGAATACCAAACTTACATGAGAAAACATCCTTCTGATATGCCCATATGGTCAATAAGTTCTGCAAAGTCCTGAACTGGGACATTGTAAATAATACAGATTACTAAACATTGTGACCCTGTGTCCTATAAAACTGTTATTAAGCCTATCTGAGTTAATTGTACCTATCCAGTGGGTTCAGCTGACATGGTGTAGCTTCAAATCATCTCAACCTTGATTCTCTATGCAGTAGGCTTGAACTCTTGTGTAATAACTAGATATCTTTTCTGTAATTACATCAACAATAACATACACCTGGGGTAGGGGACATACTGTGTGTTGTGATTAATGTTCGACCCTTTTCAGACTTACTGCCCACAGAAGGCAATAAGGCTACTCATCATAGCTGCATATGTGTGTCCTCTTTTTCATGGGAACTGCGTGCACATTTCAATAATCATGGTGCAGTTGTATTCATATTGCCGTTTTTCAATCGTTCATATTCATAGACAGAGTTTTGCTCACCTTGATTCCCTTCATACATTTATTTCTATATGTCGAGTAAATACCCAGAGACAAACCTAAAGGTGGGGAAATTTTTACATAAATGTTTACCAAAGTATATATCTTTATTGTATAGATCAAGATCTTTGTGTGTTAAACTTGCTTGCAGTTCCGTACAATTGCCTTATTACGTACATGTTATATAATGAATTCTGTTCAATTATACTTTTGTTTTAACACAAAGGTGCTAACTCTTTTGGTCTTAAGGTGCAATAATCATGTACATCAATATTGGTGCCAATCATAGTCTTAGACTAATACTTTAGTGACCCTATGTGTGTCACATGTGCTTTGGTACATATAGTTTTGTATTATTTTGTTCCTTATAGGTGTTTTCTATTCACTCTGGAGTTGTGGAAAGTTGCGTAGTATTGTAGTAATGTTGCGTAGTTATGTTGTAATGTGACCATGATGGATATCTGAACACATCTATGTTAGACTTACCAATTCTTTTTATATTATTCCAGCAGGTTTCAATGTGTTACACTTGTGGATCATCTTGAGCTCAATTCAGCTGGTATATTGTGTACTGTGGATTGAGTATTATATATTACATAGTTATGTATTGTTCCTACTGTGTGCTTGGCCTTTGTTCTAATGTATTTGTTACCTGCGTGTTATATACAGGCACTGGCCTTTTCCAGCTTTTGACTGACCAAAATAGTGCCTGCGCATTATGCAGATTTTTGTCAGGCTTCGAAGTGATCGATATACGATGGTCCCCAGGTTGATTATGATGATACCGACTGACCACGAAGCGGGAGGTTCAGCATCATTATAATCGGCCGAGGGACCATTGTATATCTGTTTTAGTTCATTGTTCAACAATACAAAGAGAGTTTACAAGTTCAAACAGCCTTAAAAGTGCACCATCAAGGTCAAAGTGGAAAAGCAAAATATCCACCAATGAATGTCAAAGACAGCCTTAAAAGGGCACCACCACGGTCAAAGTAGAAAAAAAACCCAAAATATCCACGAATGAATGACATAGGTATTCAGATTAAAAGGTCACACACTGGCGCATACCACTGTTCCCCGAAATACCAAGAAGTTGACTTTAGGCTTGCGGACAATGGTCAAAATGGCCAAATTACATACACATCATGATGATAATGATATTGATACTGCTGCTGCTGATGATGACGATGATATACAATTGAGTCAAATCTGTGAATATACTGAGGACATGGAACTGACTGCTGCCGATCTTGGTATATCTGTGAACCAATTAGCAAAGGCACTGGAAAATCATGTATGTATACTGGACATGCAGAACCCCGGTGGCCCCTATATTATCCAGTCCTTGAATTTCTCAAAGGGTATGTGTGTGGTTCATTTATTTCATTTATTTCATTTATTTAGTATTTCTTGTTTTCTTTTCTTTTCTTTTTTTTTGTGGCATATAAACTATTGAAATATGTAAATCAACAATACTCACTGAGTTATGACATCATGGCCATATTTAATATGTAAAATAAAATGGTTCGATGCCATCTATGTTTTTTTTTTATACCTTTCATTTTTTGTTGAATTCTGTGCTTCTCGTTTTATTTTGCATGTTATGGAACACAAATTATTTTCGACAGGCTGCGTGTTAAAAATTTTGGGAGCTTTTCTGCAGACATTTGTAAAATCCTTTGTGGCAGTTTTGTAACGGAATGGTTGACATATTTTTCCTGTTCAACAAAATGCAGTGATATATTTTAGTCAGTCTCGGTGATTTAATTTTAATTTATTCGGAAAATCAACATACACATCATAAATTAAACAGATGAAACATATAGAAAATATAATACAGCAGACACTAAATGCGTCATGCCAGACAGTGTCATTCTATCATTTTGTTACACGCAGTGACACGAGTTTATTTTATGTAATATATATATGTTCCACGGAACGTAAATCACAAAATTTCTACATTAATAAAAATGATGACTTTATTTCATGTAATACATGTCTTCAATGATAGTTGACGGACATTTGTTAAAGTGAACTTTAAAGGCTGCAAGGAGGTGACGAATTTTGTTAGAGATGTATGTGGCCACAGGACTATGCGATACATGTTAAAAATATATCACATGTGGTATGATTAAAATATTTTCATGTTGATTGATTGCATTAAAATCTTTGTTCCTTTTTTGAATCTTATTGGATGGTTCTTTGTTCTCATGCAAGCAGTAGATATCAGCACCCGAGGTACGTTTTCTCATGATACCAACCTCTCCGTGAAGAATAGCTATTGTTTCTATTGTAAAACAAGGCGGGATATATACCTTAAGCCCCGGGCCCATCCATTCGCCGAACAGATGGGCCCCGGGCCCATCTGTTCGGCATAAACGAGACATTGGCCCAAAACACAGAACCCAGCTTCTCTGCCTCATGGGGAGATCGATCTAATACCTCCTCTGCTGAAGCCATCAACTGGAGAGTACCACCCACTCAGCAGCTGCCAGAAGTGGCCAAGACTCTGCCTCCTTCTGCTCTGCCACCAGGCAGGAGAAAGGAGCACTCCCCTCTTCTGCTTCCGAATCGTCACTTGGGAAAGTCCGAACAGTCAAGGTCCATAATGTCCTCAGCTGTGGGACAATCCTCCAAATCATACCCCGATCCGAGGAACAATTCCCGACACTGCGGGCGCACCGCCAGCCAGCCTTGCAGCTGCAGCACCATACTGAGACTGCAACTCCTCCCACGAATGAAGAGTCTCCTCCGGCAAGATGCCCGACAGAAGTCCCAAGTGGGAGAAGGCGACATTGGCCTGCCGGCATGTACTAGGCGAATAGACCTGAGGGCCAGGGGAGCAACACTTGCTGCAACATATTGCACTGGCCTGTTTGCTGCCAAAGACGTGAGACCCTTAGCCTCCACAGGGGTATGCTTAAGCGCCCTGACTTGCCACCACATCATAGCCTATGATATGTGACATAGTCATAGGTCACACAGAGGCGGCCACAGGCGCTCGTAGCGTTCAGTCAGTCAAGCTTCCGTGCTAATATACGCGGCATACGCTAATATACGAGGGGCAGGAGTAGTGGATTAAGAGAGTGGACCTGGAACACCTGTGCGTTCAATAACCCATATAGGGCCATATCTGCAATAAAATATTGTGTATTCATCTGTGCAGTCAATTATTTGTGCTAATAAGATGGTGGCGGATGGGCCTAAAACCACAACGTCGTCACATGGAGCTCCTATATAGGAGTCCACTCTCTTAATCCACTACTCCTGCCCCTCCCCCCCCCCCCCCCACCGCGTATATTAGCACGGAAGCTTGACTGACTGAACGTTACGAGCGCCTGTGGAGGCGGCTTCCCCAACGGAAGAAAGATGGACTGCCCGATTAATCTCTATACACCCTATTCAAAAACCCCTGCCATATTTGGAACACTACAGACCTCTGGCAACAGAAAGCAGAATGAGGCTGTGGTGGACACCAATTCAAGTCCCCATTCACTCACATGTTAAATTTGCTTACTTTGCTACCTTATACCTATTATTAAAAACACTTTTGAATATGACTATTGTGTTAGGAAAGCTCTAGGACAACAACATTGGGAACTAATCTTCAGTGTTTTCACTTTTCCTCTGATATACATCTCACTGCAATTTGATGCCCTGTACAGTTGAACCCAAAGCCAGAATAACTGAGTTGACTCTTTTCATTCTAGGAATTTCCAGCAGGGGCAGTTTAATAAAATATGGGTTTTAAGGATATATAATTAGCTGTCACAGCTATATTTATATTAAAGCTGAATTGACCTGTTAATGGAGCAAATTGATCACTGATCAGTGCAGACCTAATTTTCTAATCAGGAATAAAAAATAGTGATGAAACATGAGTATTGGACAATGTTACATATACATGTATATATATATATATATATATATATATATAAATATATATATATATATATATATATATATATATATATATATATATATATATATATATATTGTTATGAATGTGAGTATGCCTGTTTGTTTTGATTTTAGACATCACTGTACTCGTTCAGTGTGTACCAGGTCACAGAGTTAGCCTGCTTTGTTGGGGTTACTCTCAGGCAGCTTGTAAACAAAGTGTTTGGCCTTCATTCATTTGACTCATTTCATTGTACATGTTTCATGCTATGAAACAATGTCATGAAAACTTATTTCACATTGACAGACTACATTACAGTAACTTTTGAAACAACAGATCAAACACTGAAGACCTATTTTTCCATCACTGTTGTAGCCCTAGAGTTGTCAACAGGATAACACAATGGGTGTAAAGTGTTTTTAAATGGTAGATATGAGCTAGAAAAGTGAGTAAATTTAACATGCAAGTAAATGGAGGCTTGGTTTAGTTTCCACCCCCAGCCTCATTCTGGTTTCTGCCACCAGAGGATAGTAGTGTTACAAATATGACAGGGACTTTTGAATAGGGTGTATTGGATTGGGAGATTGCCTAGCCTCCAACTCGGCCCAATCAACTCTCGGGGCAGGACTTGGCAGTCAAATAGCCAATCTGGCACCACTGTACCACCCTCCGGAATGGGATCCACTGAGGGAGACAATTGCCTCTCCCCAGCTGGCAAAACGCTGGAGCAACAGTTCTGGTGACGTGCCTTCCCTTCTGGAGAAGGAAAAGAAGAGAAGTGCCAATGACACCTCTTCCTCCTCTTCTTCTTCCTCCCGTGGCGGAAGCACAAACCCTAGCGACCTAGGCAGCCACAGACGCGGAGCCACCATAAATGTGGACATCATATTCCCATTAGTGGATCTATGAATGGCATAGCCATCATCCTTCCACCACAAACCCATCACATTTCCACTAACAGGAAAAAGTCGGACTTATGGGGGAAATTTTGGCTGCCACATACCCGCTATATTATCACTAATGCATCTATGGTGGACATACAGCCATATACCCACCATATTCCCCCTAGTGGACCTATGGCCAATGTACAGCCATCTTCCTTCCACCACAAACCCGTAATGCTTCCACTAACAGAGATGCCACTCACTTACACAGATTTTACCTGAAACCTATGTACCCCCCTGTTTTTTGTCAAATTTGAGCTGCTCAGAAAAAATTGAGGTAATTTTTTTTAGTTCAAGAAAAGGCAAATTATCTGAATTTAGGTAAAATCCTGATAAGTGGCATCTCTGTACGAACAGAAAAAGGGCAGACTTATGGTGGGAATTTTGACCACCCCAACCCTCATTATTCCCACTAGTGTATCTATCATTCTGTTATTACCAATATTTGGCTGTGCAAATGATGGAGCTAGTGGCAAGTCAAGTCTCCTTGAATGCATATATAGGTCTATCACCATTAGATTAACATGGACTTCTGTAATTAAGAAGTTCTCTAATTAGAACAGTATTAACAGCTGCGACTGTGGAGAATACAGGCTACTACAGGACTTTTTACATAAATAAATAAAGATTATTGATAACTGTAAGAAAATTACTGAGGTTCAAAGTTGGAGCTTGACTGTCCCATTTCCGTCATCTGCTTTTCATGGTAAAAATTGCAAAAAGTAAAATCGTGATAAATACCAAACCTGGATTCAAGCAACAACACACATAAGGAAAATGTATTAAGTAATGCAATTGTATTTTAATGTTCGTTCTGTACACTTGTCATAAGTTCACTCAAACTGGGCCTAAGTGGCAACAGATACCTGCCACTAATGACGAAATGTGCAAAGTGGAGCCACGCTAGGTGTGCTCCTGTAGTCTCGCTCCAAGACAGCAGAGTACCTTGAAACTAACAGACATAAGATCTTGTTGACGTGTTTTACAATCCATGCGAGGCAGTACACAGTGGCTCCAGCCACTGCCCCTGCCACACCACACTTGAGCTCTGACAATGACAATAACCTGGCCCAGTGCTACAATCATGATGCAGTGACACTTTCAGACAGTAACATTCTCAACTACAATTGTAAACTTCCCACAGACTAAATATTCCAGCTATTCCCAGGAGAAATGTTAGATGTTATGATGCATATGACATGGCAGTAAGAGGTACAGGTCATACATGTACTGTACACAATAAAAGTCAATTCGTTTATTGGGAGCAGACATAAGTGTGAGTAGAGAAGCCAGGTCTACAGATGATGTTTGACTGGCTGCCCGGAGTTCAGGCACTGTCATGCTCCTGTTTACAGGCAGCTCTGCCATGACAGAACTTATTGACCACCTTCGTTAATGGTTATGCTGCAAGTCTCTTCATACTGGTTTCTTCATAGACCCACTTTTCCAGAGGCTCCGAGTTTCCATTTTGGCGGGAGATCGCCTGCTCTTTTTTTTAAAAAACCTTTTTGGGTTGCTCGCTCAAACTCCCATTTGGAAAAATGAAATAAAGATTGAAAAATTTGCGGGGTGAAATATGCCAAAACTTACATGAATGTGGGATTTTACTCCTTACGGACTAGCTGCATGCAGTCATTTCTGCAGAAATTGTTCACAAGTGGTGCTTTTTCATCTCATCTGGTAACTACCTTCACTCAAATCAGATGTTTGTACAGCATGCAAAATGGCGAAAAGCTCCACCACAGGCTGTGGAAAGAAGTTGAAATATGAGACCAAGAACCAACTGGACATACCTTCAACGCAAAGTGTTGCCTGAAGTGTCCACCATTTGCTCAAGTTAGGTCATGGTGACACCAAAATCTAATCAGTTCATCTTAGCAGGTAAGATAAGCATATTGCCAAATTTGAAGAAATGACATCGAATCATTCTGTAGATATCGTGACGACGAGAATGTGCACATCCGAACGAACGGACAACAACCCGAAAACATAAAGGGTGCTTCCCATGGAGCAGACTCTTAATTGTTCCTATCAAACTTTAATTAGAGCATAATAAATGCGGGCATTCTGGAGATATCATGGTAATGAGCCCTAACGAACATCTAATTAAGCTGCCATTTGCTCGCATTAAGTCACGATGACAGCAAAATCTGATCAGATCATTTTGGCATACAAAATAATCATACTTTAAAATTTTGGCAAGATACATGGAAGCATTCAAGAGACATCGCAGTAATAAGCCTTAATCAACATATAATTAGGCTGCCATTTGTTCAACTTAGGTCATGGTGACTCCAAAATCTAATCAATTCATATTGGCATGTCAGACAAGCATACTGCCAAATTTGAGCAAAATACATGAAAGTACTGTGGAGATATTGTGGTATCGAGCATGTAATAAGGCTGCCATTTGCTCAAATCAGGTCATGGTGACACCAAAATTGAATCAGTTCCTCATGCCAGGTTAGGTAAGCATGCTGCTAAATTTGAGTAAAATATATGCCTGCAATCTGTAGATATCGTGGTAACGAGAATGTGAACATCTGGGCCGACCAACAACCTGAAAACAGAAAAGGTCCCCCTTATGGCGCGGACCCTCAAAAGTCTTGGGAAGATGAGTTTAGTTGTATTCAGTCAAGCTCAAAGGGAACTGTGTTTGCCTTCTACGCTTACTTAATGGAAAGTTTTGGCAATACAAGTGGCCCATAGGCCTGGTGCTGTGCTGACATTGCCATTGATGTCCAAGCACACCCTGCCATTACAAATTCACCTCTTTCAACTTAACAGGCATGGTGACCTCACAAAAATACGGCAAGGTCACTGATGATATATATGACTCTAACTTTGGACATTCAATTGTCTATATATCCTATAAATTTGGCAAGTCTAATCCTATTACTTTTCAAGATATGGAATTTTATATCTTAAAACACATTTTGGCTCATAATTTTGGTCAAATTATAGGTGGTGCCACTAGTATCACAAGCAACTTAGACTTTGACCTTCCCCACAGTCCCAGACTAGAGTGAAGATCTGCCAAAAATTAAAGATGCTAGAGGGTTCAAAGATATTTCATATTTTGACTCCTACATTGCATAATTTTGTAGGTGGCGCCACCAATATCAAAATTAACCTTGATTTTTATACACCCTATAAGTCCTGAAAGTTATATTGGGATAACTTGAAAACTGTGGACAATACTGTGGTCACAAGATTTTCACATTTTGACCTGTATATTACTATAGGTGGCACCACTAACATTGATGTTGATAGAGGTTTTTATACACTTTATAACTCCTAAACATTATATGAGCCTATCTCAAAAATTGTGGGGTGGAGAGCAGTCATGAGATGACTCCAATGTTCAACTGGCCATTTGACATTGACCTTCAACTCAAATTTTAAAAATTGTAATGTTCAAAATATGCGCCCCACATCTAGCTTTCCATATATAGTCTGTTTGTTCAAATCAGGTAATAACTTTTTGAGTTCTTGACAAAAACAATAAGCTTGGACATCACCAAACTCCGTAATTACTGGGTCACAGTGACCCAAACAGTTGGTCACCAAGTACAGTTTTATATGTTATGTAATCATGTGCAATTTTGATCTGGAGGCTCAATTTTCTTTGCCATTGATGTCCAAGCTACACCCTGCCATTACAAAATCACCTTTTCAACTTTACAGGCATGGTGACCTCACAAAAATAGGTCGAGGTCACTGATATTACATAACATTCTACCTTTGGTCATGGTCTATATATCCTATAAATTTGGCAAGTCTAATCCAATAACTTTTCCAAATGTAGAATTTTACATGTTAAAACACATTTTGGCTCATAATTTCCATCAAATTATAGGTGGCGCCACCAGTATCATTAGCAACTTAGACTTTGACCTCCCCCACAATACCACTAAATTTCATGAAGGTCTGAAGAAAAATTAAAGATGCCCGTGTTCACAAGATTTTCACTTTCAATTTTTTGACCCCTATATAACATAATAATAATGTAGGTGGTGACACCAATATTGAAAGGGGCCTAGATTTTCATACACCCTATGTGTCCCGAAAGTTGTATTGGGCTAACTTGAAAACTGTGGATGGTATCGCACTAACAAGCAAGTTTATGGGCAAATGGACAGGGATGAGTGGTCGCATAAGCTTTGGTCAGCAGAGCTAAAAACAGGTTGAAAGATAAAAACATCTGGACAATGCGAGATTGGCAAAACAAAGCAGGATACAGAAAAAAACAGACTTGCGAGAAAGTGGAATCTTTCAATGACAAAGTGACTAATGCAGAAGTACTCTTTGCTCAGTTCATATCAAAGTACAACTTGCCTTTTGCCATTGGGGATCATATCACAAAACTTGTCAAAAAGGCATTACCAGACAGTGGGATAGCTGAAAAATCCTCATGTGGCCATATGAAGCCAGCAGTCATCAACAAAGCACTGGCACCTCACAGGATGGAACTGCTCACAAAGGCAGCCCAAACAGGACCCATTTCTATTATGATAAGAGGAGTCAAATAAACGGTCAGACACAAAGCATGTGCCATATTAGTCAGGACCCTTGATCCGCAGACATTCCGTGTTGAGAACAGATTCTCGGGAATGCCTATTTGCAATTTTCCAAATGGAGCAAACCTCTTCAATACTTTGGAAAACACTCTGAGGTCAGTACTTTTATCTGTATGAGCCTGTAAATTGCTACATTATGATCAAACAACTGTGGCCCTGAGAACTTTCGTATTGCAAACTTTGTGATAATCCCGGTAACTGCTAGCTGTCACAGTTTTAATGAATGTGATACAGCCAGAGATGTATTTTTGTCATAATTACCATTATTGACAAGTCAAACAAACAATCAGCTGGTAAAAGTGCAGCACATTTATAGTTATTAGTGTCCTCTGATTTGGGTGTTTTAATCAAAAGTTTCCCAATGCCCGTGTTCATCTACCAAGTAAAAACTGGTGTTACCAGAACACAAGTTCTGCAACAATATATTTTGTTGAATCATACAAATACATTTTACATCTTATAATTTATTCAATTATGTATTCATTATTCTTTTCAGTCAGTATGATAAACCATGGAGCAGTGTAAAGGGCTACTTGTCTGACAATGCACATGTAATGTTAGGAAACACCAACTCTGTCCTTTCCCGAGTCTGCCAAGCTATGAAGAATCAAGTCTTGGATTTGGGTTGTGTGTCAACTTATGTGCAAACAGCCTTGTGAATAACCTTCACCTGCCAGTAGATCTCTTGACTGATACACTGTTTACTTCTTTACCCTTACAGTGCTAATCATGGCTATACTGTTTAACATGTAATGGTTTAAAGATTCAAATTCTTCATGAAGACACCTTACATTCAAATACCAGCAAGACTAGTCTAAAGCAAAAAGTAGTCTTAGTCAACACCTTTCCTCAGGGCACTCTGCATGCAGGTCGCAAGGAAAGCTGTTGACTCAGTCTTAAATCAGCACTTTAAGGGTTAATTTTCTTGTAAATTATAAGATGTAGATGCACATACTTACAAATAGATGTGTACAGACTTGTATACAAGCATGTTAGTGTCAATACATTTACGGTGCTGAATTACGAGTGGTGACTGCTTCATGAGTTAATGCTGAAGTAAATATATGGTGCTGAAGCATCATGAATGAAGATAAATAATTTCTTCCAGTGATGGGTACTATGAACAACTTGCTTTCCTGATAAATCATAAGATGTAGATGCACATTCTCCCATATAGATGTTTATAGATTTGTAGATGAGTGACATGCAGTCAATGTCAATGCATTTACGGTGCTGAATTCAGCGTGATGACTGCTTCATGAGATAATCTCCAAGTGAATAGTTGGTCATCAAACTGGCCACATTAGAAGTTCCAATAAATGTTCATTTCTGAATAAAAATAGTTGATTTAGTTTTATTTTATGTACCTATATCTTTTCGTAAATTCTTGTTTTGAGGCCCCCAGAATAGCCCAGATTGCAGTTATTTTGGTGTCAAATTAAAAAAATTTCTGACCCTCCCCCTCCAGTCTAGCTTCGCGGCTACACCACTCGCTCCACCACTCGCTCCACCATCTCCCATTTGTAAGGATCTTTGGGGGATGGTCTCCCACTTTTCACTTGCCGTTACTTGGAGCCTCTGCTTTTCCAGCTAAGTGTCTGTGGACAGCAGGGGCCTGGCCTTGCTGTGGACTGGCCTTCACATCCGGGCTCTGTAGTGACAATGCCATCTGCTGTCTCCACATAACAGACCAGTTGTCAATCTAGAAACCTCTCGTCTGAGCACTACGTGTCTTTAATTTGTCTTATTAAATTGATCTATGTTCATTAATATATCCATGAGGGGTACGGATTGCAGGCACTAAGCTGTCAATATAAGCATTGGGTATAATCATTTGACAGCAGGTTTTCGATGTTGCAGGTTTTTTTGTTTCTTTTTCCAAGGTGACTGCATGATTGTGAACAGTGACTTCACCAACTTCATGAGAAATCACTCCAAAAGAGGAGTTTTGTGTAGTGCCTGCAAACGTTATGTACCCTGTTTCCCCAAACCAATCCTTCATACAAGTTAATGGCTGGGACTTCTTTTTGGAATGACCTGTCACTGAATTTCTAGTTATCTCACACACTGCTGAAATACCAAATTACAAGAAAGCAACATTAAATTGGTCAGAAGGTTCATATAATTTCATTATTCATCACATAAATAACTATACAAATGCAAAAAAAAGAAGAAAAAAAAAAAAAAAAAAACCACCAGGAAAAAAAAAAAATCAGCATATGCCAGACTTTCTATCTTGTATCATTTTCAGAGATAGCTTCTGGTACATTGAACCCATTACATGCAAATATGGTGGGGTACTTTGCAGCCAGAGTGGCACAACTACTCAAGTCTCAAAATTCTTCAAAACACTTTGGTAATACACTTTAACAAGTGGACTGAATGTACAGTGGTTAGCTAGCATTACATGCACAGAATAATTGTGAGTTAACGTGTGTTTATTCTCACTTTTAGAGGGGACAATCATCAAGTACACGTATAATATCTGGACAAATACTAGATACCCCCCCCATCGTGCAACTTCAGCTAACTAACAGGTCAGCAGAGCTAAAAATACCTTTGATTCCATAAATATAGCAAACATACATATACACTGCAAAAGTTTTGAGGTAAAATGTCCTTGACTTCTCTTTTCTCTTTTGCACTCCTAAGAAATGTATTGATAGTTTCACGTTTGCAGCCTGTCCACTTCATGTTATATCTCTCTGCACTCAACTGCAACTAGAACTTGAACGGAACATCATTATGGTCCATATATATTACATTCTGTCAGTGTGCATAACAACAGCCCCAGCTTGTCCTGACACAACCTTACACTGTCAGCTGTGTTTTTGTGAATATGTACAGATATAAGTTTCCATGACCTTAGGTCTTGAGGTGGTCTGACCTCAAGCATTGGTCTTTACTTCCTGAAGTGGCAGGCTCATTTTCTTGGGGTTGATAGTCACAGACTTGGTACAGTTATCAGTCTTGTAGATTCCAATCAAACGATCTGCCAATTCAAACATATTGTTGCGCAAGGAGATGATGATAAACTGGGCATTCTTGGTTCGTTCCTGCAAGAGAGCAGAACAGAAAGTGCACAATATTTACATGATTGTGTGCCACATCATTGATGGTCAAAGTAGATTTGCTATATACAATCTTCAATAGTAATTCCTAATAAAATGCTCTCTAAATAAAACCCACCAAACTTATTGCATTTTCATATTGTCAAATGCAATGTCTTATTCAAAACATGTAATTAGTCTAATGACTGTTATTTATAAAAAGTCTTGCAGAATCTTCGCTAGACCCTATCCAACACCACAAAATGTTTGTTCGGAGCATTCTTTACCAAGGAGCTGTGAATATCTGCATTTAAGCATGCTTTCCCCAACCATGGGCCCAGTTTTCAACTCTGAGCAGTTGGTCACACTAACTACTCCCCATTTCTCTTTAAAAATTGACAAAGACAACTCATTCTTCAGCCTATTAAGACAGCTGAAGCTGAAACTTCAGTTGGAGTAAGGACTTGCCAACCATATGATATAGGGAAATTGTGCACTGGTGTCAGAGCTGTCAGTCTACAACACTGTCTGAATTTCAGCTAAATCTGCCCAGGCATAAGTGAGATATGGAGGTAACCATGTTTGGGGGGGGGAGAGAGAGAGAGAGAGAGAGATGAGAGAAGAGAGAGAGAGGAGGGAGGGAGGGAGGAGAGAGAGAGAGAGAGAGAGAGAGAGTGAGAGAGAGAGAGAGAGAGAGAGAGAGAGAGAGAGATGAGAGAGAGAGAGAGAGAGAGAGAGAAGAGAGAGAGAGAGAGAGAGAGAGAGAGAAGAGAGAGAAGAGAGAGAGAGAGAGAGAGAGAGAGAGAGAGAGAGAGAGAGAGAGACGAATGGCTGTTAAAGCAGCCAGGTCCAGCAGTTGTCAAAACTATGAATTACCGTGCCATACCATGTCTCACTATCGTATTAAAAACCAGGATATCAAAGAGCACCACTCATTGAACACTTTTGACACAGACCATGTCAAGGTACATTTCCAATCCGGTTTCCACAGAATGCAGCCAAAAGTTTTGTACATGAAGTAAAAATTACAAAAACCTATACATCAATGATTATAAAAACAGAACAAGAAGGGCTGCGTGAACAGCCCAAGCCTCAGCTGATCTTGAAATTCATCACACTTGCAGCTCTATGAAATTGGGAAAGGATCACGGACACCATGTTCTGAGTAAGTCTGACCTTTATAGAAGAACACTTACATGTGCAACATCAAAGTTCCAGTAGTTATCAAGTTATAATGAAGAGTAAAATTCATGTATGTTGCACTGTGACCCCACAAACAAGGTCAAGGTCATTCATGTACTGTCTCAGCATGACCTTCATACAGGATAATTAACATGTACAGCTAACTCAAAACAGATCTCAAGTTATCAAGTAAACAGTAAATTTCCTGTCAGTGGTCCTGTGAATTAGCATTAGAATGCCCACTGACTTACATAGTAATCAATCGGAAAGCTGCATTGAACGATAAGTACCCGAATTGAAAATCCTTAAAAATCAGGAATCCAAAGCAGTGCCACCTAGTAAACAATTATTTGACCCTCCCACAACAACATATCCATCACATTTCAGCTCAATCTGAGGGACGGTTCTGAGAATAAGTGAAAAATACCAAAACTATACAAAAAATTCTTTAAAAAATTGCAGCGCCACCTGGTGTTCAAATTGGGAACTAGGTGTCCCCGGGAGTGTCTATGTACAATATCAAAGCAATTGGGTGAGTGTTTTCAGAGGAGAAGAATTTTGAAGGTTTGCCCCAAAAAAGAACAAAAAAATTCATAAAAAAAAAAAAAAAAAATCAATAGAGCGTGACCATTTGAAGAAACTTGGTAGAGATCCACCCAAGGCACATCCCTACCAAGTTTGAAGTAAATCTGGCCAATATTATTTAAGTTATGACCATTACAAGAAATTCCCATGTTAAACTTTCCTATTAAAACTTTTGTAGAGATTTTGGAAAAAAAATCATAAAAAAATCCAAAATTCATTGGAACATGACCATTGGAACAAACCTGGTAGACACCCACCCAAGGTACATCCCCACCAAGTTTGAAGTAAATCTGGATGACGGTTTTGGAGAAGAAGTCGAAAATGTAAATTAGCATTAGAATGCCCATTGACTTACATGGTAATTAATAGGAAAGGTGCATTTACCGCAAAGGAGCCAAATTGAAAAAATCATTAAAAATCAGGAATCTGCAGCATTCCCACATAGTGAACAACTTTGTTTGGCCCTTCCATAAGGAACATATCCACCACGTGTAAGCTTAATCTGAGAGACGGTTCTGGAGAAGAAGTCGAAAATAGCCATAACACACAAAAATTCATCAAAAATTATAAAAAAACTGCAGCGCCACCTGGAGAACAAATTAACAACAAGGAGTCCCTAGGTGTCTTCCTGTGTGATATCAAAGCAATTGGGTAAGCGGTTTCGGAGAAGAAGATTTTTTAAGATTTGTCCAAAAAAAGGAACAAAAAAAATTCATTAAAATTCCAAAAATCACTGGAGCATGACCACTTGAACAAACCTGGTAGAAACCCACCCAAGGTACATTGCCATCAAGTTTGAAGTTAATCTGGATGACTGTTTTGGAGAAGAAGTCGAAAATGTGAATCAGCATTAGAATGCCCGTTGACTTCCATAGTAATCAATAGGAAAGCTGCATTGACCGACAAGTACCCGAATTGAAAAAATCTTTAAAAATCAGGAATCTCCAGCATTCCCACATAGTGAACAATTGACCCTTCTACAAGGAACATATCCACCATGTTTCAGCTTAATCTGAGTGACGGTTCTGGAGAAGAAGTCGAAAATAGCTATAACACACAAAAATTCATAAAAAATTAGAAAAAATTGCAGCGCCACCTGGTGTACAAATTAAGAATTAGGAGTCCCAGGGAGTGTTCCTGTGTGATATCAAAGCAATTGGGTGAGCGGTTTCGGAGAAAAAGATTTTTTAAGATTTGCCCACAAAAGAACAAAAAAATTCATTTAAAATCCAAAAATCACTGGACCGTGACCATTTGAACAAACTCGGAAGAGACCCACCCAAGGCACATCTCCACCAAGTTTGAAGTGGGTCTGGCCGACGGTTTTTGAGAAGAAGTCGAAAATGTGAATTGTGGACAGACGGACAGACGACGGACCCTCACAAAACCTCAGCTGACTGACAAGTCAGCTGAGGTAAAAAACAAAAGAGGATCATGATGATCCTGTGCTCTGCTGACCTGAACCTGCTGCTTCTGCAAGTGTAAACGTTACTGATCTATTACATATACTGTATTAGTGCTTAGCAATACATAACCAAATGTTTGATGTTATAAAAAATTAAGCCAATATGTCAGTTTGACCTTTGAAGGTCATCCAAAGTCAAAATTACCCCCCAAAAGAAACCTCATAGATATTTTCCTACTTCTGTTTGATAGTAACTATGGGCCCAGGGTCCACCATTACCGAGACATAATCCAATCTGTCACAGGAAAAGAAGTGCTGTGGTCAAGATTTAGCTTGTTGGAGGGTTAAAAAAGTTGAGTCACTAGGTGGTGATATTCTAGATCCCTTATTTTCAATGAATTTTTCAATTCGGGTACTTGTCAGTTAATACATGCATTCCTAACGATTACCATGTAAGTCAATGGGCATTGCAATGGAAAATCATATTATTTTCTTCTTGTCCAAAATTTTCGATCATTCTTAGACCACAGTGGGACATATTATGGGTTAAATGTAAAGGTCAGCTGAGGATCTTGTAAGATCGGACTACAAAATTTACACCAATTATGCATTAGGTCAGCAGTCAAATTTGGCTAAATTATGAGTCACTTTGACATATTTTTCAAGGTCATTAAGCACTGTTGTAAAAGAAACTATCTATAGAACTTAATTTCTTTACAATTGCATGAAAACCTCGTGCGTTATGAGGATTTTTTTTTTCCATATAAGTAGGTGATAACCAGTAAAAGGTGCCAAGATATTTCTAGTAAGAGAAGCTGCCCATGGCACTGAAGGCATTGCCTCACAGCAACATGTCAGCCCTGCACCCAATGGTCAACTTCCCTCTGCTCTCTGCTACTCTCCCTGCCCCTGACCCACCTTGATGTAGTTGGCCACAATGGATACATTCTTGAAATCCAGGGCAGCATCAATCTCATCCATGACATAGAGCGGGGTGGGTTTGTAGTGGTGAAGGGCAAACACCAGAGCCAGGGAGCTCAGGGTCTTCTCTCCTCCTGATAAGTTTGAAATGTTTTTCCACGACTTTTTCGGTGGACGCACACTGCAATAGATCAAGTTATGCCATAAGAGTCAGTCCTATCATCAAGAAAAAAAAAACGAAAAAAAAAAAACAAAAAAACCCAAAAACAAAAATAGCAATCTCACCTGAGCATGCTCAAGCGGTGAGGTTCATTCCTCTAATTAGGTCACAAGCTATTGAATACAAAGTCTCCCACTTACCATAAAAATGTACAGAGGTAAAACATAAAAATTTGAAAAGAATTGTTGTGTGAAGTGTTTGTCATCATCTATAGCTAAAGGCTATCCTGTTTTAAAATATCCATGAAACTAGTCCAAGAAATTGATCAAGTAAGAAGTTTGATGTGGTTTCCAGGGTAAGTTGAGTTGAGCCTGAGCTAAGTGTAATGACGTCCTATGTTAGCGCCAGCAGTAGACAAATTGCTAAATGCTACAGTAACTTAAACTTTAAAATGAATAGTAAAAGCAGTCAGTGGCTTCCAAAATTTTACCCCAGAAATCTATTTCTGTACAGAAATTTAACACATTTGAAGTGTGTGTATGTCTTTCCTAAAAAAAACTTGAAATTTGACTCCTAATTTTCAAATCCTAGGGGTAACCTATATGGCTGACCTCAGTCAGTCTGGGACTTGGCTGGGCTAAGATAGCAACTTGGCTTATTGAGTATGCAATGCATATCAGTCATAAACAACAGGGAATGTTCATGGAGGTAATAGCATGACACTACTTCCTGTGGAACGCGATTACAGGAGATAAAACTTGTGGTAGCAACCTACAGCCAATCAGCAAGGTTGGAATTGTTTACCCACTAGATGGCTCCACTTGCAAGCAGCTAGATACTAAACCTCAATTAACAGCTGCCCCATCTGTAACACATCCTATAATATTGTAGTGCAACAATACCTAGCGCTTAACAGTTGGTATTGGGAGATGCAAAGTTTTCATCTGTGTATATATACATTGTATCTGATAAAAAAAAGGAAAATTTTTGCTTAACTTCAATGAAAGAAGGGAAAATAAAAACAGAATGAAATTAATTGAGTTCACAGTGCTGACAGGTCAGGTGCATGGAGCAAGGAGTCCTTTGCTCTGCCTTAAAATTAATGGTTTTGTTCTCTCAGTGATAAATTTCCTGTACATGTAAGTGGGAAGCTGTTAATTTCTCCTGTCAGTACCTGTGTCCTTATGCAGTACGAGCACTGACTATGTATTTCCTGTTTGGAATATGTTTACCCTCCACAGCTGGAATTACACCCAGCTTAACACTTTCCAGTCTGGGCCTTTTAACGGGCTTGCAGCTTGTGTCTGGCGATTTGATTATTTTTACGCAAAAATACTCAATATTAAAGCTGCATTTATTTTTCTTTATAATACAAAAAAGTTTAAGTATCATATACTAAAATGACTATTGAACATCAAAAGATAAATATTGACACCTTTGTTAAGTAGTGATATGAAATAGTAAACTTAAATATGACACTGGGTTAACATACAACTTGAATAGTTTTAGAAAAAAAATCCCTAAAAATACATAATAATTATAATATTTCCCAACTAAAGTGCAGGAAACTATTTATATGTCTGATGTTACATTCTTGGAACATATGATTGCCAGTTTCACCTACAAAACCCTTATAAAAATGAAACTTCCTCATTGCCATGGTAACAAGGAAGGGGTGTTATACGCAGACCCTGGTGTCAAAGGATAATTTGGGGGTCCACATAACTTACGGACCCCGATGAGGTGTTAGCAACTTTAACTTGCAGTAGGTTTTACTCAGTTTAACAAATAAAAAATGTGAACACCCATGCAAAACACGCATATAACTTTAATGCTACTCACCTGAACACAATCCCCTCTGAGAATGGATCAAGAGAGTCAACCAACTCAAGCTCTGCATCTCCACCAAGGGTGATCATTTGGTACATCTCCTTCAGTTTGTTAGTGATGATTGTGAATCCAGCCATGAAATCATCTAGGCGCTGTTTACACAGATCTCCATGCAGCTTCCTTTGGTCATCTCGTAACTGAGTGATCTGTTCCAGCTCTGACACACGCTTTAAGTACGCCTCCTCCTGTAGCACACAATAACACACATAAAGACCTGCTTTAAGGACGCCTCCTCCTGTAGCACACAATAACACACATAAAGACCTGCTTTAAGGACGCCTCCTCCTGTAGCACACAATAACAAACATAAAGACATGCTGTAAAGACGCCTGCTCCTGTAGCACACAATAACAAACATAAAGACCTGGTTTAAGGACGCCTCCTCCTGTAGCACACAATAACACAAATAAAGACCTGCTTTAAGGATGCCTCTTGCAGCACATAGTAACAAACATAAAGACCTGCTTTAAGGATGCCTCCTCCTGTAGCACACAATAATAAACATAAAGACCTGCTTTAAGGATGCCTCCTCCTGTAGCACACAATAATAAACATAAAGACCTGCTTTAAGTACAACTCCTCCTGTTGCACACAATAACAAGCATAAAGACCTGCTTTAAGGACACCTGCTCCTGTAGCACACAATAACACAAATAAAGACCTGCTTTAAGGATGCCTGCTCCTGTAGCACTCGATGAAAAGCATAAAGACCTGCTTTAAGGACACCTGCTCCTGTAGCACACAATAACAAGCATACAGACCTGCTTTATGTATGCCTCCTCCCACAGTATACAATAACAAGCATAAAGACTTGCACTTCAAGCACACTTACTCTTGAAATACACTTTAGCAAGAGACATATTTGTGGCACATTTGATATTCTTAGCATATTCTTCCTCAACATGTTGAATTCAGGTGGAAGATCTGAAGCTGGCACCTTTGGATAACCTCTAATCACTTTTTCATATTTTGGGATAGTCTGATACTTAAACTACACGCTCCCCAAAACTCAGATGTGTGAACATAAAATTTATATGAGATAATAAATCTCAAAACTTTTGTTTCGCTGAAAAGTTTAAACAGTGCCAGGCACATGGGTTTGTTTGCATGGGCATGATAATGAACCATGTCATTGTTTGCAAAGTCATTAGTCCATGACTCCTGGAAACCAATTGAGCTATTGACAAGGGTCACTCACAGGTAACCATTAGCCGTGGAGATGACAATGGGCCAGTTCAGACTAATCACAACCATTGTTCTGATTACTTTGAAATTCTCTATTGATGTAAAGACAAATTAGCACAATCCACTTACTGGTTCCCAAATATGGAAAGCCGCATGTGAACCCACACCCAAACAAGCCAAGTGTGGTGTTCCCAAGTTAAAAAAAGGCGAGATTTGAGCCACAAAGTATACTTTTGTTTAATGACAACATCACAGAGGTAAAGCTACAAGTTTATTTCACAAAATAATTAAAACACAGGACAGAAGAAATGAGTATGTGTTATATTACAACCATAAATGCATAAGAATTGGCAACTTTTTCTTTCAATACGATTTTCTTGGAACTTTTTTGCTCAACCTCTGCAATTTGTATCTCGCCTCACAAACGTACAAATTGCCCTATCACATTAAAATCAATGGACATTAAAAGAAAAATATCATATCCAGGAACGGTTGCCAGGATTTTTTTTTTGACAACCCCTTCTGTGACTTTTGGAGCAATTTATAGAAGGAAAATGAACAACCTGTCAGGACTAAATTAAAAATTTTATAACTTTTTATTTATGCTATTTCAGGACAAACCATTGAATTCGATCCTGGACATGGATATATATTTTAAATTTCTTCTGATTTCAACTGGAAAAAACAATTTTGTGTGACTTCTGTGCAAAAAATGTGAAAATATATAGGTTTAATGTACTTGTGAAAAAATCAAATGGGTAATTGCGATCCAAAGTTGCCAGTCTCACTGCGCACTAGCTTCACAGCTTCCAGTAAGTGCTTAATGACCTTGAAAAACAGGTGAAGGTCACATAATATAACAAAATTTGACCCTTGGCCTTGTGCATATTTGGTGTAAATTTTGTAGTCCCAATTTATTATCACAATCATGAATTTAACATGCTTTTTATACCAATGAATAATGAATTTGACAGGTTTTTGATACCTATGATCTAGGTTTTAATTTACACCACCAGTGGCACCATGAAATGATTGCTGGATTCATTCCCCCCTCACCTCATTTATAACCTTGCTAATCACAGGTCTCACTTTGGAATGACTGTACTCAATAAAAAAAAGGCTATCACTGTGACCAAGATACTTCACTAAAGCTATTTAATCTCATTTTGCACTGACAAACATAGGCTTTCATTTCAACCGGGTGTGACATTCACATAATACGAGGAGAAACCACCAAATCGTTTTGCTTGAAAGTTGTCGAAATGAAAGTTCTGGGGATATTTGTGAGAGCAATGTCAGCCGGTTCAGACTTGAGTTTCACATCTTGCTGTTTACTATAATACAATGAATGGGGATTTACGCTACAGTGCGCGCAAGTAGTTGCCCGTGGTCTGCATCAAGCGTCTGTGATAACATGATGTGTTTTTGTGCCCATGACAGGTCCCTATGTGTACCTTTTTCCTGTACTCCTGGATGGCAGCCATATTGGGCTTCATCTTCACCAGCTTTTCCTCCAGTACTGTGATGGCATACTGAACATCCTCCTTGTCCATGCCACTCAGCTGCTCTGGTTGCAAGGTGACCAGCTCCTCCACCTCCACCCCATCCACCTGGTTCAAGGTCAGCTTGCTCATCTGTCGGGCAAAAGATGTTCAAAGTCAATTAACTTTTTTCTCCAGCTGTGCTCAGTGGAAGAACTATAATAATTCTTGGGCTGGTATTGATAAAAATAGCTGGAACTCGAGTTTGAAAAATCCACCTAAACCATGCATTGTTGTCTAACTGTTTTGCCCCAAGACAATGTGGCAGCATGACCCATAATGACTATATTAGGGGTCTCCCCTGTATCCATGACCACATATGATGCCTTCTGTAAATGACCTTATTTTGTACCAGCATTATGACCTTGAATATATTATTCAATGTCAACCATGTCAAACCCAAGTGTGTTACTCCTATTAAGAACCACTAATTGTCCATTTTTTCCAGAGTTATAAAGTACACATTTATATCACTCAATTGTCTACATTCCCTGATGATGTCTAAGGGTAGCTCCAATAAGCCATCTGTAGATAAACAAAGAGGCCTTATTTGTAGTCCTTAGAGAGTAAAGAGTAAAGACTGAAGTTCAAAATATTTTTGAATGACTGCCACCCAGATCAAAAGTCTTGTCAAAAGAGCTTTCTAAAACAAAACTAGTATACACCACAAAACGGCAGCATATGTGCCCTTCCTGTACCTTATGTGAACCATATTTTTCATCAATATGGTTCAGCTGCAATACATCTGCCACACAGGTCACGCCTTTAGCGCTAGCCCTCCCCTTTTTCAATAATTGCAAGAGGGAGATCTTTCAACATGGCCTAGCTTGGAGGCCCTGCCCTTGTACAATTTCTTCTGGCACTCTCCTATTCCTTTTTTTTGTTTTTGTTTTGCTTCAATCCTCACTGCAAGTTACTTTGACATTTCACTTGCCTTTGTTCCTTATCCATCCATTCAAATTAATTTGTAGAAGCAATGTTTTTGGTTACCTCCGGGACCAGTACTTTTAAATTTTAGCTTGCTTATTGGAATTTCTTGTCTGTGGCTAGTGGACATGCAAATAAGTGAGCCCTGTTATCCCTGGATCGCTTGCCCTGTGGCCCTGCACAGCTGACGTGCAGGCAGTAGCCACAGATGTCAGTGCCTGACCTCACCTCCTTCTTCCAGTGGTTGACCTTCAGCTTGTTCTCCTTGACAATGGCTTCGTACTTGTCCAGCTCATGCTTCACCTCTATCTGCTCCTTCTGAAAACCTTGTTCCTGCTCTTCCAGCTTTGCCATTTCTTCCTTGATTTCATTCAGGGCTGTTTCCACTTCTTTACTGTCTTCCTGCAATAAAAGAATAAAAGATATTTCTTTAAAAAAAAAAAACAAAAACAAAAAAAAATTGCCAGCCATTGCTTCATTTACATTTAAACATTCACTAGGATGTGTTGTTAGGACTGTTGCATTCACAAAAGGACTATCAGACTGTTAAACAATGTACATCCCCGTCAAGTCTGAAGACAAGGTCAACTTTTCTTAAAGAAAACTAAATAAACATCGCTTTATGACAACATCCCTACACTAGTCATCCTGATATTACTCTCAATGAATGCATCCTCAAATATCAGGAAACATTACTGCCTGCCAAACAATTTTAATAAAGACAAAGTTAAATGACAATTCCACCTAAAGAGAATCTAATGATGAGATAGGTCCAAGCTATCATATTCATTTCATGTTGCCCCTTCACCAATAAATGCTTGATTTGAATTTGACAGCACTGATGGAGTTAACTCTGCACATAATCAAATATTTTAATATGTTTTCACCTCTATAGTGCTGGTTTGTAAACAAAAGGGCTGTGTGAGCAGCCCATGCTCAGCTGACCCAGAGATTCATCACACTTGTGGCTCTGTGAGCTTGGGATAGGATCAAGGTCACTCATGTACTGACTAAACCTGACCTTAATTGCAGCACCACCTGGTGAACAAATTAAGAACTAGAAGTCTCTAGGAGTGTTCCTGTGTGATATCAAAAGCAATCAGGTGAGTGGTTCTAAAGGAAGATTTTTTTAAGATTTTCCCCCCAAAATCATAAGAAATAAAAATAAATCACTGGAGTGTGACCATTTGAACAAACAAAATTGGTAGAGACCCACCCAACCAAAGATTGCCACCAAGTGTGAAGTCCATCTGGTTGACGGTTTCAGAGTCAAGTCAAAAATGTGAATTAGCATTAGAATGCCCATTGACTTACATAGTAATCAATAGGAAAGGTGCATTTAATGATAACCAAATTGAAGAAATCGTCAAAAAATGGGAATCTACAGCAGTGCCACCTAGTGAACAACTTTGTTTGAACCGTCCACAAGGAACATATCCACCAAGTTTTAGCATAATCTGAGTGACGGTTCTTGAGAAGTCGAAAATAGCGAAAACACACACACAAAAAAAATAAAAAATTGCAGCACCACCTTGTGAACGAAATAAGAACTAAGAGTCCCTAGAAGTATTCCTGTGTTATATCAAAGCAATTGAGCGGTTTCAGAGAAGATTTTTTAAGATTTGCCCCCCCAAAACATGAAAAAATCACTGGAGCACAACCAATTGAACAAACTTGGCACAGACCCACTCAAGGTACAGTGCCACCAAGTTTGAAGTGAATCTGGCTGAAGGTTTGAGAAGTTGAAAATGTGAATTGTGGATGGAGGGCCTACCCTCTTAAAGCTCAGCTGACTTACCAGCTGACCTAAAAATAGAACATGGTCATTTACATCCAGAGATATTCAATTTTTGCACTTGATACAAATTTCCTAAATATTTGTGACCTTAGCTTCTTTCTTTCTAAAGGTGGTGAAATTATGTCAGCTTCAACTCATTTTAGCTCATGTTCTCAGAAAACTATTACAGGTGCCACTGGTATCTTACTGATTCAAGATTGTTGTCTCCCAATTATCCCTACCAATTTTATAAGGATCCATTAAAAATCAGAGACACAGCAGTGTTCACCAGCTTTTTACCCCACATTCTGGTCATCTAATTACACAACCCCTTTATGTTAGTGGTGCCACCAATGTCAACTAGACCTACATTTTCTTTCACAGAATACCATCTGCAAAATTATATGGAGCTAACTACAAAATTACAGGTGCTATTCCATTAACAAACAACAAGGCTCATCTCAGTTGTTAGTACAGCTTTCACCACAAGATGTCACTTGAAATGACATGGTCGGACAACACTGTGCTTGTCGGTTGGAAAAATACAAAAACGGTTTCATGGCATCTCAGCTTATCTCTGACCAATTGTCTAAAGTGCATTGGAGTATCTTATTACCACAAACAAGCATTCTTAGTCAAAAAGTATGACTCCAATCTGGTTAAACAGGTTATGACTTCAATAGAATCCATTGGCCATGGTCCAAGACAGCTGCCTGGTAAGCTTTGTCCCACTTCACTATGCACTACATTCAGTGCATCTGCACCAGGTAATGCCACAGACTCCTTGCGACGGCAGTTGCTTCAGCAACTTATGTTGGGGTACTGTTCATAGATGGCTGGACGGAGTGATCAAGTGAGCTCCGCAATGTTAAAGTGAAATAAAAAAAAAAAATTGATAAAAGTTAGCTTGACACCTGAAAATGAAATTTGTAGAGGGTGTAAAGAGTTGTATACCTACCTGAGCCTTTTGGTAGGACTGGAGAACACTTGTAGCATCAACTTCCAGTTTTTTAAACTCTTCTTCCAGTTTGCCAACATTTTCCTCAGTTTCTTTTATCTCCTCCTGTAGACTGGCCACCTTGTCCTCTGTTTTCTTGGCATTTCTACAAAACATCCACTTTGGCTAATCTTTTTGCTCACATTTTTATCGGAAAGTCATGAACATGTGTTTGTGTAAAAAGCTGCATCATTATTTTGTTTTAATTGATTCTATGTGGTCTTGGTTTGTCCTGTTACGATTGTGATATATTACTATTTAAAATACAATACATGGAGGTTTATTTCTCAAAATTTTAAACCAGTCCTGAGAGGTTGCTATGTCATCACTTTTGCATTGTGGGATACATTACTGCAAAGATGGCAGCATCCAGGCCACAATATTTGTGACGCTTGAAACTACTGTAAACTTTCTTATGCTAATTTAATCTGATCTGATAATCTCTCCATCAAACTATTTTCATTCTTTACAAGTTTCATACAGGAAAACGTTCTGAGTAGGGTTTATGTTGGCTGCAAGGGACAAATGAACTACTTAAGAAAGACCAAAACTTGTGAGTTGACCCCTGACCTCTTGGCTGTCTTGATGGAGACATTAGCCTTGGTGATGTGCCCCATCACCTGGTCAATCTGGACTGTCACCAGCTGCACCTTGGATTCGGCTGCCTTCAGCTTGGTCCCCCCTATCTGCATGATCTGTTTGTGAAGGCTGCAAATAGATGCATCACACTCACTACTGGCTCAGCAGTGCTGGCAATTTCAACCCTTAAGGTACTTATCATGGCTATAGTTGTGTTCTCATTACCATTAAACATATAATGGTTAAAAGATTCAAATCCCTCACGAATATACCTTTCATTCAAATACCAGCAAACCTGGTCTAAAGCAAAAAGTAGTTTTAGTGAACAGCTTTCCTCGCGGCACTTTGCACACAAAGTACCCCAAGGAAAGCTGTTTACTCAGTCTTAAATCAGTGCTTTGAGGGTTAAACTAAGATTATAACTATTATAAAATAAGTACATCATGCTAGTGTTAAATTAGAAGAATAAGGTAATGTTCCAGCCTGGGTATATGTGTATTTGTTGTTCAAATCAAGCACATGTACATCCTGTTTGAAAAGCACTATTGGACCTTCCATATCCATTCTGTTAACGCCACATGCCCTAATAAGAGCACAGCCCAATTGGTTTAAAAAAGAAAGCCATAATTTTTGTTGATCATATTTCCATTGCCTGTTTTTCAGTCTATTATGCAATTCATGTTTCACTCGGCCAGGCTAAAAAGCAAAGTCAAGTTGGGATCCTAAGAGGATCAGTAGTAGGACCGGTTTCGCCTATGACTAGGCTCATCAGCTACTGAAGTAACGGTCAACCGCACGTACTATTTATATTGGACGTAACACCACGTTTCCAACGTAAATTGGGTACGTGTGTTGTGCGAACGTTGCTCGACTGTCCAATCAAACCGGCCTACCTGTCTGGGAGGACAGGTAAGAAGAAATTTCCAACCAAATTTGGTTGTTTGAGAACTTTCTAACCATCCGTGGTACTGAGGTCACGGGGTGCAAGATAACTGTACCGATTTAGGTCAGTGACAAGAAAAAAATATATATATATTATACAATTCACCTTTGCTGCAGCACTGTGCACTTTTCAGAATGACTACATTATTCCTGTGCAGTATCTCAAAACTAAGGGCCACTCATTGTTCATACTGGGTCCAAATGAAAAGCACCAGCCCTATCATATTCTTTGTTAATCAACACAAGCTGACACGCAGTGTCCATTCAACTACACGCACACCACCCACTGAAAAGTTAGAATATAAAGAATCCACAAGCATGTACACAGTACTTATACACGCAGGTGTTGGAAACTCCAAACAAAACATGCTTCAAAATTCATACTTGAAATCTGAAAGATATCATTTATGGAGAGTGATGGTCACTTGGTCAGCACAGATTCCACATTTGCTATTGTTTGTCAGGCACGTCAAGAGCACAATGGCCCATTTCCCAGTGCAAATACCAAAGTGAGGATGTATATAATATTGATGGTTTCAATGTTATTCCTTGGGACCAACAATTGAAAAAGGGTGGAGGATTAGTTGCTTATGTGGCCTCAAAGGTTCCATTTGTTCACAGAAGAGATATGCAAGATGACGCCATTGAAACCATATGGTTAGAGATCCATAGACCCAACTCAAAGCCCATACTAATTTGTTTTGTCTACAGACCCCCCAATGCTAAAGTTAGCTGGATCGAGCACTTTGAGAAACAACTAAAACGGGCATATGCTAAAACAAAGAATTTTTTGTTCTTGGTGATCTTAATATTGATTAGTTAAAAATTACTGATAAGAATACTTGGATTGATTGTGTTTCATCATTTCAGTTGTTGCAAGTTGTAAATGTGCCGACCAGAGTAGCCAAAACCTCTGAGACACTTATTGATCATATTCATGTGTCAAATCCAATGTGTGTTAAACAGGTAGTAGTACCTAAACTGGGTATCAGTGACCACTTCCCAGTGTGCCTTGTCATAAGTTGTGCTTGTCATAAATTGTGACAGTGGTGGTATACGTTATCGCTGTATGAAACCTTTCAAAGCACACCTTTTTATTCAAGATTTACAAAATACTGATTGGCAAAATGTGTAGAAATCAAATAATGTAAAAGAAGCTATAATTTTATTCATGGAAAACTACAACAGGGAACTGAGCCTACATGCACCTGTTAAAATGCACAGAGTAAAACACATGAAGCAACCAGAATGGATAAATGAAGAAATAATCCAGGCTATGAAGATGCGTGATAACCTTAAATGTATGGGTAATTCAGAGATGTACAAAGTTTGGAGCAATCAGGTTGTTACGAAAATCCAGCATGCTAAGAAACAATATTACACCTCTACCATTGTAAACAATAATATTATAAATCCCAGCAGGTTATGGAAATCCTTACAAAGTTATGTTGGGAAGAAGAAACAGACTACACCATATTCTTTAAAAGTTGACAAAGAACTTTTGTCTGATGAAACATGTATTGTAAACTATTTTAATGAACACTTTACATCAGTGGCTGAAAAGCTGCTACCAAAAGGTATGACTACTGACATGGACAAATCTTATGATGGTTTTCAAAGAATCAAGGAATTTGTGAATAGCAAACTTCCTCTTGGTGTACACTTTAACATTCCTGAAATGGAGGAATCTGAGGTGATCACTTCAATTAAAAAATGGACTGTACGAAGTCAAGAGGCACTGATAACCTTGATGTAAAATTACTGCAAATAGCATTACCATGTATTTCAAAGCCTCTAACCAAAGTGTTGAACCTTAGCTTAAAATCAACTGTATTCCCAAGATGCTGCAAAATAGCCATGATTGCACCTATTTATAAGGATGGGGACATTTTAGATGTAAATAACTATAGACCTATATCTGTCCTCACTAGTCTATCCAAAATGGTAGAGAGGCATGTCCACTCCTATTTTTATCGTTTTCTTAATGATCATAATCTTCTCTGTTCCTGCCAGTCTGGTTTCAGAAAATGTCACTCATGTAAAACAAGTTTAAACAAACTAGTGGATTTGTGGTACAGAGCTTTAGACAATGGTCACATGGCGGACACAGTTATGCTGGACCTAAAGAAGGCATTTGATTTAGTGGACCATGATATTCTCTTACACAAACTAAAGATGTACAGCTGTTCTCTTACTGCATATAAATGGTTTGAATCTTATCTTGATGAAAGATATCAGGCAGTCTGTATAAATGGAATAATGTCAGAACCACTGAAAATAACATGTGGAGTTCCTCAGCAATCTATACTGGGCCCACTATTTTTCATCCTGTTTATAAATGATCTACCACTGTTTTTGGGTGGTGCTGAAATCACCATGCATGCTGATGACACTAATCTGCATGCAACTGAAACATGTATTAATGAAATTGAAAAAGAAGTAAATCAGAAGATGAAAAAGGCTGAATGTAATAACAATGGATTGGTTGCTAATGAAAAGAAAACACAAACAATGTTACTGTCTTCCAAGAGGAAAGCTGCAGCCTTGAAAAATGAGACGTTAAGAGTCTATCTCAGAAATTCTTTGCTGGAAAGGGTAAAAAATCCTTGGGCTCTGTGTGGGCAGATTTTTATCATGGGATATTCAGGTTTCCAATGTATGCAAAAAGATAGCTATGAATTTAAATGTGCTCAGGAAAATACGTTACTATGTACCATTCCATATCAGGAAATGTTTATGAATGCCTACATACTTCCTACGTACTGCCTCATGTAGATTATTGCTGCACTATATGGGGCAATTGCAACAAATCTTTACCTCATAAAGTTAAACGCCTTCACAAACAGGCTGGATATTTAGTCATAAACTCAAATGAATTTCATAGTTACAGTGATATGGTACAGAAACTCAACTGGATGACATTAGATGAACGCATAAAATTTAAGAAATTAGTCCTTGTGTTCAAAGCATTGAATGGCCTGTCACCAGAGTATATGAAAGAAATGTTAGCACATCTTGAAGATGTTCATAGCGTGAACTCAAGATCAGCTAGTAAGGATAATCTCTACCTTCCTTGGCCCAAAACAGAGGATATGAAAAGGGCTTTGAGTTATGATGGTGCAGCAACATTGAATCAGTTGCCAAATGGAAGTCAGAAGTTCTGCTACCTTGTTGTTTAAGAGAAACTGTACCAAGCATCTGATGTCACTACGTGAAGCAAGCAAATAATTGTTCACACTATTGTTACTTTGCTGTACATTGTACATACTTAACTGTGTATTTCATTGATTTAAGAGGGCCTCAGGGAAAATAAGTGTTTTGCTACACTAACTGGAGCCACCCTCTCAAAATTAAAAAAAAAAAAAAAAAAAAAAAAAAAAAAAAAAAAAAAATATATATATATATATATATATATATATATATATATATATATATATATATATATATATATATATATATATATATATATATATATATATATTAAAATCTGTGGTCTACTGGGTGCATTTTAGCAGCAATTTAGCTCTTGGTTGACTTGGCTTGTAAGATCAAGTCCCAATTTTGCCTGTTGCCTTTGGAACTATAGTGATAACTCCTGTGATAGATCACCTCAATGACAGATCACCTGTCCTTGAAGACATTGATTTTTTTCCCCCAGTTATTAGACCTTCACTTAGAGACCACCTGCTCTCTGTGACCACTCATGGACCAGTTCTAGGGATGGTCTCTCAAAGGAGGGACTTATGCAATGAATTCAACAGTTACACTTGATGACTGTTGGATTTCATATGACCAAGCTTGCACAAGAGGCAATCTGATGGCACACATGAGCCTTTGTCCATCTGTTCCTGACTACCTGAGGGGGCAGGCTTTGCTGTCACTCACCTGTGGGCTTGCTCCTCCACTGTGGCTGCAGCCCCCTCTGCTTTCTCAAACTCTACAAAGTACAAGTAAGTTATTAACCCTTTCCCCATTTGATTAAGACTGGGCCTGGGGCATGTGATCATGATAGACCTCATCTACAATTCTGTCATTATAACGGTGAATGACCTTCTTGAGAACATCTCCTGTACTTAGCAGACATAAACATTCCTAAACCGCATGCCACTGGCACGTCTTGTGACACCTGACAACTTGGTACAGGTGACCTTTTGAACAGACCTACTGTTCACTTTATGACGTCATGCTTCATCCCTACCCCCAACGTTGGCTACGTCCTTTGTTTACTTCCACACTCTGTACGTGGGAACTGTACTACATCTCACACTATATAGTGGGATGCATTATCAGGGGTTTAACTGACATTGTGCCTGAAGAGTTCCAGAAGGAACGAAACCAGTCGCAGTAGTCCCTCAGGACCATACCTTTGCCGTGTTTGTTCCCAAAATAAATAAATAAAAAAATCAGTTGGGCCCACACCCCTCAGTGACAAGGACCTCTCCGTGTCTGCACATAAAATTTACCACCATACCATTTAGAAATCAAATTAAAACACAAAACGAAAACAGTTTTCCAAACTATAAACATCAATATTTTGTGTATTTTTGAAAACTGCAACTGAGAATTTTTTGTTATGAATTTCCAAGTACATCTATGTACTTAGACAACAAGGAAGAGACATTTCCAATATTTTTTCTTTCTTGTGAGATGAAAAACTGCAAAAAGAATTCCTCACATGGTTAAACTACAGCCACTTCAAAGTAAAGCATGGACTGATTGGTCCACTTTTGCACATACATGCCTCCTGTGACCTTGAAAATGAGATCAGTGTCACCAAAATGTCATCATGTGAAAAAATGCTGCCAAGGGTAAATGAGGTAAACTGGTGTTTCAGGAGGATAGTAAGTCTTGAGATACTGGGTTCAAGAACAAACCAAGCATAGAATCATGGACATTTTTTGTACGGTACACATTTTTTTTCTTCCTCTAACAGGTATTTCAGTTGTACTTTTATAAAACAGCAAGATATAAAACCCCATAACATAATGGATCCCCTTCAGGTGGTCCCATTAAAAAATCAAAATTTATGTTTTGCAGACAATTACAGTGACCCCAAAAAGGTGTGTTCTTGTTGATGTTCCCTTATTATTATTAACAATTCCGATTACTAGTAAAATCTTTGGAATAGGTCAATTCAATATACATATATCTTTGTTGGATACTTTCTTATGTTCAAAAGATCAGAATCCTGTTGAACTTATAACATCAAAACAGAGGTATATTTCAGTGGCAAGCCACCAAAACAGATCTGTAATGGACTCATTTCATGTACAATTTTCAGTTTATCAAACTAGTGTATACATCAACATTTTCCTCAACTAATTAAAAATACAGATGTTATGGATATAATTTTTTTTCAATCGTTGATTTTGGTAACAGAAAATAAACAGCATTATCAAAATTTCTCTGTCTATTCCTGACCAGTGCTCTTTGGTTATATCTAGACTCACACAATAATTATAAACAACATGTAATTACATCTGATATTTCTGAACTTTGCCCAGTGTCCTCATTTGAAATTTTTTTTACAATGTTTTGTATCTAATTTTTCCTTAAAGGTAGCATTCCCAGCTCAAATGAGTCAATTTTTTTAAACATCTGAATCACTTATATACACTGTATGCCCGACCATCAATACACAATATTTGTCACCTTTCTTGTAGAAGTCGTGTGATTTTTCCAAATCTTGAATGACCTTCTTATCTGGTGCTGCCTCTTTGACCTTGACCTCTTGCTCCTTTATCTGCTCTTTGAGGGTTGTTTCTTGATCAGAGAGTGACTGCAACAGCAGACCACAGACAATGAAATGCTCAATTATACATGTAAATGTTATCACCCTAACCACCACTCAGCTCTAGTCATTCAGTTTTCTTGTGGTCTCTCTCCTGAAAATGAAAGCGAGCAAAAAAAAAAGAAAAGAAATTAAAGTAAAAGGCAATCAGAGATTCCTGGATCCATGCCCCCCACGTCTCATTAATAACCTCGCCAATCACAGGTCTCATTTTGGTATGAGTGTAGGCAATAAAAATAGGCTGCCATTGTGACCCAGACACTTGACATACTGACCTACTTTATGCATGACACACTCTTGTGTCCAGATACACAGGTGTGTAAAGTTTCATGATTCTAAGTCAACAGACAACAGAAACTTGACCTAGTGACTTACTTCTGTTTCATGACACACCTTCAGGTCAAGTTATGTGTGTGTGTGTGTGTGTATAAATTTTTATGAAACTAAGTTAAATAGTAAAGGAATTATAGCCCTGACATGTATTTATGAGAATGTCACTGTGAACCAGACACTTGACCTAGTGACCTACTTTTGGTACATCACACACCCTTACGTCCAGATGCAGCTGTGTGTAAAGTTTCATGATTCTAAGTTGAAGGCCAAGCGAATTATAGCCCAAATACAAATAGTGGAGACCCAGATACTTGACCTAGTGACCTATTTTTGCTCCGTAACACACCTTTAGGTCAAGACATGTGCGTGTCAAAATTCATGAAACTAAGTTAAACAGTTAAGGAATAATAGCCCTGACACGATTTAACAAGGATATGTTACTGTGACCCAGATACTTAACCTGAATACCTACTTTTGATACATGACATACCCTTATGTGTAGATGCACCTGTGTGTAAAGTATCATTAATCTAAGTTAAATACTGAAGTAATTACAGCGTGGACACGATTTTCAGGAATATTTCACTGTGACCCAGATATTTGACCTAGTGACCTACTTTTGGTTCATGACACACGCCTATGTCCAGATGCACTTGTGTGTAAAGTTTCATCAATATAAGTTGAAGGACCACCATTTACAGCCCGGACACAAATACCAGAGCAGAGAAAACTTGACCTAGTGACCTTCTTTTGTTTCATGACACAACTTTTGGTCAAGATATACATGTGTGTAAAGTTTCATGAAATTAAGTTAAATAGTTAAGGAATTATAGCCCGGACACAATTTTACAAGGATATGTTACTGATGATACTTGACCTAGTGCCCTACTTTTCTTTAATGACACACCTTTAGGTCAAGATGTGTGTGTGTGTGTGTGTGTCAAGTTGCAGAAAAGTAGGTTAAACAGTAAAGAATAGCCTGGACACGATTTTACAAGGATATGTCACTGTGACCCAGATACTTGACCTAGTGGCCTACATGACACATCCTTATGTTGAGATGCATCTGTTTTTAAAGTTTCATTAATCTAAGTTACATAGTAAAGGAATTTTAGCATGGACAGGATTTTAAAGAATGTCACTGTGACCCAGATACTTGACCTAGCGAATTACACACCCTTATGTCCAGATGCATCTATGTGTAAAGTTTTATTAACCTAAGTTGAAGGACAAGTGAATTACAGCCGAACACAAAATCCGTACAGACGGACACACACACGGGAAGGGCAATTTCTATATGCCCCTGCTCCATTAGGAGGGGGGCATAAACATGACATTCATATTAGCTGCGGTGCTTTAGTGCATATTATTCCACAAAGAAGGATTTTACACACAGGCAGGTCCCAGTATCAAAGCTGGCAGAATAGGTTGCTCTAGTAAAACTGCCAATACCGAGAAAAGTAACTGCTGTAAATTGGTTTAATTTTGCAAATAGTATGTTATTTTCCCTAATTTCAATGATAGCACAAAAGTGTGAAAATAACCAGATGCCCATGGGCCTAATGATCTGTTGGCACCATGGCTATATTGCACCTATTCATTTCAATGTTGTGAGTCCTCAAGTGGCTTTTGAACATATAAAGCTATTAATGTACATTTAATGTATAAAAATTCCACCAGATGACACTTCACTTCTCATGTAATCATTGGTTATTTGTCCTATTCCTGTGATTGATATTGTTGCCTGTGCCAAAACAATGAGCAGGGACGTGGATTAAGAGGGATAAGGCACTCCGCAACATCAAAGGTTCTGGTCCAGCGCACATGAATGGGCATGAAAGGGTTACTGAGCCAGCGCTCAAATCTCGTGTCTCGATTGCCATGCTGGTCAAGTGGACCTGATCAAACGAGAGACAGTATGGACAGCGCCATTTTGATAGTCGTTTTGAAACTGATAATCAGATTAAACAAATTTTCTAGGACAATTTCACCCATGGATTATACCAGCAGCTACACATATTGCACGGTAACACAGTCAGGTAGGTACAGAGTTTCTTTTGTGAAATTTTCAGGTGTTTCGATTGATGCAGTGGTGTGGAAAATCAAGATTCTGTTCGAGGTGTTGCAATTTTTTTGGGTTCGGTCGGCGATGGTAAACAAAAGAAACAAACAGCCGACCCCAGTTGGAAAAAGTGCCATAACCAGCCAACTTTCTGTTAAAAAAACTATTGGACTTTAATATAGACATTTAAATAAAAGGTGTTTTCACAAAATATGGACTTTGGTTGTTGGTTCCGTGTTTTTGGTTTGTGACGATTCGAATGACAAAGTCAGGTTTAAATGGCACAAAAGTTGCCGATTTTTTGTATTTATGTAAATATCCCCCAAAACATTGCTTCAAATTATTCGTAAAGACTTTTTATTGATCATTTATAATCGTGTAATATAGAGTTATACGGCCCATGCAGTATTTGATTAGTGGCGCGCGATAAAGAAATGGAGGACCCTGTTATAAATTTACCTGTATTTTAGCCTTCAAAATTTGTTTATTTTCGAGTTAAGTTTGTTTATTTCCTATCCACTATCCAGAATGTTTGTAAAAATGATACCACACACACACACATTACACAGGTACAGAGAATGAAACCATGGCACGCACACAGTGTCTTTGCCTGTTGTGCAGCAGCAGGCATAATTATCTAGGTCACGCATTGTACCGGTGTTGGGACTGGGGGCAGGGAAGCATGCACACAAAATGTACATTATGTGCCCAATACCATAATCTATGATTATTATTCTTGTGTAAAAGGCTTGTGGATTAATCTTCTGATACAAATTACAACTACACGTCGCCGCTTCCGGTAAGAGACGCATGCGTAGTGTTGACCCTTTCGCGCCCAATGGTAAAATAAACACAGCGGCATGGTAATGGCAAAAATAACAGTGAGGCAGACCTTGTTTCAAAGGAGGGCCACAAGTGCCATATCCCTCTTAATCCACCTCCCTGCAATGAGTGAGTCCTTAACTTTATGTCCTAAGTGACCTTGGGACAGAAGATCAAGGCCCCCCAGATTATGTAATACAAGAGGCCCATAGGCCTGGTACTGTGCAGACATTGCCATTGATGTCCAAACTACACCTGTTCATTACCATTTCACCTCTTTCAACTTTACAGGCATGGTGACCTCACAAAATAGGTCAAGGTCACTGATATTTGATAAACTTCTAGCTTTGGACATTGTCTATAAATGTGGTAAGTCTATTTCTTTTCCCAAGTATTGAATTTTATATCTTAAAACACATTTTGGCTCATAATTTCCATCAAATTATAGGTGGCACCACTAGTATCACTAGCAACTTAAGACTTTGACCTCCCCCACAATCCCACTAAATTTGCTGAAGATCCACCAAAAATTAAAGAGCCACCAATATCGAAAAGAACTTAGATTTTCATGCACCATTTAAGTCCTGAAAGTTATATTGGGCTAACTTGAAAACTGTGGACAGTATCGTGCTCACAAGACCAAAGTTTACAGACGGACAGGAGTGATGCTATAACCTCTGTGACCTTAGGTCAGCAGAGCTAAAAACACTGTATAATAGGTTTTAAACATTGTATGAATAGGAATTATGTCCAAAATAGTGAAATTAAAACTACAGTGAAGTGTCAAAAATAAAAAAAATAAAAAAACATTGAAATTTTAAAGCAGGAAAAATAAAATTTTTTCAAACACAATGAACTTCATGTTAGAAACAGTTACAACATTTTTGGAAAGCACATTCTTTATTTCCTGTAAAGTTCAGTGACACAGGTGGGTTTCCACCAGTATACCCATATTACCGTGACTGCTTATTACTGTAACCTAGTGACATGGTCAGTGTAGTAAAATAATTGGTACCCTAAGACCCAGGCGACATGAAAAATCATAAACGCAACCTCAGATTCCAAACTCTTCATATTAGCTGGTCCAAGGACTCATTACAACGACACTCAGATAGCCCACATATTCACTTGATGACACACATATAAAGGAACAAAAAGTACATTTCCTATGTTATGTGATTCATTTATCTGACATATTCAGTTATCTGACACAATTTCCGGGAACAGATGGTGTCATTATAATGAGGTTTCACTGTATATAATATCAAACTCTTGTGACTACATCTATGTTACCCTGACAGAACACCCACCTCAATGTCCATGTTAAACTTGTCCAATGCCATCTTCATCTCCTGTACACTTCGCTGTAGTTTGTGGACCGTGTCCTCCATGTTGACCTTGGTGTCACGGCACTGTTGAGCCTCCTGACTTTCCTGTCAATGGGTTCATGACAAGAGTCAAGCACAAACACCATCTACATGGGTGTGGCCAGTAACATTACCTTTCACTGGGAATTATCTTACTACTTTACCTGTACGCAGTAATACTGCTCTGAAATAGCAGTTTTTTACTTGGTGGAAGTACATGCATGATTTCAGCATCCACTATTTGGCACAGCCTTGGCATCACTTTACGACAAGTTTCTCCCACGACTTTGATACAAATTAACCTGCACAACAACAATAAACAGCCCACTACTTACTGAAGGACAGGAAGCGCAGAACCAAGTTGTTACCAATGAAAGGACTTCTCTATTCTGTGCACAGACATACCATTCTGATTACAGCTAATTATACCACCCTCCACTTCATTGCAGGGAATATAATTAGCAGTAATCAGAATGGTATGTCTGTCCACAACAGTTTTGAAGATATTCAGTGACAAGTGCCCAGGTCTGGGGACTAATTTTGTGAGCAGCTGCTATATTTTTTGAAAATACAAACTTAAATTGCTGCAAACAAAAACAGAAATTACTGGAAAAACAGCATATATATGCACATATACTGACATAATTAGGGTGCAGGTTAAATTATTCTGTTTATACTCAAGTATAGTACTTAGCTGCAGAGTGCTCACTTTACCTTTTTCAGTTTGTTTTCCAGATGTGTCAGCTGGCTAGGATCAACATCACCCACCACACATGATCCCATGCGACCTTTACTTACACGGCCTCCCCCACCACTCATGGTTCCTGAAGCATGCAAAGATGGAACATTAACCCTTAAACCATGTATTTAAGATTGAGTCAACAGCTTTCCTCGGGACACTTTGCACACATTGCATGCAAAGTGTCCCAAGGAAAGCTGTTGACTAAGACTACTTTTTGCTTAAGACTAGGCTTGCTGAGAAAAAGATGTTAATTTCAACATGTGTACACTTATGGACAGCCCCTGAAGAAACAATACTGGAAATTGCTTTACTTTTGTATGCTTAAATTTTTACGGTTTTTGGGGGGTAATTTTTGACATTCACTATTTTGGATATAATTCCTATTCAATAAATGTTAGATAATAAGTTAATACTATTTCACTGTGTTTTTATTCCCACAGTTTTGTGCCATCAGTGAAATAAGTGAAATTAAGAATACTCGAAAATTACAGTAATTTATAGTAATATCGCAGTGCTATGTAATCTAACAAATTAAGGTCAAGTGGTACTCTAAAATATTGTTGCATATTAACCACAACATAAGATCATAGTACATGTAAATAGGTCACTATGACCAACAAATCTTATCAGTTTGTCTTATGCCCATGATGTACTTTTGTACCGTATTTGAACAAAATCTGTCTCTGAATTGTTTTGAGATATTTTGGTAACAAACACTGATTGTTTTGGGAAGGCATCAAAAAAGATCTACAAAAAGCATAGAAATCTCACAATATTTTTCTTTATGGACAAACAATGTAGAACGTTTACCAAAATACATTCAAATTTTGCCAAAAAAAATCCTCTTTAACTTCATATCTGTAACAGCTTTTCATGGAAAAAATTAAAAAAATATCTTACATGTAAGTGTCATTATATCAAGACATCACTCTATCAGTAAAACTCTACCTGATTGGTCAATAAGCTGTCCAGCCAGTGTCACCACTCTATAACGTGTCTTGCCATAGGCTATCCTAGTGGCCTGGTCCAGGTCCTTAGCAACTAGAGTATCTCGTAAGGCAAAGTAAAATGCTGGCAAGATTGTGTCATCTTTCACTCTTACCAGGTCAAACAAACGAGGGACATTCTCTGGCCTGGAAAATAAAACATATTTATATATATAAAAATCTCTTTCAGGAGTTTGTTAAACATGAGTAAAAGTCAACAAATACAGTGGTGGCTACCTCTTCAGCCAAGCAAAAGAGGCCACATTTAGGAGTTGTGCCTTTTACCCCATACATTCCCTACAACTGGATCAGAGCAAAACAACTGTTTTGAGGGGAACAGACAAGAAAATCAGAGGGCTATGAGTTGCCTTTCACCCATCTATAATTTCTCTTTATCACCACTTTTGTTTTGCATGGGAGGTTGAGATGGGGTCTCACTGGAGTTTAACATAATAAGCCCACTGAGGGATATGGACCCAGTTATTACACGTCCCTATGTGTGAAATGATGATTTGAATAGTTCTCATCAGCTTACGTGCTAATTTTCCTGGCACAGTGGTCCTTCCATTTGGCCATCTTGTCCAGACCAATGAATGTGGCTGCCCCAACGTTGTTCTTCTTGAGGTACTCCACACAGCCCTGTGCTGTGTTGATCGTATCCACCACAATGTGGTCCAGAGCACCACATGCAGTGGATATGGCCACATCATACTTCTCATCAATAGCTCCAAGGTCTCCCTGAAATACATAGGTAGGGCATGTCAACATGTGCACAAGTCCTCATGTATCGACTGCAGACCCTATGACTTACTACAGGTCACAAAAACACAAAGCATAGGGACACTCAATACAAGGACATAAATTCCCATAAATTTCACAGTTCCAGTGTTTAGCCAATTTGCAAGAAACAGCTGCGGACTTTTTTTCGGGTCCTGCCATTTGATAAGCGTTGCTGAAAGGCCACACTACTTACCAGTCTTCCCTGGATCCCACTCAGTTTGCCTTTGTGTTTTTGATCCATCAAAGCTTCAATGACCCGCCCTCGACTACGGGATGCAGACAATGCGCTCCTTGTCTCTTCAACCTTCATGCGTACTACACGAACCTGACAAAATGGAACAATTAACGATTTTTACATGCATTAATGATAAACAAGCCAGAGCACATCGCTGTGTTTTAAGCCACATAACAATCTTTTTACTGCGAATTACAGGTGATTATTTCAAGGAACATGGTGAAATGCATTTGTACATATCATTTGAACATTTTGCACACTGGAGGTTTTTTTCAGTGAAACAGGTTGAAAGTACGGCTTTTATCTCATTGAGGTTTCCATGCAATATCAATGTATCTCTTCATTCTATTTGTTATAAATGATGTCTTTTCAACACAAAAATGCTTATCAGTCTCATGTGGACAGCCTTCTGGTTACAGGCAACTGACTGGCCATGTAACGGTGAACAAATATGCGTTTGTCACTGTAACATGGATAGTTGTTTAAGTTGTTCACACTATTCTTACCTCCTCCGCCATCTTTGCCTCGGCAGCTGTGGCATCTTCCAGATCCTTCTTTGCCTTCTGCAGAGCTGTCTCAGTGGCAGGGAGTCTCTTTGTCATGTCCCCAATGGCACTGAAACAATAAAAGCTCAGTATGTACACCTCTGTGCAACATCAAAGACAGCTCTCGATACACTCATAACATGCTCTCCAGTTCCAACTGACAAACATTGGTTACATGAGTCACACTTTACTTTCCATAACGTGCCACTATTAGAAGACACACCCAGACTTTAGGACATCTACAAGGTTGTAATTCCCGTCATTTTGTTCAACAGAAAAACCCTAATAGAAGACGCATCCAGACTTCAGGCTGCTAAGTTAATTAAAGTAAACAAATTAAAAAGTTTCAGTTTGAGTTTCATGTGCACCGCTTAAGCAAATTTTGCACTCCATATGACCATTCTACATTTTTCTTTTCCTTCGATGTCACAATTATATTTTTCATCTTCTCAGCTGTAAATTGTACGATCTTTCCACATCCATCTACTTGGTCGGCACTGCGCTTGATTGACAAGAACCACGCCTCTGTTTCCTCCAAAATGATAATGTAGAATGTAGGAATACATTGCTATCCGAGCAAAACAAACAAAAAAGCACCAAAACTACAATCCTTTTGGAAGTAAGCTTTTATAACAAGATCATAAAGAACTGTATAACAGATGCCATAACATTTCCATGTTCTCAGTTCATTGTAATTATTTGTAAACTTTGCACACTTGAAAATAGAACTATTTTGTATAAGGTCTTGATCATGCAGTGAACAGGTACCGCATCGCTTGTTGGTTTGGACGTAGGGAAGCCAGGTTCATCAATGCAATCATTTCCATGGAAATGGAACTATAAATATTATGTTAGGTCATTGTTTTGTACAAATCTGTTACTTTGTTAGCATACTGCAATGAGAATCTTTTCAGATCGTTGGATGTAGCAACTCATTTTGACATCGTATACCAAGCATCATAACCTATCACCCCTTCAAAATAATGAAGGTCCTATATGTAATCTTAAGATTACTTTGAAATCCGCCCTTGCGGGCTGATTTCAAAAACATGTATTGCAATACATGCCACGGCCTCAATTAGAGAATTTAGTACATGTATAAATGTATATATATGTATGTGTGTGTGTGTATATATATATATATATATATATATATATATATATATATACATACACACACACACATACATACATATATATATATATATATATATATATATATATATATATATATATATATATATATATATACACATATAGGTTATCACATGGTTGTAGCTGTATTACCCCTGTATCATCACAAGACTAAAGGTTGAGTGATGATACAGGGGTAATACAGCTACAACCATGTGATAACCTTTATGTTTCCATTCGGTGTACATAATAGACCAAGGCTACAGAATGCAGATCCTCAGTCCCAGGGTAGCCAGCCTCACCCAGATATCGTCCAATAATTTTAAATTTGGACAATTAAGAACCAGGCTCATAATCCTATCACCCCTGGTTAGTAGGCATTTAGTTCCTGTGCAGCCAATCAAAGAACAGTATTCTCACTGACCCCCTTATTATAGATTCATAAATATCAACCTTGTGGCATATATCTTCAGGTTGATATTTATGAATTTATAATTAGGGTGTGTGTGAGAATCCTGTTATCTGATTAGCTGTACAGGAACAGAATGCCTAGTAACCATTTTGAGGGTGATATTTACGAATTTATAATTAGGAACTTGTGGCTGCTCACATCTAATTGGTTATGCTAGGAAAAAGCCCCCATGTGCTGACACCCCCCCTCCACCCCCCCCCCCCCCCACACACACATTTTCTTTTTTCATACCAGTCTGAGTTACTGACAGCATTGCTTTAAAAATTTCACTCTTCAATCCCCCCAAAAAGTGACCATAACATTTGAACTGACTTTCTCCTGTCTTTGAGAGTGGCAGAGGCTTTCTCCAAGTTCTTCTGGGCTTCTCTCAGCTTGGCTTCCTCACTCTGCTGATTGCTCAGGTACAAGTTCAGCTCAGACAGGGCCACATGCATCTGTAAAAAGAGGTGGTCAGGTAACACATTAGTGCCTATATCCTATATTGTCATTTCATAAATAATATTTGTTAAAGTTCTGGTCTACCATGATGCATGACAATTTTGAAGGCTGCAAAGCACTGTGTTGGTGCTGGCCATTAGCCATATGCTAAGATGAGTGAATTTGGCTAAACAAACATACCATCTTTTACCCAAATTGGCTTAAATTTTTTTTAGATACTTCATTTTGTGACACCATCTTATCAATCAAAACTTCACACCTGGTTTGGCTGAACACATGCGAGTTTCACTAATATTTCAAATATACATGTATATGAGCTACTCTGCCAAATTGATTGCACTTTAATAGTGCTTGGTGCTCACCTGCATACAGCTGAAGAAAACCTCTTCATACTGTATGGCTAATATCTGCATTTTAATCACAAGGTGGCTTAGCTATGAATAATTTTCTCAGTGTTCAAGCAAAATACATTGTCCCTGGAGCACACCTTTGCTTGAATCCCACATGAACCACATTTATAGTCAGATCCATGGACAGTCTAATTTTGTCCTGTTTTTACCTCAGCTCAGGTTATGTGGTGCGTCTTTATCCATCATCCACAATTTATATTTACAACTTCTCCAAAACCAATACCTAGATTCACTTCAAAATTGGTGCAAAGGTACCCTGGGTAGATCTCTACCAAGTCTGTTCAAATGGCTACATTTCAGTGATACTTGGGATTTCTTATTTTTTTGGTTCACTTTTTGGCAAAATCTTCTCCATTTAAGCCCTTGGCCAATTTCCTCAAAATTGCATAGGGACACTTCTTGGCACCCTTAGATGTTAATTTTTTTAACAGGTGGTGCCATGATTTTTCCCCCCACAAATTTGTGCATGTTTCTGCAATTGTTTTATTTCCCCCAAAAATATCAGGCAGATTGTCTTGAAACTTGGAATGTCCCTTGTCGAAGGGTAAAAAAAATTTGTTTGCTCCAGATCCCTGATTTTTAACTTTTTTTTTTTTTTAATTTGGGTATTTGTCAGCATAGGCATCCATTCCTATTGATTACAATGCAAATCAACAGGGATTGCAATGACAATTCACATTGTCAACTTCTCCATAAGCATCCGCCAAATTCACTTCCAATTTGTTGACCATGTATCTTGAGTGGTGCTTTATCAACTGTATTCAAACAATCAGGCTTCAGCAAAATTTTTTATTTTAGTTGTTATTTCTTTTTCTTTTTTTCCTTCTTTTTTTTTGGGGGGGGGGCGCTTGTTTTTTGGTAAAATCTTAAAAGAATCTTCATTTCTAGAGCTGCTTTGCTAATTGCTTCGATAATTATCTAGGAACACTTCTGGGTACCCCCCAGACCACAGTGGGACTTTTATTGTGGATTAAACGAGTAGGCTTGCTGTTAACACAGCCCTCTTGTTGCCAAATATCTGTGGTCAATGGGACACAGTGACAGCGGGTCCAGTCAGCAAACTAAACAAAAGGCAGCAGAATTCTTGTCATACAAACTGATAAGAAATGGTTCTACTCAAATTTGGAAATTTCCATAAAAAGCTGGTGTGGCCAAGTGAAACACAGTCCAAATTATTAGACGTTGAAGGCATTTGGATATCAAGATTTTTAACAATTCAGCAGGGTGTAAGCAAGACTAGAGAGCAAAATAATACTTTAGTGAAAAAAAAAAAAATCTGCCATATTTGCGTGCATAAAATATGGTTTGATGTGTGCTTCACAAAATTACTGCAAGAAACATGTCCATAAAATCTTGTGCATTGCTTTCTTACACAAAATATCCAATTATATCGAAAAAAGCATAGTTATTTAAAATTAATCCAAAAAGCAGATTGTGCTGGGATCACCATTAGTCAATTAGGTTCAAGCATTCCATGATTGTAGTGTAAGACTATGACCACTAGAACTAAAACTGGTCATGATGAACCGGACCATTATCATGTGGCTGCATTTCAAATCTATACATATTGCCTTCAGGATAAACCTGGTTGGTAGCCCTCAACTGTTTCTTTCAGAGCATGAAGCAAACCAGCAACAAATGTGTTAATGGTGGGACCAAGTTCTCAATGTCAGGGTGCAACATCTTTACCTTAGATTTATTTTCGTTGACCACTTTCTTCAGTTCCAACAGCTCAGTTTCTTTAGCGTCCTTCTCCTCCTGAAGACCCTGCAGCCACAAACAGGTACACAACTCATATTATTGTTGCCATGGCAACACAGTGCTGCAATCACTAAATCCTCTGGATCTTTACACCAAAAAAACCTTTAAGTGGAAGATCTGACGCCAGCAATTTTGGATAACCTCTTATCACTTTTTAATATTTTTGGATAGTTTGATACTTAAACTTCATACTCCCAAAAACTCAGATGTGTGAACAAAAAATTTATATGAGAAAACTGAGCTCAAAACTTTGGTTTACACTGAACAGTTTCTGCATTGCTGGCCGCATGGGCTTTGTTGGCATGCCCATGATAATGAACTATGTCATTGTGTGCACAGTCATTAGTCCATCAGACCGCTGGAAACCAGGTGAGCTACTGACAAGGGTCACTGATAGGTAACAGGAAAGCATTAGCCTTGGAGGAGGAAAGGTTCATTACAGACTAATCACTACCATTGTTCGAACTACTTTGAAATTCTCTATTGATGTAAAAACAAATTAGCACAATCCACTTACTGGGTCCAAAATATGGAAAGCCACATGTGAACCCATACCCAAACAAACCAAGAGTGGATACGTTTGATGTTCCCAAGTTAAAAAAAGTCGAGTTTTAAGCCACAAAATGTGCTTTTTTTTTTCTAATGAAATGACAGAGGTAAAGCGAGAAGTTTATTTCATACAATAATACAAACACAGCACAAAAGAAGTGAGTATTTAATACAAAGAGAAAGTTAACAAACCTAATTCCGTAAACCCATGTACCGTTTGAACACTATCAAGTTAGATATTGTAAGAGTAAAGTCCTATTCCGTACCATTCACTGAAAAACTGTTTTGTTCTAAATCATAATAGCAAATTAATTTACAAAAGGAACAAATCATATTCATAAAATTTGAAATTTAGAAGAAAGTTTTAGGCATTATTAGCCTTTAAAAAATCGAGTCATCAGCGGGGAACCAGCGCAAAACTTGTTTCGGTGCCATTAATCCCTGGACAAGTCATTCTGCTAACTGGCGGCACCATGTTTGTATTTCCAATACAAACATCCCGAGCTGATGTATTATGGAATAAAGCGAATATGATGTTCCTTAGTTAATAGGCCTACTTAAAAACGTAGCCCACATGACATAAATATGATGAAACTACATGATTAGGCCCAAGCAAAACTGAATAATAAAATAATAAACCATCCCACACTTACCTACAGCGCCTGGTCTTACAACTGACCCGACGAGGCCTACCTGACGGTAAATGCATAGGAATCGGCAACATTTTCTTTAAACGCAATTTTCCCGGAACCGTTTTTTGCACAACCTATGCAATTTGTATCTAGCCTCACAAACAAAATAATTGTCCTATCACATTAAAATCAATGGACATCAAAAGAAAAATATCTTATCCAGGAGTAGATCCCAGGAATTTTTTTTCTGACTACCCCTTCAGTGACTTTTGGAGCAATTTTGAGAAAGAAAATGAACAACTTGTTAGGACCAACACAATATTTTTGTAACTTTTTATTTATGCTATTTCAGAACTCACCATTGAATTTGATCCTGGACATATGTATTTTCAATTTCTTTTGATTCCAATTTGGAAAAAAAAAATGTGGGATTTCAGTGTGAAAATGTGGAAATCCTATCTAGTCAGAAAAAAAACGCTATAAAATGTCCAAAAATTCCAATCCAGCATAAAAAAAAAAAAAATAAATAAATAAATAAATAATAATAATCCCTATGGACACAAGTCTATGGTTATGTAGCAATCAGAAAATATATAGATTTAAAACACTTGTGTAAAAATTAAAGGGGTAGTGTTGATCCAAAATTGCCAGTTTCACTGCACCCTAGCTTCACATCTTCCACCTTAATCTATTAAATAATTCTACATTTTTCTTCCCCCCTAAATATTGTATTTTTTTATAGCACGTTTATAAAGTACTATTATGCATTTAATTATACTCTTTTTGGCAAGCAGGGATTTTTGTTTTTAGAAACCAAGTAGTGACTTGAACCTTGGATAATAAACAAACAAAAAAGGACATTTAAAAAACAACTTGCACTTAACTTGATGCTTGTATACATGTAAATCACTTCTATACAGACTGACATATATCCTTTTAAGTGTACATTATATCAATATACAGTGAAAACTCGTTATAATGACACCATCTATTCCCTTAAGAAATGTGTCGGATAAGTTAATATGTCAGATAAATGAGTCAAATAACAAAGAAAATAAACTTTTCCCCATGAAAATTTGAGTCCTTATAATGAATATGTTGGATATCTGAGTGTCATTATAATGAGGTTTCACTGTACTTGTGCTATGAATGTGGGTTATAATGGCTGTTTGTTTTGATTTGGAGAGGTCACTGTATTCATTGAGTATGCCAGTCACTGAGTTGGCCTGCTTTGTCATTGAGTTTTGATTTGTGAACAATGGAGTGGAGTGCCTGAAATAGTGACCTACATACAGACACAGATGTCAACAAAGGGGAAATTTCTGATGTGGTCTAGAAAGATCACAGAGAAATATGGGGTGTGATTAATAAGAAAATTGTAGAACACTGGTGAGAGTTCTAAGCCTAGATATATAAAGCAGCTCCCTTCATGACTGGAAGAGAGGAGTTTCATGAGATCTGCCTGGAGCTGTGTGGATTCAAGCCAGTGGGACTAAGTCATTGCTATTGCCAAGGAGATACTCATTTATACATTGTACCTGTGGAGTGTGGACAGTGTCTTTGAGTGGACTGGTGTATTTGGTGTTAATTGTACCACACTGGAACCAAACTGTACCTCTGTGGGATTTAGATCAGCACCATGCCTTTGTGCACCACATTGGAACCAAACTGTACCTCTGTGGGATTTGTACAAGACTATTTGACACCTGCCATAGGACTTGGAACTGTGGGACAGTACCTTTGGAGAATCTCTCACCAGGGATTAGGATTTACCGACAGACTGTTTTACTGTTGGAGTATCAGCATAGCTAAGTGTATAATTTCATTTATCTACTTTGTACTGATTTTTGATTGTTAATATATTGTTAGTCGTATCATCGTTCTTATTCTTTAAGATTCTGCTACTGTCTAGAATATTCAAAAGGTGGGCATTGTAACTATTATTGTCAGTATACAGTATATATCTATGTACTTGTCAGTGTACTGTATACCAATGAATCTGTAAGTGTAGAGTATATCAACATACTTGTTAGTGTACAGTATATCAATGTACTTGTAAGTGTACAGTATATCAATGTACTTGGTAAGCGTACATTTTAATCAATGTACTTGTTAGTGTACAGTATATCAACATACCTGGGTCTCTGTCTTCAAACTCTCCATAACCTCCTTCAGTTTCTCTTCTTCTGCTGCTTTTTGGTTTTCCAGCTTTTCTAATTTCTTTTTCAATTCTTCTGTGTCTTTCTCAGTCTTTGTTGGAATTTGTTTCAGCTCCTCTAACTTCAAAATGGAACAAAATAATATTTCCTGTGCGTATACTTGTTTGCCACATCAAGGGAATGTTCAGAACACATTATTTTTACTTATGCAAAATGAGCCAAATTTCCACTGCATTTGCCCAAAGTTAATATTAACGCAGTTCGAAGAAAACCAATTTTACCAATGTTGCAAGTTGGTGGGTGGGTCTGGCATTCAGGCAAGTTCTACATAGTCCCGGACTTGTAAATTTTCAGTCAGGACAAGTATAATTTTTGAGCTCTGTGGAGTTTTACTCCATGGCTTCTCCCAACTTCTGGTTATAACTGCTGTCACTTAGGCAAAAATGAATAAATGAATGAAACTAATACTGTAAAGAAGTGAAACTATTGAACAGTGACTTCTAGCAGATAGACTCAAAGGGGAAAAACACACTCAGACTACCAAAATCCAACCCCCTTTCCCAGGACTTTTCAAGTGAATAAATATAAAACAGTGGGATATAATTATAAGTTATATGCACAAAAGGCACTATCCTCATTTCCTGATGAGCTACATGGCAATGAAACCAGTCTGAATTTTCAAAGAACAGGTCTGCTCCTGGCACTTGCCAAGATTTCCTGATCTTTATATAATAGTAATGTAGGTCACTGTAAATGTTAGACAACATACTGGAAATACAGGAAAAATTGTTTGTCATGGAATGTTTACGTGCCAAAAAATAAAAATAAAATAAATGTGGCTGAGCAGTGTGAAGGCACACAGATAATCCTCGGAGATTACCACAAATGCCAGAACTGAAGATATTCAAGCTGTTTTCAGCCACTTCCAGAGTATATCTGCAATATTTTTATCAGGGAAACTCTTCCAGATTTCTATATGAATACAGAAAACTAGTATCCTTGACCATATGAAGTGGTATATTGTACAAGATAACACAAAATTTATTCAAATTTAATGGAAGCATCAACAGCCTTATCTTTTTAATACACTGTACACAGTAAATTTTCAGAAACATTGACTTGATGCAAGAGGGCTTCAAAGTCAACATATGTGGTAAATATTCATATATGCACCAACTGTGGTTTACAAACCTTCTGTTTTTCCACTTCCAAAGTTTTGCCCAACTTTTTAACCTTAGCTTTACCATGTTTCAGATCCTCACGACATCGCACGTCCTGACGCTCAAATTCTGAAAAACGTTCCTTGGCTTCCTCACACTTCTTGCCCAGCTCCTCGTACTGTCTGTAAAATAGAGAACACGCACCCAGCGTGGATCAGTGTCAAGTCTATAGCACTGCTCTGGTATGTTGAAGGTCACACCTGGCATCAAAAATACTGCAGATGTTTCCAACATTGCAGCACATTCTTCCCGAAATGCATCCAAGTGACCACACATCTGAAGACAAAATATTTTCAAATATAGTGTCTGCAGGTTGTGTGCCACTGCTTCCAATTGACTGTGCATTTGATTTTCATAGACACTCTCTCAGTTGACTTCATAAACTGTATAAGAAATATTGACTCTTCCCATACAAGCAAGGTCAAACTTGGGGATCTGTATATGCCCAATAAACTATAACCAAGGGCCACAGGCAACTGTTTGTTGGGACTAACATTACAGTGCTAATCACGAATAGAGTCATTTTCTCATTACTATAAAACATATAATGGTTACAAGATTCAAAATCCTCATGAAGATACCTTTCATTCAAGTACCATCAAGCCTAGTCTAAGGCAAATTGTAGTCTTAGTCAACAGTTTTCCTTGGGACACTTTGCATGCAAATTGTCTGTGAGGAAAGCTGTTGACTCGGTCTTAAATCAGCACTTGACACTGATGACTAGGATGATTACACAAAGTCAACATGGTCCAATGAGATATTATGGTTTGGTCTTGTGCTGATATAAATAGCACACTATAGAAATAATGTGACACAGTGCATTGTTTTCATTACTTCCAATTTTGCTGTAAAACAAAGTATATTTAATAGTCTTGCAAGATTAGTTTGCCTGCAACATGACAATATTACAAAGAATATTCCCCTAAAACCCAAGACTATGATTATTGGAGCTTAAGCCCACGTGTGCTACAAGCATTTACAAGTGGTGTTCATTAGTTTCAATTTTGTTTTAGGGGGAAAAAAGGCAATAAATATTCATGCCCATCATATGAAAACCTCAAACTATTGTGTTCATGTGCACAAGCCATTTGAAAATTTAATGCCTTCCCTATCTGGCTGGTTTCCTCAAACTTGATCTTTTTTCCACAACTATCTTTCCATCGGTTTAGAAAACATTTTCTTTTCACTGAATTCTAAATGTACACAATCACACAAAATAAACATGGGCTTTGACTGCATCACTGTTAGGAATCAGTATGAATGACCTTGACCTGTTTTTGAGGTCATTGAAGAACCTTGTATATTAAGTAAATTATGTATCTGTACAACAAGGTTAATATACGAACAATGCCCTTTTCACACAAATAATTTGCATAAGTGCAACCACACTTTAAGAGTGACTTTTTTTTTAACCAAAAGGTATACCCTACCAAAATTTGTATATAAGCCAAATTCTCAACATTTGACCTGAAACCTTTTTTTGGTTTGGATCCAATTTATTTTGACACATCTTGTTGGGGTGACTCACTTGAATATCTTGTTGTGTTGCTTGCCCTTTGTTTTCTTGGCATCGTTGATTTCGGCCATTTTGGTGTTGACCTCTTTCATGCTGTCCTTGATCTCATCCCGTTTCTGTACAGCCTTCTCTTCCAGGTCTGCACACTCATGACTGTAAGCCAAAAAAATATAACACACAATTTATTCATCCAAAACACAGTATTGGTTAACATTATAGTTTACACAATAGCCATTTTGTAGCTATTTCATGCTTCAAGTTCACAATAAATGCAATGTGAAATTCAGAAAATCAGATGACCAGAATAAAGATATGGTTTGAGGTTTTGAATTACAATTTACATATACATATAAATGTAATCCTTGTACAAAGTATGTGAACATGCGACTTTCCTAAACCTACAATGCCATTGAAAGTCAGTTCCCTGAGATACATACAGAACTTTGCAAAAGTGATATATACCATCAATTTTACCTGAAATAGCATTAAATGTGAGTACAGTAAAATTCAGCAAATTGACTGACAACATGAAAGATTACATTCTAGTCAGAGTTATATGCTTATCAAAGACATAATTTCTTTAAAATTTGAATTTGAATGATCACACAAAATACATTTTCATAATGTGCAAGCCAAAAAATTCACAGTTACTTACAACTGGTCAGCCAGGTCCATTACCTTACAAATTACACTCTATCAAATTAAAACCATATCTTGTTTGCACCTGACTTAATATTACATGTATGATGTCACTTAACTTTTAAATTGCAAATTATGCAAAAAACACAGGAAAATTTACAAAAACAAATATAATTGTACACATTTTATACTGAAAACAAGTTACACAACATGAATTTTTAATTTAACATGAGCTGACGACTGGGAAAGTAGCCATAGAATCAAGGAGGCAAGTTCGACAAGTTTTGATGCTCTTTGCACATCATCAGGACTTGTTGAAAAGAAGGCTATTAGCCTGTTCATATGCTCCATGTAGCTACAGTGGTTTCTATGTGAAGTACATGCACATGTTTATGTAGAACAGTAGCCCAACATCCTTATCTTTGTCGATATGACATGATTGCAGAAAGATCTCTTTTTGAATTGATAAAGAAAGGCAGTTTTGGCCAACAGCTGGGGTCAGCACTTGCTATTTCTCAGCCATGCTGAAATTAAAACAGAACTGATGTTGTCATGAATATGGGCCTATGAACTGAAATACATTCCAACTGTGGTACCTTTGCAGGTTTTTTTTTTTTTTCATGTTTTAACACTTTTTATGTTAAAATTAAGTGGAAAATAGCATAGGGACGTGAGCTAAGATAGTACAAATTTAGTATAAGACAAAGTAAGAAAGCTTATCTACCCGTGACATTGCGGCCAAAAGACTTAATGGAGTGTAACTGATCCAATGTTTCTCTCCAGTTAGTCACAAGTCTCTGGTGCGTGCTTATCTCGGTGGAGTTAGGATGTATTCCAGTATGTGAACTTCAATGTCAAGTTCATCGTGACCCTATTTGGTAAAATGTCTACCCAATAGTAGCGTGGTCACTTTGTTACTGCAGTGGTCCCTCTCTAATAAGGCCACCCCAAATGCAACCAAAACATGGCCACATGAGAGGGACAATACAATGGAAATGCACTTTTGTGACAATTGTAGAGAGGTTGCCCTTTCTTGAGGGGGGCCTTATTAGAGGGGGACCACCGCAATGTAATGAGCAACTCTATTTAGCAGGAATTATTACAGACATTGCAACTTTAATTTCCCTTACACTGAGATAATTGCCACAAAAACTTACACATATTTCTGGTACAGCATGTTTTTCTTCTGAACAATTTCATTTTCCATGGTAAGGAATTCGATGGCTTCATTCTTGACTCCTTCGAGCTCATCTTTCTCCTTCTGGACTGCTTTCACACGATTCAGCTGAAACAGTAACAGCATGCACTTTTAAGATCATGGAGAAAGGTGACATATTTTAATCATAGAATTTAAGTGTTTGAAAAGTCATTTTGGCTTCAACTGATCAAAGACTACAGATGGAAGCCTCATTGAATGCTTGTTACACATAGAGCATATTTTTCGTAGATGAAGGGACGACACAATAGATGCACTGCTCAGCCACTGTAACATGTTTGTCAACAGTGATTTTCCAGCAGTGTTTTCAGCTGATCAACTAATAATTACTGTAACGTATATTTTCATGTGTACAAATTTTCATGTTTCTTGGATTTCATGTATTTAACTGACATGTTAATTGTAACATTTTGACACAGTTCCTTTCAAAACTGTGTTAAAATACCATTTCATTGTCTTTGCACTTTCAATGTTTTGTTAGCCCAAAATAAGCAAAAATAAAAGTACAGTGAAATTAAGTGGAATTAGAGTACATTATCAAATCTGGATTTGAATGTAGTGGTAACTGCTGTATGTGGCAACTGCTGTGAGAGGCCACCTGCTGTTTGTGGCCACATTTCTGGGGCCACAGGAGTCAATTTCTTTGCAAATTTACCTGCAGTGAAAGACCACCTGTTGTCTGTTACTAATATTTCTTGACACAAGGGGTGGTCACATACAGCAGGTGCTACTGCATAAGCAACCCCTCAGTTTCGTGACTTATACAAAAGAGCCCGAGTTGTGGTATGAATGGAGCCACTACTGGTGCTCTGAACAAACATCTCAGCTGAGTGTGCACAGTAGGATTTGTTGGCAATTCAGGTCTCCGGTCGTTAGAAACATCTTTTTCTCACTTTAAACCATCGTAATATACAGCATACAAACTTAACACTAAGTGGTTTTGGATAAGAGCCTTGCTTACCGTGTTTTGCTTGCATTTGTTATCTACACTGTGCAGTCTTAATTTTTGGGTGAAACCCAAGCAGAATTTAAGGTGATTGAAAAGTTTGATTTTGGTACCTATGGTAACCAAAAAGTTGAATGGGTAAAGGTGCCTTTTGCGTTGAATGGCCGCTGATCTCATGGCCTGCTGTGCTGAGAGAGTGACTTAACCTTTTTGAATTAAATAAAGCTCCAATACATTTGTACAGGCACACATTTATTGGCACAAAACAAGTCAACTAAGTTACTCTTACCAACTGGCAAAAGCAAAGGCAATCTTTACCGTACTTTCTTTTTTTACAATCAAGGCCAGGAGTTAAGAGATGCACCTACCTCCATTATCACTAAATAGTTTGGACTACATGAAGAAAGAATCACAGGCATGATGGTTACAACATAAACTACGTACCTTTTCTCCTCGAAGTTCATTCAGTTCTTCCACACGTTTGTGAAGCAAGTCTATTGGTTCTTTAAAACGACTGCTGCCAATGATATCTTCCAGAAATTCCAGCATGCCTTCATCATGTTCAGTCTGTGCCTTGGGCTTCATCATAGCGATCTGCTCTACCTCTCCCTGTCATAGAGAAAAGCCAGCAATCGCAGATCAGTAGAAGTAGGTTTCTTGAGACAACCTTCCTGTTTGGCACCACTTCCACTCTGGGGACTCACAATATAATCAAGTCGTACATTTTCTACATTTTAACCTTTTTAAGATTACATTACAATATTCAAACCATTCGTCTGAACTTGAGGCTCACATTGTAATTAGTGCTACTACTTTCTAGAAGTTAAGCGGCTTTTTTAACCTCAGATGACCTGTCAGGCAGCTGAGGTTATAGGAAAGTCCACTGTCCATCACTCATCCATCTGTCCACAATTTACATTTTTGACATCTCAAAAAAAAAAATAATAATAATAAAATAAATAAAATAATTAAATAAAAAAAAAATAATAAGCGATTCACTTCAAAATTGGTGCGGACCTACCTTGGGTGGGTGTCTACCAAGTTTGTTCAATTGGTCATGCTCCAGTGATTTTTAAAAAGTTCTTGTTCATTTTAGAAAAAAAAATTTAAACAACAGGAATGTGACTGTCCTGTGCTTAGAGGACCTTGGATGCAGAGGCTGAAGTGGTCCTGTGACCTTCAGAATAATATAAAGCACACCTTTTTACAGACCTTCACCACTGTTTGCAATATCGAAGTCTTGACTCACACACTTGGAGTCCGAGTTCTAGAGATATTAGGGTAACAAGCCCTAACGAGCATGTAATTTAAATTAAGCTGACATTTGCTCAAATTAGGTCACAGAGACAGCAAAATCTTATCAGTTCATCTTGCCAGGTAAGAGAAACATATTGCCACATTTGAGCAAAATATGTGAAAGCATTTTGCAGATATCACAGTAATGAGAATGTGCACATCCAGATGGACGGACAAACTGACAAACATAAAGGTTCTTGCATGGGACGGACCCTAAAAATCAGGGATCCAGAGTATATGTTTTACCACCAAGTGAATAACTTGTGTAACCCTCCCACAAGCTACAATTCCACCACGTTTCACAGCAATCTGGGTGACACTTTTGGAGAACAAGTCAAAAATATAAAAAGCATACAAAAATTTGTAAAAAAAATCAGAAAAAAGTCGCCGTGCCAGCTCTTGAACAACTAAGATCTGGGGGTCCCCAGAAGTGTCCCAATGCAAATCATGGCATTTAGCTTGGCAGTTTTGGAGCAGAAGATTTTTCAAGATTTTGTCAAAAAATAAACAAAACAATTATAAATAATACAAGTCACTGGAGTATGACCATTTGAACAATTTGGTAGCAAGCCACACATGGTAGATCCCCACCGAGTTTGAAGTGGATCTGCCAACATTTTCGAAGAAGACAAAACTGCAAATTCTGGATGCTTTCAGATGGATGACAAAAACCCATAACATAAGCTTAGACGACTGACAAATTTACTGAGATAAAAATCATTAGATCTTGATCATTTGAACAAACTTGCTGAAGACCCATCCAAAGTAGATCCCCACCAAGTTTGAAGTGGATCAGGCCAATGGTTTTAGAGAGGTCCAAAATGCAACTATGGACAGGCGAAAAAAAACAAACAAAAAAAAAACAAAAACAAAAACAAAAAACAAGAGAACTGTGACAGTCCTGTACCCAGTTGACCTTACATGCAAAGACTGAAGTAGTCTTGTGAACTTTAGAATGTCAAGGTCACTTTTTCTTTTCGAAAACACTAAATTCTTTAAAAAGTGAGAAATAATCACAGCACCACCTGTTCAACATATCAAGGTCTAGAGGTACCAAGTAGTGTCCCTGTGCAATTCAAAAGCAGTCGGCTTGACAGTTTTAGAGATTTGGGAATAAAAAAAAAAAAAATCCTTAAAATTCCAAAAATCATGGGAGCGTGATCAGTTGAACAAAATTGGTAAAGATCCAGCCAAGTGAGGGCCCCACCAGCTTTCAAGTGAAGCTCGTTGATGGTTTTGGTGAAGTAAAAAATGTGACTTACTGGTGTTTTGGGACTTGATGTCCCTCACTAAAATGCCTTATGACCTTAAAAAATGGGTCAGGTTTCATGATGATTTGTGGACAAAAAAAAAAAAAAAAAAAAAAAAAAAATCACTCTCAAAATTTTTGATCGATATATTATATGATACTGTAGGTGGCGCCACTAATATCAAAATGGACCTAGATTTTTTAACCCCTTATGAGCACTAAAAGTTAATTTTGCTTTTTGTGTGTTTTTTTTAAGTATGGAATGGAATTAATTAAAAAAAAAAAAAAAAAAACCTTCAAAATTGTGGACTGCATACATTCACAAAAGTTTACAGATTTACACATGATGAACATGACCAGTCATACAAACTCTATGACCCCAGGTCAGTAGAGCTCAGCACACACAATTGCCATGCCATCCAGGCTGGACCTCTCATGAAGCACATCAGGTACCAAACATACAAGTTATGAAACACTGAGTAAAGAAAGTTCTGTCAGGTCACTCCTGAGAGGTCTTGTGCACGTGCAAAAAGTCAAAAATTTTTGCACCCATTTTTTCAACATTAGGGTTGTTACGCCTTTCTTCTGTTGACCTATCTCATTTTTACAAGCTAATGTGACACATGTACTCAAACATAGAGACACACAATACCAGACTTATGAACTCATAGTACCTGCTTCTACCGCCAGGATTGCACAACACGATTCCGCAGCACTTCGCGGGAATAAGGATACCTGCTGGAGCCGCCATAACACAGCATTGCAAAGGGGACACAAGGAAACACAGCCATTTCTGCAGTTGTTGACGTGGTATCCCCTTGAAAATGTGAGCTTACAATAACAATGTGCCAGGCTGGTATGCCGACACAAGGAAATTTACAAACATGGAAAAGTACCCATGGATGGAAGGGGTTGCTTTTCACAGGTTTCCCCACAATAGAGAGAAATAATGAAGGAAAGAGTGGGTCAACATGGTCAGGCAGCTAAAAGAATGGGAGCCCAGTCAATTTGACCAAATTTGTTCCAGACATTTCGCCGCACAATAATTGAAAAATACCCTCAGTGCAACAGACAAGTAACCGGTGGCAGAAGACCAGCAAGTTAGTGTAACCTACCTGGGCAACAAGAGCTATGTGTAACCAAGGTGATCAGTCACGCGAGCGATTGTCATACCTGACCCTAGGAAAGTTTGAAATACGTCCCGTAAGTTTGGTATTAAGAAAACCCATCTTTAATCTCAACCTTGCCCCTATAGAGCACTATACACTGTGCAGTATTAAAGTCCTAACTCAAAAACTTCTTGAGATATTGTGCAAAAACTGTACTGCACAGACAAACCAGCAAAGTGGCTCTGTGCCATTGGGAATTGGATCGAGCCCTATCGATGACCCAGAGACTAGTTCAGTTCTATTTCCATTGACAATAGAAATGCAAATTTGAACATATCTTCCAATTCTACGAGAATGTCTAAAAGTCATGATACATAAACACCACAGAGTGGGGTTTTTTTTTATAGATTTTATCTAAAATGCTGAAAAATTAGATGAGCCCTGTGTATCCCTTCCATTTTGCCTCACACTTCAGCTTTTTGACAAAATGGAAAGTTTTGCTTTGTTTTTCTAAGCTGAGGTACAGAGCACAATATCTCAATTCAGGACAAGTGACACCTCACCTCTCATGATGGCACCATGAAAGAGTACCCTAACACAGGATGATATACCTTCCTATTGTTGCTGGTACATCAAAACGTACAACTTGATTATTACCTGTAAGATTAGAAACCTGTTGTGATCCAGGTCAATTCCACTGCCACGCAACAATTTAGCAACTTCCTTGTAGGTTGCTTTCTTGTCGTTGACCTTATAGTAAGAGCTGTTATCCTTGAATGCTGTCCTTGAAACACTGAACTGGGAGTTGGGAACCACATCATACTCATCTTCACCATCCTATACAAAATAATAAAAATTTGCATATGAGTAGTCTCTTTCTGGGAAAATGACTAAAGTCATAAAAATGATATGTGTCACATACAAATTTATTTGCACCAAAAATGACCAACTGTATGATAAACAGGGAAATTAATTTAAAACAAAGCAAAACAAAAAAGAAAAAATAAAGAAAAAAAAAGGGCAAAAAATACCCCCCCCCCAAAAAAAAACCAGCAGAACCCCCTGGCAACCTTAGTCATGTTAGTATAGGTTGAAAAAAGTCATACTGAGACCTGTATATAACCGCAAGCTATTTAAGTGACACCTTTTGGATGAACTTGATTACAAATGAGAAGTTCTGTGCAGGCCAGAGAGAGAAGGTAAAAAAACACATAGACACCTGCTGGCCTACACCTAGATAGGAGTTATAAGATATTGATGGATCCCTGTACAGCTTTGAGAATAAAGACAGTTTCCCATCACATTTTCTGGAGATAAAATTATATAAAACCTGAGTCAAACTGCAATGTAAATACATATCAGTGATGTTCATGTTTTGGGATGAAACATTTCCATGAACATTACCACAAACTGAACTCACAGCCATTTGTTTACACTTCTAGCCTTCTCATTAATCGACACCAATCTGGACTCAATTTAAGCCCAAACCCACATTATTTACTCCTAGCCACTTTCAGAAGATCTGCACAAAGTTTATTAAGTTGAAAAAGCAAAGTTGTTGGAAAACTAACATTGCATATCCACACCAAACCGTCAAGAGAAACAGCCATGGGAAATGCATTGTTACAACTCTCACTGCAACCACCAGGAGGCAGGTCAAGCAGGCAACAAATTAAATAATACATGTATTTTACTTACCCCAGTGTCAATGATTTTTTGAAAGTGGACCTCAACAGTGCAGTTTGTTATGTTCTTGTGATTCTCACTGTTATGCAGTAGGACACTGATCTTCTTGGATCGGATTTTGTTGGCTCGGTAACCAAATACAAACAGCATGGAATCAATCACATTTGACTTGCCACTTCCATTTGGACCCACTATAGAAGAGAAGCTCTACAAAGCAACAAATATACATCTAGGCTTGGCAACAAAAGGCAACAAGGGTTATCTAATATCTGACTCTTATACCCAGGAATTGAGGACAATAAGGGTAATAAAAATGACATTACAACTAGTGAGTACAAGAAATGTAACTTCAAAAAGGCCCAATGATCCACACTGTTGACTCCATTCTCCATTGTACAGAATAGACCTAGGGGCTCTATGATGCAAGGCCTCGAAATTCACGATAGCCATGACGGCCACTGGCCTTCAACGCCCATGTCACTGGCTTACGTGCTCCTCCAAATTTTCACATTATCTGGCCACTGGTGGCCGTGCCCCTTTTATGACTGGCTAGCCCTGTTGCAACTTAGTTTTATGATAACTTCGACCAATTTCATAAAATCATACGCTTTTCTCTTTTGATGAGGTATGTAAGTTCCACTTGAACCTTCACCGTAGTTTATGTTAACTTTGCTGGGCTACGAAGCCAACTGACCACCACATATTCAGCTGGCCAATCACAAGTGTCGGTGTGGGAAATCACATTATGAAGCAAAGATTACCAGAGATTCATGATTACAAGCCCAAATAGACAACCAGTAAGTCCCAGTGGACAATCAAATTATTTGGCACTTTTACAACTACATACAATACACTTTATCTTGAATACACCTGTAATGAATGAGAAAATATCTTGAAGCCTCAAACATTCGAAAGAAATTTCAATACTTAATATTAAGTTATTTTTTTATCAAAACGCAACAAAGAAAAGATTGCAATGAGTGATACCTAAGGGTTTTTACCTACCGATGTTTCAAAAGCTTCAAATTTTTAATTTATTTATACCATACTCCATTTTGTATGTTCATTGAATATAACATTTTCACGGAATCCTTTCTAATGTATAATTGTAAATCTCCAACAGTGTGGATCTATCCACTCACATTCACAGCCTGAGTACGTTCTTTTCAGTGATTCCTCAAAGTGACACTAGATGGCACACTAATCAGAAAATCTGGTCAAGCACCACCTGTTTGCATTCATGCTATTTGAAATAAATTAAGTAATAAAGTACAAGGACAAAGACAAAGAAAAAAAAACTTTTTTGAGGAATTTGGTAGCTTGGGCAGAAAAGTATGACGAAAGTTGAATGAGATCTTTTAGTGAAAGACAGACCTGTGCCAAATCATCTTTGATAATTCTGTGAACAAAACAGGCCTTTCATAAGCATCAAAACTACTGACAGTTTACAAGATAAACTGATTTCAAAATCACACATCTGAAATGTAAACACTGTTAAAATTTGTTTGGAATATAAGGCGTAAACAAAAATTTCTGTTTCCGGTCACCCGACCAACTGTTTTTTCTGAAGTACTGGCTCGTAACTTTTTGGTGTCAGGTCAAAAAAAAAAACTTTAAAGAATTCCTACCAAGTGCATATTTTTCCATTTTTTCAACGAAATCTAATTTATGGTAAAATCTTAGGTCCATTTCTGTCTGATTTGTAACTTTCTAGTTTATCAGTCTGTCTAATGTGAATAAAGCATGTGGAAAACTATCGACAAATGCCATAAGTTAAAATGCTGGTAAACAGATAAATAAAAGCCTAACTTAGTTGTGGGGACATTGCCTGGATTGGTCAACATTTACGGCAAAAAGTCTGGGGCTTCAGTTCCCTGCATGCGTTAGAAAACATTTGACTCATTATTTGCAGTGTTTTGTCATTTCACCATTTTGTCCTACTTGCAATATATCGCAGTTCAATGCTGAGTTTACAAGCTATGTATTAGATCGACATTTGCAAATTTCCCAGAGACCACGCGTGTCAGTATAATATGATGTGGTTTACCTTATGAAATGGACCAAGGGTCTGTATCCCTGCATAGGACTTGAAGTTTTCATTGACAATATGGGTGATCATTAGTCGTGGCCCATTGGCATCAAAAGTTGCCACTGTCTCTGGAGCAGCTGGTACCTCTATGGGTGCATACTCTGAAATGTTTCACAACACAAAATTGTTAAAAATTCCTTCTAAACGGTGTAAGGTGCACCCAATCATAAATCTTGGTCAGTGCTTTCACAAAAATGTCACATGCAAGCAAGGGCCACTCCAGTCATTAGCCAAATGCTAATGTTTCATTCATTTGGCTATTAAACATGAATTATAAATATAAAAGTTAAATGGAATGCTGCAGAGGCTCTTTTACTTGCCAATTTGGCTTCAAATTTTGAAAGCCTAGACCAGTCCTTGCACAAGGTACAACCAGCCAAAGAACTAGTACCTCTAGCACAGAGAACAAGATAAAACTTCATATCTCTAGGACAAAAAATGGGCTGAAACTGATATTGTTACATGTAACATTTCACTATACTGTACATGAATACCTGCTAGCTAAGACTACCCTTAGTGCTACATGTATTGATAAAGTGGTCTGAAAATAAACGAAATTTAAAGAACATGATAAAGTCTCTTAGAGGAGCAGTCTTTAGAGCAGGCATTACAAAACAAGTCTTCAGAGCAGGCATTACAAAACAATATATTTTGCATCTAGCTCTTTAAAGCAAGACTCCGTAGAATGAACATGCTCTTTTATTTTAACTTAAAGACTGCATTATGTGTTGTACTACAAGTTCAGGGATGAGAACACCAATAAAAAAGAAAGGAGGGAAACACCACAATATATATCGATCTTTCCATTATTTCATCAGGTTTGTCCTTTTCATGACAAATCCATGACCCAAGTCCTTTTAGAACAAACTTTTTTGACCAAAAAGGAGGAAAAACTCTGAAAGAGGGGAATTCTCATCTCTGATGCTTGTTTTGAGTTGGTCATACATGTATTTCAATTTGAGGAGCCAAAAACAAGATAATGTAAAGTAATGCCCACTGCTGACTACTGTATAAGAGACACAGCAGTGTGTGCATACATGTATTAGGTTTATTAATATGAAAATAGTCTGCTAATGGCCAACCATGATTATAAGACCCTTTGTAACTGTGGTATGAATCTGTACCCTCTGGTTATTTCTGTTTCAAGCGACCCACAAAATAAAAGACTCTTTTTAAGAGAACATTCTCACTGCCTGATGGAGATCCACAACAAAACATAATGTGCTTAAACTAATTTTTTTTTCTTTCTTCCATTACATGTCACTGCCCAGCCATGGGTGGGTATGGTGTTATAAAACAATGCACCACTGGACTAGAAGAGTGTACAAATTTTTTCCTGGTCTAAAGGATAGGTATTTTCCGAATTCTATTGGTCCTATCGAAGTTCTGTAGATCAGAACTTGAAATAGTTTTCCTTTTTTTCTAATTTTGTCAGTGTCAATGGCCACTTTTAGCTGAACTGCTGTGAATTATCTTAGACCACACAGCAGGTGACCTATCACACAGGTAAATAAACAAAGAAACTGACTCTTGTAGCCAAGAAAAATGTCGCCACAAAGAGCAGGTCACCTTTCATGACAGTGGCTCCATACAGCTTTTGGCTGAAACTTGGCACAAAGTTACACAAGGTTTGCTGTAGGTGGCACCACCAATATTGAACTCAACCTACATTTTTATACTCTTGATAAGTCCTGAAACCTATATGGGGTATCTTAAAAACTGTGGACTGTATCATGCTCACAAGTGAAAAGTTTATTGATGGACAGAAGGACAGACAGATGTGCTTGATCGCATGAGCTCTGCGATCTGTGGTCAGCAGAGCTAAAATGACAATTTCCAAATTCAGCTGATGATGGGAGAATAAAATTCATGACAAACAAACCTTCTTTCAGTTTTAATTTCAAGTGGAACTGCATCAGCAAGATTTATTGGGCTACCAACATGCACATGTATGTATTTCCAGTCTCTCTTCATTGACAAATACAAGGATTGTTTGTTCATTTTATTGCTTTAGCAAAAGTGTATACCAACATGCACCCCCTGCTCTGTTTGCATGTTTGCCAAATTGAGGAACCATCAATGAGATCTAAATTATTATTTATTTATTTTCAGTTATTCATTTTGTATATATAAATTAAAAGTACATGTACAATGAAGAGTTGGACATATTTTCTTATGATTGCAGAAAGTCTACCTGGTACACCCTGGTTCATGCGAACCGAATCCTCTGCATCGGGTTGTTGTGGGCCGTCATGCCCTTGTTCCATGGGTGTTTCAGGATCCTCCTGGTCGGCCATCTTCTTCCGTCTAAATGTAGCCACAAAAGAAAAAAAAAAAAAAAAAAAAGAAGTTCTTTTGAATAATTTCACCATTAAATTCTGGGACATCAGCATGTTATTCAACACACAAGGATATATGCAATTAATTTGCCTTGGTGCCAATACAAGTACACTAGAGGTCAGATGTTGAAGCCATACAAAGTTCCAAAATGAGCTGATTCACATGACCAGTTGCTACTCAAAACAGAAGCCAAGAGACTCATTGTTATTGTTGTTATTATTATGAGTTGCAATTTGAAAACATGGCTAATCAATTTTGCCAATACAGGAATACTATCCTTTGATGTATTCAGTCAGACTCAAAGTACACATATCATGGCCTCAAAATTTACACTTTTAGATTCGTGGTCTACCACTGGTGCACCATTACAACTGTGTTTTGCTGCAACCAGAATGGATCACAATATTTTTTTCATACCGTCAAATATAGCAAAACCTAGTGGGCACTGCTGACAGCCAGAATAGAAGTTGATGAATGCCAGAATCAGTCTTATCTTGATATGAAAGTGACAGTGGTTACAACCAATAATATAAGGATCATTCTCCATTAGACGGAAACAGTTATTACACTTTGCGGTCATATCAACCAAACCCAGCGGAGGAACAGATTCCCGCCAAACTTCCCTTTAGCTGGTTGAGTGTACACCAGATTGGTCAAAGCCCAAGCCAGGTTGGACATTCATTCTTACTGTTCCAACAACAATGTCATATTGAACAACCTTTTCTAACATCCCAAATACACACAAGGAGGTGCGTTTTTTTTTTTTCCCCCATGAAGAACACAGATAGAAGCTCAGTAACCACATGCATTCTCGGCTGAGAAAAACCAACTAGCCTAACTTCAAGACATGCTACACAAAAAATTGTCAATGAAAGGGATATGCTCAGCTAGAAGAATTAAAGAGGGGTGGGACATGGTACCAAATTCTGCTGCTCACTTCACTTACCATTTCCCATCCCTCTTTAGACTTTATTTCTATTTAAATATCCTTAAATCCACTTACTGTAAATTGCTTTAGTTTCCCTGTACTCTTATTTTTGCTTGTTTTGCTGATGGCAGAGAACCATGAAAATATAAACACAGTGAAACAGTATTTTAATTCCAACTGTTTGAATAAGAATTATGTCCAAAACAGGGAAACATCAAAAATACAAAAACCGTGAAAATTTATACACGCAAAAATAAAGCAATTTAAAGTAACTTTAATCCCTTTTTTTCCAGTTAAGTGGATGGAAAATGGTAAGTGAAGTCAGCAGCAGAATTTGGTACCAAAAAAAAAAAAATGCAAGTGAAGTGAAAGAAGGGAATGGATTACAGAAAGTGTGGTGAGGATTTGTTGGGCAAAATTCCATAGATAAAACTCAAAGTGTAATAAACAGAGGAATTTGATACATTTTTAACTCATTCCATACCAGTCTCTGATTTTACCATATATTTACCTAGATTTAAGACAACAAATGTGCATTTAAATTCTTCATGAAAAGAGCTTTTATTCAAGTACTAACTAGCCTATCGTCTTAAGTCAGTGGTTCTGGCACTGCCTGGCAAGTCATGCTGCAGCTGCGACAAGGGCAGCTGCAGCATTTCTTGCCAGGCAGTGCCTGAACCACTGACCAAGGCCTGTGACCATAGTATGGAATGAGTCAAAGACAAAATATAATACAGAAGCACCAGGTGGCGCTGTGAAACACTTGTGACTGCCTAAGGATAGTGCTTGGATATGTTATCAAATTTATGCCAAATATTGTGACCTTGGTGCAGTACTGTGCCTAAACTTGTACATAATATCTGTACAAATTTTTTGGCCATGATGAAACACCCCACGAGATTATGGTGATTTTTACACTGAGGGGTGTTTCACCATGGCCAAAAATATTGTACCCGTACTACTACTAGGAGAAATTAGTGCTGGATGGTGGAAGGGGGAAAAAAAGGAAAGGCCCCAACAAGAAACTTATGGAGCTCCAAGTACTGCATGGTTTGTAGTTTGGGACGGTAATTTTACAGGGATGAGAATGCTTTTATGCAGAACAATTGTGAAATGAGCCAGAAAGTACTGAAACTTAAGTGTATTAACAAAGAAAAGTACAAGCATAGTTTACATCACAAGAACTCTGAAAATCAGCTGATCAGCTGACAATTCTCATCCCTGATTTTAAAATAAATTAACAATATTTTCTTTAGACTTTTTCTATACTACCATAATACTTAAATCCCCACACCGCGGCACCAAATGTTAAAATTGGTGTTACCATTTCATCAAACAACTTCAAGTTAAATTTATACGTAAACCACTGCATTTAAAAAAAAGTGTCTTGATTAATGCAACAGATTTTTGTGCTTGGTCAGTGAGTGTATTAATTGCTTTGGTCCATTTTAATCTTGTTAAAAACATACCCAAATATTTATAATATGATACTATATATCCATTTTCTGCCCATTGAATATCTATTTTTCATCCATCGGTACCACTCCCCCTCTTCTAAACACAATAATGTTTGACCTTGATGTGTTTACATTTAGACTAAATTTTAAACAGAATTTGTTCGGAGTATTTAACATTTTTCTGCCATCTGCCTACAGTATCGTTTAATAAAGTTAAGTCATCCGAATATAAAAGTAACCCAATACTGTCTATAGTTGCAAAAAAATATGTCAAGCTCTCTGGGGTACGAACACATGACTTCAACTTACCATACATGGATTGTAATTTTTTTCAAAAACTTTCCATGAATTCCATTTTCAATTAGTTGAAACCATAAATGACCATGTGGTGTGCTGTCAAGGGCTTTTGAAAAGTTGACAAAAGCACAGTAAAAGCGCCCTTTCTGTTTTGACAGATATTTCTCACATGTGGCATACCAAGTAAAAACATTATCAACATCATGTTTCCTGTTCTATGAGCACATTGCCCTTCATCTAACTTGTTCTCATTTTCTGCCCATTTTATAAATCTGTTTCCACAAAATTTAGTGAATATTTTTCCCACAGTGCATAACAAAGATACACCCCTATAATTATTCTCATCATCTTTTGAACCCTTTTTGAACAGAGGGTTAACGATAGCCACACACCACGAATCAAGGAAAAATTTAGCACTTAAAATACAGTTAAACACAGCATGCAGGTAAGGAACAGTTATATCTTCACTATTCTTGAACGTTTTATATACCAGGCCATCTGGCCCACAAGCTTTTTTGTTTGGTAAACTAGATATGACATTTCTAATTTCTTCAATCGTAATGTTGTTCAAACACTCTGGGTGTTTTGGCTGCACTCTTCAACTGAGCAATATGATCTTGAAAATCTTTGTCAGACTGTACATTGGCATTCAAAAGTGTCTTAAAATAACTAAACCAGCATTTGCTGGATATTATTATCATGTTTTTCATGCTCTTCTGAACTGTTTTATGAGTTTCAACAATTCATGAATATCATAGAAGGGCATGAAATACAGAAAATGTAGTTCATTATATTGAATATTTTTGGAAAAATTGGGAGACAAAACTGATGAAAAGTGATAGATCATATAATATGGTGTAGTAAACATGGTGATCAGAGGATTCTGGCTAATCTAAATTATTAAGGGCTAAGAATATAAAATAAATAAAAAATGTAGTGAACATTTAAGAGTCCAATTATTTGGGGAAAGTCAAAGGTTAGAATTATTTTGAAAAATTATTTCTTAAAATTGCACATAAAAATTATAGTGTAAAGGGATTTTACATTGAAACAAAGGAGAAAACAACACTCGGTTATTACTTTTGTGAACACAAAGAATAACAGCAGCAGTCCCAATCACAGAGTCTCCAAACACGCTTTGAACTGCTGAAGTTAAATGAGATCCCTGACCTGAGCTGACAGTGGCAGCTACAGCATTGAAATTTAAGGGCTCAAGTCAAGTTGTATCAGTGGTCCCGGTATTGTTTTTTGTATGTAGCGATACAACTTGGCGGCGAAAATAGTGCTAGTCAATGACTAGTATTGACCACCACCATTATCACACCGTTTCCCATACGTTACCAATGCCCGTATGAAATATTTCATGATAACTCTATCAAAACTCTGATCAGAATCACATACCACCCGCTTGAAAATGGCGCCGAACACGATTTGAGCGGTTGAAAACCGTAGTCTTGATAAAAGGAGAAACTCGATTGGTTGAATATACAGGAAGTCTCGGTTTCATATAATGACCTCGTTTCCAAAACAGGAAACGAATTTCTGCAACTTGGACCACAGAGTGCAGTTGTCAGTCAGCATGTTTGGATGACTGTGAATGCCCGCTCACACATAACTTAGGAATGGTGTTATGGGATATCAGGGTGGACGGAAAGCAGTTGCCCTGTGTACATCGCATAGAATGAAGCTATTTTTATTCCTTTGTATTCTTCTTACAGTTGTTCTCGGTGAGTATGGCCACAGATAAAAAGATGACAATGTGACAGCTTTCGAATTCCACGTCTGACTTATCTGAGTTCTTTTTCATTTCTAGGTCCAAATTGGCAGCAAAAATTTCACAAGAATGACAAAGTCAAACTAACTTGTTTTGTACGAATTGTGGGTAGGTTAAAGAGCTAAGTTATTTAACGAATTTCATGTCTGGCAACATTTGTCAGTTTCTTTCAGTCCCTGGCTGCCCATGCCTTGATTTGCTTTGGGTTGGTCAATATCTCTGCAGTGACAGATTGAGTGCCACCTGTTACTACGTTACATGTGATATGTATGTTGTGGAATGCAGGCATTGTCTACACCATTTAGATAGCAGAAGATCTAAACAACATTAATATGTAACAGCCAGGCTGTTGAAGCTGCCGAAGGCAAAAAATTTATTTCAATTTCATTTCATGTAAACACATAGGGATATTGTTGTGCTTGTGTTATCTATGAAAACGACTCGCACCTCGCCTCGCTCGGTGCTCGAGTATCTGTACGACGTAGCGGCGAGGCAGGGAACTAACCAAGGCTTTAGCCTGGGGCCGGTGAGCGGTTATCTTTGCTTATCAACTGTCATTCCCTGAAGGACTAATGATCCAAAAATTTGAGAAAAATATTAATAATTATGTACACGACAATGAACTTGTTCTTTCATTTGGGTTAATCTGTCGCGGAGAATAATTCAGTTTTCATGGGTTCTAGACTGCACTTCCGGTTCCTGTTTGCTTCAAAAAACAACTTCCGTGCTGCAAGCAATTCAGGCCATCCACTAGCAAGATAAGGGAGCATGAATTAATTTGTTACCTGTACGCATGTAACGGTTTAGCTCCCTTCGGGAGCTATTAACTGAACTCATAGAAAGCATGTTGAAATGATACTGTTCAATCATCCTAACTCTTGTAAGAGATGTGGGCCTTATTGAACTTTAGGGGACCCGAGCCTCTATAGGTAAAATCCCCTAACAATGTCCATGTGTCTTCCTAAAGCGAAGATTATTGCGCCGCAGGCACTATGGTAACGTTCCTATATGTTTTTCTAGTAGAATAGATGTTTGCGCCGCAGGCATGGTGTAATTAAAATATAAAAAAACTTTGAATTTATTCCGTGAAATCTTGGATGGAATCGATTATCATGCCGCCATTTGCATATGCACCGAACAACTTTTGACTCGAATATTACCCACAATGCAACACAGGAAAACAAGATTTTAACCAATCGCGGTAAATCTACCAAATGAGCTTTGGGTGCATGTTTACCTACACCAGCCAGGTGCACGTGATGCCCTGGGATATTCCCGGGGATGGTCTCAGCGTTCATTCTTTCTTGTAATTTTTTTCTTCGAAATAGTTAAGCAATAATTTTATTGTTTATGATCACATTTAAAATTATATGATACAGTCCCCGACAGCACTTGCGGCATCCATCTTGGACCATCGGCAGAAACGCGGATGCTTAATTTACATGTTAGGACCAGTTGGAAGTCATCTCAGATAAGTGATTTGTGTTGCTAATGATCATTTACAACACTTCCGAAACTTTCGTGAACTTTGAACCATTATTAGTCCTATAGGGGTTCGGGTCCCCAAAAGTTCAATAAGGCTGAGATGTGTTCAGTTTCACTCTCAGTCAGTGCATGCAGTCTTGTGATTCAATCCCACAAGTGTAACATACTCATCTTGGGTGACAGAAACGGGACAGTAATTAAGCATAAACTACCTGTAAAGTTGGAATTTTGTTTTAATGGTGTTAAAAACTGGGATTCTAATTTCTAGTCATCTTTTGGTGCCGTACATGAAATGAAGGGTGGTTTAACATTTTAAATAAATAAATGAAATAAAAAGTTGTCAAAAGTACATTATACAACAAGTGTGACAGGGCTTATTGTCATATGGGCACAATATATTGAAGTCACGCATTGACAGAGTTTTGACTAATACACATGCACACACACACACAAATTTTCCTGGCAGTTTGCATCACATTTGAATGATTGATATGAAAATGGTGATTGACAAACACATCATACAGGCACATTACCTTCTATGTGTCAGCATTTAGCCATATGTGTAAGACATAAAGTGTTTCATGAAAGTAATTCAGGTATATTTAACACCCTGTTAATTTTTCTGTACATCTTCATTTTCCAAACAAGAATGAGTTTAAATGATATTGTTATCTACTTTTCTGAGCCAACGGAGAACAGCTTAGTGCTTCTCCATATCATGCAGGCTTTATAAATTCATTGAGTGCAAAGCCAAGTTTAATAAATATATTAGTTGTTATGAATCATTCATGTCTCAGTCATTTTGACAGGTCACAAGTTCTAAAGGATTCATTTTCCATAATTTTAAAAGATTTGATAATAAGGATATCAGTTGTTTATACAATACCTTGAAGGAATAATAATGATGAGCTTCTGTAGTGTGTTTGTTTGTAAACAAACATAATGGCTATGTCACTACTAAAGGATCAGGACATTGTTGATTCAAAAGATGGAGGTTAAAAGATATTGTTGGGAACTTGAATTAGCATATGAACGTGCCCGTACAATGGGGGGGGGGGGGGGGGCACCTCACTGCCACCCCAGGAAAGAGAAGAAAGAAAAAAAAACAGCTCTCCACAACAGCCGGATCACAGATTCCCTGACTCCCCCTGCCACCAGGAGCAAGTGACTTGTCATGAAGAGTCCCAAGCTTTTCCTATCTTTCTTGCAAGAATGGCCCATAATTCCACAAATGTTTTTAATTGTTTAATTAACCACTTTGAAAAATATATATAATAAAAACCTGCTGTGACGAGCATATTGGTGCACAATTTAGTGATGACTCTTGTGTTGATCAAATCTTTTTATTTTTTTTATTAGGCTGACTTGGCAGATTTTACATGTGGGCTTGTATCTACATAGTAATGGATACTACAACATGGTTACCATTAAACATGAGTAGGAAAGTACTGGAATTTCTTTAATTTTGTCTTTGAATGACATTGAAAGGCCAAACTTATATATAGACTTATTCCTTGGTAATTTCAAAGTTTTGGTCAACTATGGACCAACACTAATACAATATATGTACACAACAGTTTTAAAGGTATGCATTTGCAGAATTGGCAGGTCCCTGTAAGCACAGCATAGAATCACCATGATCCTCATGCTTGTTCGTTTTTTTAGCTCTGCAAACTTGTCAGTCAGCAGAGCTCATAGAATCTGTTTTCGTCCGTCCGTCTGTCGTTTGACTTTTTACATTTTTGTCTTCTTCTCAAAAACAGCTGCATGAAATGTTTAATTCTGCACATGGATGTTCTCCAGGTGGATCTCTACGAATTTTGCGAAGGAGATGATGATGCAGTAATATCCTTTTTTTTGTATGAATTTGTCAATTTATTTAAAAAAAAAAAATCTTCGTCTCAAGAACTACTGGCCAATTGCTTTGATATTGCACATAGGATCAAGTAGCTGGGGGTTTTTTGCCACCAGGTGGCACTACGTTTTTTTTTTCCTATCTTTTATATGAATTTTTGTGTGTTAAGGCTATTTTTGACTTCTCCAGAATTGCTCAGAATTTTATCACAATATAGGTGGCCTTAAGACAATAAAAGTTTGCGAAAATGTGGATATGTTAATTTTTGGGAAAGTTACAGGATATCAAACTTTGCGACCAAGTGAGCACTCCCACCTTACATGTGTGTATTGCACTATTGTATTTACATTTTCGACTTCTTCTCAAAAAAAAAAACAAACTGCATGGAATGTTTTGATTTAGCACATGGATGTTGCCCAGGTAGATCTCTACCAAGTTTGCAGAGGAGAGGATGATGCAATAATTTGCAATATATTATATTTATACTTTTGATGAAATTTTTAATTTACTTTTTTAAAAAATGTAAAATTTTTCTGTCTCAAGAACTACCTGGCCAATTGCTTTGATATTGCTCATAGGGTCACCTGGGGTCAAATAGTTCTTAGTTTGGCCACCAGCTGGCACTGCAAATTTTTCCCCAAATTTTTTAATACATATTTGTGTGTTAAAGCTATTTTCGACTTTTTCTCCAGAACGGCTACACAGAATTGCTTAAAATTTTATCAGAATACATTTGGACTCTAGACAATGAAAGGTTGCAAAAATAATGGGGATATGTTAATTTTTGACAAAGTAATGGGATATCAAAGTTTACAAATGTAAGTGAGTGCTGCCACTGTATAAATATATATGGCAATACAGTGCATGTATTACACTATTTTATTTACAATGTCAACTTCTCAAATACTGATGTTCTAGTGTTCCCACTGTACATGTATATAGCTATGCAGCATGTAGCAATATTGCAAAAGCAGATTCCAGTCAGCAGAGCACAGGATAATCATGATCCCCTTTTTTTTTGGTGAATTCTTAAAAATCATCTCTGAGATCACTTCACCAATTGCTTTGAAATTATACATATTTCTTTTGCCCCTATACTTAAGGACAGGTGAGACACCAAAAACCTTTCCATGGACGATTTTCAGATTTTAACAGTTTTTACAGGTTGAATGTCCTTTCTATAAGTTTGCAAAATTTCAAGTTCCTTACTAAAGTAGAAATGTGAGAAAAAGGCAAAATACTCAGGCATGTTGACACAGATGACCATGGGTCATTCTTATCGTTTTCAACTGCCCGTTGGAACAGTGCCACCTGTTAATCATATTTGAGAGTCTGTTAGGTGGCTACAGGCAGCAACAGCCCAAAATGAAGCTGGTGTCATGGTGGTGATGTGAAGTCAGAAGGCATGCTGAAAGCATGCATGTGGACAGGGGAATAATGTGAACATGCAAACATATCACAGCGTTTGTGGTTTACTTTATGGTCATCCTGCTTGTTTTGCGTTCAAACGAGGGAAGACATTAAATGTTCAGGACCAACAGGAACTACAGATTATGTCCCATCAAAGGCTGTGCCACCTGGGTTACCTCCATGGTGCTGCACTCCAAAGACAGGTGTAAAAATACTGGAACTTTAATCAACAATACCCATATATGTACAAATATTTTATTGAACCCTCAAGGATGGGGAAATTAAAGTACCAATAAACACATTGAAATGAGCATAATTGTGAACACCAGAGAAAATATACCATATATATATATATATATATATATATATATATATATATATATATATATATATATATATATATATATATATATATATATATATATATGTATATATATATGTATATATATATGTATATATATATGTATATGTATATATATGTATATATATGTATATATATATATATATGTATATATATATACATATACATATATATATATATATACATACATACATATATATATATATATATATATATATATATATATATATATATATATATATATATATATATATATATAACTTTATTTTAAGAGGGTGACCCAGTTAGTGCCAAGAACACTAATCTACCCCAGGGCCCTCTTTAAAATTGGGACATAATATACATGTACATTGATTCATAAGCCTGTAGAATACATGTATACAGTATATAATGTGAATGTACATAAGTAATGCAAGAATACACTGAGTATGAATATTACAGACATGAGTGAGGAGAAACAGTGCAATATAGTCTAGTACTGAGTTGTACTGTCATGCACAGCAATCAAACTACAGTGTACAAAGATTATTTTCTTGATTCCAAAATGTGTTTTGTACACAGCCGTTTAAACTCAGGTACAGTTCTTGCTTCCCTTACTTCCTTAGGCAAGGTGTTCCATATCTTGGACCCCAGAGTAACTAAAAAATTCTGCATGTATTTTGACTTTGGTTTCTTAAGATAGAGACAATTATTAGCTACAGATCTCAGATTTTAACTGTGTACATCAGACACAAACTTAAACATGTTTTGCATATAGTCTGGTATAAACCATTTAGAGACTTGTAGACTAGCAATGCTTTTTTGAAATCAATTCTTTCTTCAATACTCATCCAGTTTAATCTGGATATCAAAACTTTGTGGCTTTGTTGACCATGTATGTTCAAAATCAGATATGTTGCTAATTTGTACAGACACTTGATTTTACTCAACAAATCTTTCCGGCAATTACTCCATATTGTGAAACAGTAATCAATATGTGGTAGGACATAAGCATTGACATACAGTTTTCACACATGTAAAGGTAAATTTGAGGAAATGACTAAAAAATAATGACACGCTAACTAAGCTATATATAGGAGTACTTACCATAAAACACTATGTATCCCTGAAAACTGGATGAAGAGGTGGGGGAGGGGGCAGAGGCTGAGACCCGCAATGCAAACGGTTGACGTACCCAGCTCCACACAACCAAACTGAAAAGCTACACATCTACCAAGAATCTTAAGCTGCTTAAAAAGCATGAATAAGCAGTGGCACAAGCAACTCTTCGTTGCTTTAGAATTTAAGAGAATTTTCATGACAAAGTAAGACCCAAATAGAATCCACAGTGACTGTACCGTCTTCAGTTCAGTATTAAATGGTTTTGTATTGTAAAAAAATTACGTCTAAGAGGGAAAAGCCAGAAGACATTTTTGCTCGTATATGGTGCCTTTCTTGCGTATATACAGTACCCATGAATAAAGTCCTCGTTCAAGTATTCAGCTATAAAATGAGTAGAATGTTGTGGCTAGCACTGTCAAAATTAAAAAAGGGTGAAAACAATGAAATCTTCCATTCTCGTAGAACATGTGAAACTGGCCAGATATGGATTGCCTGGAGTAACCTAGATTGGCAGGATTTTTTATACAAACCTAATGTAATGAGCCACATTGAAAATAGTCTAGTTGCTCAAGCTGGGTACCCTGAAGTGGCAGTACATCACAACTGTATACCATATGTGCGAACACTATTTTCCTTACATAAGATTTGCTCCTAGGGACAAGCCCACATCTGATATATTATAAGAAGTCTGGTTGCAATATTAATACAAATTTCTAAGTGGGATTTAGCTGAAAGATCATAGTATATGATCCTAAGAATATTATTTACAATTCCCGTAACTAGCATCTCCTGGGTAAAAGGCAGGTTGGCTAACATACTTGATCGCTCTGCATGACAAACATTTGATCTTTGTGGCTCTAAAATTGGAACAAACTTTCAATTTGTCATGGACACCGAGACAAATCTGCATCTTTGTGGAGGAACACCGTCATTAAACTTTCCAGTTCAATTTCAACCAGAGAGGTTGATCTATCCTGCACAAAGTCTACATGCCATTTGCAATGCTGAAACTGTTGAAGAAAAAAAAATCGACAAGACAGTACAAGAACAAAACTGGCCAAATAAGCCATCTTTGATCTGTTCGCAAACCAAACTCATTGTCAACTTTCATTGCCAGGATTGTGGTCACAGGGCTCCGAAGGCCCGTCTCCATGATGTCATGCTTTGAAACCAGATTGTCACTGTGGCCGTTTGACATATCACTGAAGAATGTTTTCTGTATTTCCAAACCTCTTTTATTCATGTGATTGGCCAATGGTTGACTGACAACCTCAGCTAATGTTTAGGGACGTCTACTCATGTATTGTACAAATGTCTGTTCAACTTGAGCAAAGGGTATTGCTTTCGAGTCAAATGATTGATATCAAAAGCCTTCAAAGCGCATTTTCTCAGAAAAGATAACAAGATGAGAAACCCACCTAGGAATGGTCATTCCCAGAAAACGACTGGGCAAAATTTATTCCTGTAAACAGCCTTTGGTTTTATAATGTCTGGACAGCAAAAGTTATCAGCGATTTTCAAAATTTTGCTGCACTGTTTCATCCTTCTTCTATTAAATGAAGAAAATGAACATCCTGGAAACCGAAGGCTAACTAAAATGTCAAACTTTGAGGATGGATGACTGAGAAACTAAGCCAAATATGAAAAATTGCAGGATCAGTTTTTGTTGCCAATATGTCAGGATTAAGATGCAAGTGTAATTATGATTTTATCGCAAATGCGTAGTGACTGCATTTTTTTCCTTTCTTAATGTATTTGTGATTGTTTTTTTCTGATTGTTGCTTCTCCCAAACTGTATGTTTTAATCTTTTCAAACTTAGTAGTAATGTACCTTGACTGAATCTGCAGAAAATATCTGTTCACTACATGGTGTTGCTCCCATTTCCTTACTTTTTATGAATTATTGAAATTAGGAATTATGGGTACATGTATGTGTTGGCATTGTTGCAGTAGGGATAGCAGCAACTGTGACATATTAGCTTATTATCACCCTTACTTAGGTATAAGTTATACCTAAGTAAGGGTGGACCCAAGGCCCATGATCACTATGAACCCAGATTTAAGACGACAATTGCATATTTAAATTCTTCATGAAAATAGCTTTCATTCAAGTACCAATTGCAACATGCCTATAGTCTTAATTCAGTGGTTCTGGCACTGACCAAGGCCTGTCACCATAGTATGGAATGAGTTACACACCAATAGGAAAGTACCTACATGTATCATGTTTCTGTAGTTGTTGATTTTGGCTTTGAGTGACATCGAAAGGTCAAACTGCCTAATTAACTTACATTTTGGCAATAACAGATATTGTCACTTTTCATATGTCAACTGCCTAATTAACTTACATTTTGGCAATAACAGATATTGTCACTTTTCATATGTCAAAGACAATGACTGCAGGACTGTGTATGAGTGAAGACTTTGATTTTGCAAACAATGGTAATATTCTCAAAGAAAGCTGACCTTGATATTATTTTGAAGGTCACAGGACTGCCTCAATCTGTGCATCCAAGGTCAGCTGAGTACTGGACTTTCACAGGCTCCTAGTTTATACATGCTGCAGTCAAAAGTACACAGCTGAAAACTGTGTGCAGAATGCGTGTTGTAGGACGTCTTGGGTCAGGTTTTCTATGTGGGTTGTATGTTTGTGTTTGTTGAGGAAAAAAGAGCAATCAAGAATAAAAACTGTTCTTGTATAACACTGTTATGATTTGAAAGTTGAAAGCCTATCCTCACTATTTTTTCAGTGGGGGGAAAAAAGAAGAGAAAAAAAAAAAAAAACAAGAAAAAGAACATCCCCCAAACAAATCAGGGAATGAAGATAAGCTGGAAAATCTTTTCCTGCACTGGAAAGCAATATAAGTTCAAAATGTGTTCAACCATGTTGTATGATGTGTGCTTGCTAAAAGTTCAATTATATGTTATTTTGTTTATCTCTACTGTAATTGTGCAAGTGAGTGGTATGTTTATGTTTCTTTCAGCTTTCTTCAACATTGCCATATGCGCAATAAACAAAGATGCAGGTAAACCTCGTTTTTGTACAGGGTTATGCTTTTCCATGTGCATGGACTGGAAGTTTTGTATTTCTGTGTAGAAGGCTATATTATAGGAATGTTAGCAGTACTCTATTGCTGGACACATATATCACTGTATGGGCTGTAATGATGGTGGCTGTGGCATGATGCTCGTGTTGTAATGTCTGTTTGTAGCTTTATCAACAACATATCCATGAGGCTTCCTGGTGTGGCACATTCACGCATTCAAAAGCCAACTTCAAATAAAAGGGGGGGGGGGGGAGTGTACACAGGTGAAATGAACCGTATAGGGTGGCTAGGGAGTGATTTATTTTGATAGACATAGCCGAAAAGTGTGTCGGGGTTACATGCATGAAGGGAAAAACACGTTAAATGTGCAGACACAAATGCTCAACAGAAAGTATGTTACACCTTTAGTTTTTCAAAAGTTCATGATATGGTCTGGAAATGCTTCTGTTTGGATCTCTTTCAGTTGTGAAACACATCGGTGCAATTTAAGAAAAAGCATCACATGTTGAGTTCTATAACTGGGCTAGCACAAATGGCAAAACACATAGTTTATTCACGCACAGGTATCACAATGCAGCAGTCATTGCCCATTTGCTGTTCACACACACGACTTTCAGTGATGAGATATTTAGCACTTCCAATATGGGTAACACAAAACAAAGATACTTATGCATTTTTTTTTACAAAACTCATTTATAGGCTGCACTGAATTTTAATTTGCAGGCCTCAATAATTTCTGGTGATGTGTTGGGCAGAGATCTATATTTATTCAGTCAAACCAGAACTGATACATGTAGTATATCTACTTTTAAGATCCTGCCAGTTTGCAGGACCTGAGAGTGTGCCATGAAAAAGTTAAACATGAAATGGCTGATGTGCAAGTTCCTCATGACAACATTGAAACGCTGTTGCATTTTTGTTATCTGGGAAAAACTGATTTTATATTTAATTGTCAGATATTTGCATTGACACCATTATCCCTGTGATCATGATTTATAAAGTACAACAGAGCAGCTATGCCCTCTTTGTGAGCTTTGGAATGAGATGCCGTGTATTGTGACCTATGGAATGAGATACCAGGTATTGTGACCTATGGAATGAGATGCCAGGTACTGTGCATTATGGAATGAGATACAGTGAAAACTCGTTATAATGACACCATCTGTTGCCTAAGAAATGTGTCAGATAACTGAATATGTCAGATTAGTGAATCAAATAAAAAAGAAAATAAACTGTTTACCATGAAAATTTGTGTCATGATATTGAATATGTCGCATATCTGAGAGCTGTTATAATGAGGTGTCACTGTACCAGATATTGTGAGTTATTGAATGAGATACCAGGTATTATGAGTTATGGAATGAGATACCAGGAATCGTGAGTTATTGAATGAGGTGCCAGGTGTTGTGAGTTATGGAGTGAAATGTCTGGAATTGTGAGTTATGGAATGAGATACCAGGTATTGTGAGGTATGGAATGAGCTGACATGTATTATAAGCAAGAAGAGCACAAAGAGTGGCTTTTTCGTTTGTTTGTTTTTTAATGAAGACATACAAAATGTTGAAGGAAATAACCTTGTGTAAACTAAATATAATATCTCTTTCACTTAATATATTTTCTTGAAACTAAACTTCCCAGAAATTCTGAATTTACTCCCAAAACATTCTTCATGATGGACAATCACAGAATTTATGTGGTGTAGTCCTTTAATATTTCTACCTCATTCATCTCTTCCTTTTTTGTATTGTGTAACACAAATTTTGTGACTATAATTCTATGTCAAATTTTGAATTGCAGTTTAGTTTCACTGAGGTCTAAAAGGCCAGTAAAAATGTACTTTGCCAGCATTGTGTCAGACATGGAAGACCAGGGAAAAATTCAACCTATTTTTTTCACACATGCCTTGGCTCACCTAGCAATAGGGAAGGGCAGTTTCTTAAGTTTCCAGAAACCTCCACCATGGCGCAAGTCATCGCTTTCATCCGGGTACTCGCCTGCGGGTGAACATTGGTCTCGGGGATTTGCAAACACTGTGATAGCATTGTAGGTATCGGCAATCAAAGTGCCAAAAATGTTCCTTTTCACGTAATGTCTGCTTATAAATTATACACACACGAAAGATAAGATTGTATTATAGCAGAGCATGAATGCATTTGTTCGTATGTTGTGTTAAAAAAGTGAAAAATCCATTTGAACCGCGGTGACTGGGAACCGCATTCTGCTTGTTGCATTCCTGCGTAGCACCACTCGACTATGCGAATGGTCGAAAGAAATGCAATAACAAAGAATATTCTTTGACAGTTATTAAGATAATGCAATGATCACATATAACAAATTATCGACACAGCACATAATATGGACTCAACAGCATGAGGATTTCGTAAGACTCTTGTTGCAAGGATTTAATGTGACCCGGTTCATCGCGGGCGATAATGGAGGATCGAGTAGGATAAAACAACATTGGTGATCGCGTTTTAAGAGCAGTATTGCCAACCTGCTGAACTTAAAATCTGAGAGATAGAAAGTAAAATTAAGGGAGATTGATAAATTAATATGAAATATTGATGAATTTCCGGGAGGTGACTCAAAATTGTCAAAAATACACACTTTTTCAAGAATTTTAAGCATAAAATTCCGGGAGTCTCCCGGGTAATTCGGGAGGGTTGGCAACACTGTTTAAAGAAGTCGATTGTATTTTATTTGCCGGTTGTGTTGTCATTGTGTCAAAAATAAAGACAAGTAGACAACCTCATAAGAATATGTTATTGTAGATGAATTCCCAAGTTTTACAGTGTTACTGTATGTGTGTGTGTGGGGGGGGGGGTCAGCAGGTAGCGTTAAAAGTTAAATTAAAATTAAAATCGAATGTGATTAACTCCACAACAATGTGTATTGGGTTGATTCCTTGAGTGCATTATTTTCTACAAAAAGTATTTATTAATGATAACATTATCATGATTATGAGTTACACTTGGATATTTCATTCGCCAAGAAAAACGCTCAGTTTGCACCATGCATTAACACATCATAGTATGCGACGCTACTGAGGTTGGCCCGCTATGGAATACCCGGATGAAAGCTGTCCGCAGCGCCACATGGCGGTCAATGAGAGAACGCAGAGTTATTGCTCTACCATATTAAAAACAGCTGTAAAGCTTCCATTGGAATGCATTTTACCTTTAACTAAAAGTTGTAGTAAAGTATTTCAAATCCTTATGCCTTGTTGACTTATTAAAATTTTTTTTTACTGGTATGGAATTGCTAACCATATTCTTAAAAAAATTTTAGCCCAAAATTATGTTTAATATTTTATTATCTGCTCAAAGGTATAAGGAATTAAGAAGGGGGGGGATGCTGACCAAGTTGCAAGAGTGGAAGGTGAACCTATGGTTGATTGATTCTTTTAGACTGAAATGAATGAATGGAATGCCAAGAATATTTTCAAATTGTCACGGGAGTGTAACAGGTTATGTTATCAATAAGCAATGACCCAAGGGGTGATAACAGCATACATGTGTCTGTTTCCATGAAGCTCATTCATGGGACTGACAAACATAGGTCTTAATATGGCAAGCAAGGTATGAAATAAAACCAAATTAGGACTGTGGAAAGGTGGTTGTTAAATAGGGTATTGGTTTTATTAAGGACAGATCTTGATAGAGAGATTCTGCTGATTGTACATATGATATATATTCATATACATGCACATTATATTTGAATCCTGTAGACGGCATTCTTTGGTTTCATAAGTTTGGTAGAGCACTTTAAGGTAGCGAGATATAAATGTGGTGCAAATCAGCATGGACAACTTTACGGCTCTGTAACTTTTAAGCTGTTCACATGAACATACTAAAAGTATACATTTTTGGATTTACCCAGCTCTGAACTATATGTAAAAAAAACAACAAAAAACGGGACACTAATTATTGTAATTGTTGAATAAACAAACCATGAAGAAGAGCATGTTGTCTATCTCAGACCCCATTGCTCCTGGCTAAAATTTTTTTTTAATATATACAACAAACTGGTAACAAGTATGCCATTTTTGGGCAATATATCAAAATTCTAACGTGTCCTTTTATTTGGCTGTGTATTTTATTTGCATAAGCGCAAGCATTCAAACATGGGAGCACCACTTGATCAGCTGAATGCATTGTGAATTAACATTCTTTACAAGATTAAAAACCAACTAGTAGGAGCAGAGGAAAATAAAAGGACACTTTTAAACTCCACACAATTACCTTTCCAACCTCGTTTATTTGAAGGAAATCGGTTTTGCGAAATAAAATTAGCGAGTTCAAGTAGATGGCCTTTCATCTTTGAACCAGGTCTGAAATTCGGTCACAGAACATGGTTTCCCTGTCAAGCATGCGACTTTGCTATGCTCTTTTTGATCGGCTAATTGCGATGACACGAGATGCCATTCATCAATGTGTGGCCTCTGCTTGACAACAGCGCACTACATTTCAGTAGCATTGATATCACAGCTGGCTTGCCGTACGTCCAGTTGTCTAGAAATTACTTTCAATTACTGAATAACTGTTGGTCCCTTCTTATTGCCCCAGCGCCCTTGGTTGTACTGGGAGCTAAGACTTTTTGCTGGGTCCATCAGATATTTTTAGCTCTGCTGACCAAAGGTCGCAGAGCTTATGCGACCACTCATGTCTGTCCTTCCGTCCGTAAACTTTTGCTCGTTAGCGTGATACTGTCCACCATTTTTAAGTTAACCCAATATAACTTTCAGGACTTATAGGGTGTATGGAAATCTAGGCCCATTTCGATATTGGTGGCGCCACCTACATAATGTAATATGGGGGTCAAAATGTGAAAATCTTGTAAATACTCTAGCATCTTTAATTTTTGGCAGATCTTCACCAAATTTGGTGGGATTATGGGGAAGGTCAAAGTGTAAGTTGCTAATGATACTAGTGGCGCCACCTATAATATGACAAATTATGAGCCAAAATGTGTTTTAAGATGTAAAATTCGGTATTTGGAAAAGTAATTGGATTAGCCTTGCCAAATTTATGTGATATATAGATCATGGCCAAAGGTAGAATGTTATGTAATATCAGTGACCTTGACCTATTATTGTGAGGTCAACATGCCTGTAAAGTTGAAAAGGTGATTTTGTAATGGTAGGGTGTAGCTTGGACATCAATGGCAAAGAGAATTGAGCCTCCAGATCAAAACTGCACTTGATCACATAATACATAAAACTGTACTTGGGGATCTGCTTTTTTGGTCACTGTGACCCATTAATTATGGAGTTTGGCGCTTGTCCAAGTTTATTGTTTTTCACCAATAACTTGAAAAGTTATGACCCGATTTGAACAAACAGACTATATATGGAAAGCTAGATGTAGGGCGCATATTTTGAACATTTATAACAGTTTTTTTGTCTTTTTATTTCTCCCCATTGTGACTGCCAATGTGTCTTGTACGTGTACTTTCCTTTGCATCCAATACTCAACTGTCATATGCTCACAGAATGTACAGTCATATAAAACACTTGCCATGCTTTGAAGATAACTTGAGATTTTCTTTCACAAAGCCTTCAAAACTGGCCGGTATGCTTAGGCTCTATGTAAGTGTACTGTTCACCATGATAGCGTTTCATTAGGTAGGCTCCTACTACCTATATATAATACTTTTAAAGGATCAAATAAAATGGGATATTTTTTCGCAAGAAGAAAGTTGTACCTTTATTTACCCATAACAAATACATCGATATCAAATTACAATGTATATTTGATCAAATTGCCACCCGATTAGTCAGGCTAATTGATAAGGTTTTGGGACTGGGTTAGTGGGTCGAACCCGACAATAATATCTGAATTGTACATGTCCAAGCTCAGTCATTCTGTTCACCAATTTTTTTTTTTCTGTGTGTGTCCTAGAATCTGTTGCTGGCCGCATCATCAACTTTTCCTTCCTAACTTTAGGCATTTTGAGACTGATTGTGCTAGTTCAGTGATACAATTCCTGACAAAGGTACTAAGATAAGACCACCAATGCAATGACCAAGTTGCAAGTGCAGGTTCTGAGTTCGCATGAACTTAAGATACAATTTAGACAAAGGCTTTAATTTTTTTGTTGAATTTAAATGTAAAGAGAACTTGTGGGTGAATTGTTAAATCTAATTAAAACTATTGATTTCATTGGGTGAAAAAACAATCACTGCCACATCGGGAATGAAAGACGGCATTGAAACAGCAATGCCTTTGAAGTCGGATTAGGACGTGCAGTCATGTCATGATCTGGGCATAATGTACGGCCTGTCTTCAACACTTTTCTTCGGATGAAATATTAAAAACTCGTCTTGGCATTAAATGTGAAACACTCAAAATAGCATAAAGAAAACAATAAAGTAAATGTAACAGAGCTACCTAATGCATAAATGTATGACCATATGGTTTGGGAACCACGGTGCTAACGCATCAGCATCCTCAGATAGAGCAGACACAGCGGTGGCCATTTTTAAATGAGCTGCTACCACGGTCGATCATGTGACCACTTTTTCAAGCCTATCCCCTTCACACCAACAATAAACACAGATGGCGTGACTGTCAACGCTCAGCAATAAGCTCTACTAAATACCCTATTTTACCCTGTTTTGCATTTTCTGCAGAAATTTGATTTTTACAGGACAGATACGTAAGATATTCATCCATACAAAGATCAAAAAACAATTTTTTTGGCAGAAATTTTGAGTGATTAGTATCTCGCTAACTTAATGGGTCTTTGCTCTCATTTCATATCTCAGGGTTGCTATAGTGATCACTGGAAGCTGCTGTAACCTTTTTCCCTTGATATAAGACTGCTTTCAGAGGGGTGAATTGGGCATTGTACCCCCCCCCCCCCCCCCCAGGAAAACTGTTAACATGTAGCCCGCTTCTTTGATGGCCTTTGTCTGCAAGTCTGCAACTCATTTCCAAATTGTGTTTCAGTGATGCTAAAATTAATGCAACCTGAGCAAGACTCAGCAAGTAGCTGTTGAATGGCAAACACAGGTTTGGATACTGTCTTTATCCTGTCAGGAACTGTTAAAAAACTGTTGATACCCAAAAAGCATGCTGTTGTAATAAAGTTACACATGGGTTTGTGTTTACGTTTCAGCAGCATTATGACGTAATACAATAATGTGTCTGTCATAATATGAATTTGGTTCCCATTGGCTGTATTGGGTCCAGAATGGGAATTCCCTGGCTGGAGATCTCCCTGTGATTTCGACCTGGTGTGGTGCGAAATCATGTTGGGTTGACCGGAAGGGACCCCCTTGGGTTAAGTGGCCCTTGCCCTGTGTTAGGAAAGTATAGATGCCCTGTTCCTATAGAATGTTCATATTTGTGTGCAGTTTTTCGTGAAGATTCACATGGGTGTGTGAATATATGCATGCTTATCACTGGAAAGTGAGCTAAGACAATAAAAATTTAGTATGTGACTGAGCAAAAAAGTTCACTTTCCCATGGTATTGAGACCAAATGGCTCAATTGTTCGGAGCTGGTGCATCCTATCCAGCGGCATGCACTAGTTAGGCATAACTCTGTGGTATGTTCTGATGCGTCGGGGGTGTGGGGTGTGGTGGTACTCGAGTATGTGAACTTCAATGTTTAGTTCATGGTGTCCTGCTCGGGCTGAATTAAATTTATTGTGCTAATGTATTTCTAGTGTTCACGCAATCTGTTACGTAGTGGATGTTTGTTTGCCCTATGCATTGTTTGTTGCAGTATCTGCAACTAAGGAGGTATACTAGATTGGAGCTTTCGCAGCAACCCCATTTTGGGACTCTGTATGTTCTTGCTGTTTGTGAGCTAGTTACTGTACCTGAAGTGTTCAGGATTTGAACAGTATTTGCAATTGTGTCTATTGCATTCATTTTTCTGTTTACTTCCTGTGATGGCTGGTGTATATGGTGTGTCATAGCTGTGTCTAATTCTGGACTGGACCAGAATGTCACATATATTTGGTGTTCTTTTAAACCCCAGGATTACTCCTTTGTCTTTAAAAGTTTCCAGATATCGAGAGGCTTCTAGTATATTCCAGTGTTTGGTAATGATATCTCTCAGTGGTGGGAGTGCTGGGTTGTAAGTCGTGACAAAGAAGTTTTCTTGGTCACTGAAAAATAAAAATAAAATAAAATTAATGAAAACCATTGCAGCAAACCACATTTGCCTTGTAGTCAGTTTTTTTTTTCCAGTTTGATGAAGGGTTAAATGCCCTATGTTTGTTGGTATTTAAGGGTTGTGAGACATGCTTGATGGATTCCTGCTGATGACCTTTATTATAAATTTGTTTGGTTGTTGAAGCTCAGAATATTTAAAATTTTGAATCAAACATGATAATAGGTTAATAAATTTATAAGTTTGACATGGAGAGTGCTTGAATCGGCTTTGGAGCATGGAGAGATTGATTTGTATTTTGGGGGGGGGGGGGGAGTCACAACAACATAGAAAATGATGTTGCACTGTTAGTTACAATGTATGCATTTCAGCTGGTTTTCATTCAGCAGTCTTTTTCCATTACTATATTATATGCACCCTGTTACCACTTACCGTCTCATTGAGGTCATATTTAAATACTGTAGCATGCTTGTCTGTATAATTCTCTTGTTCTTTATACAGTGGTACCTGCTCTAAAGACCACCTCCAATTTAAGACCACATGTCTTTTTAAGACCACTCTTTCAAGACCCTCTGCTGTATTAACATGTTAAATATACCTTCAATTTAAGACCACCTGCAGTATGAGACCACTTTTTGTTGGCTGTAGGGGTGGTCTTAAATAGCAGGTACCATTGTATGGTGTTGCTGCTAATACTGACGTCAGAGGTCAGGACTGTCATCTGCTCTGGAGACAGCTCTTTGTGTTTCATTTTTTGGGCTTTATTAGGTTCAAGGTGTTCATGCTTGCATATTCCTGCATTTGTTCAATGTTTGTACTCATTCTGGTATTTCTGTAGATGGCAACAGTAGACTGTTTATTCAACTGTTTATACTTTACAATGGTCATGTCACTTTTGCCCTAGTGGAATTTTCAATTACTTTTTTGTTTACTTTATACTTTTTTTCTCCCTCTGTGTAATCTATTCTTCGAAACTGCCAACAGACTTCATGATGTCATTGACAATTTTTGTGTGCAAAGCGCTAAGAGTTTTCACTGAATAAAAATATTGCCAAATGCAGGAATTGTTAAAAGTATCAGCTTAAAGTAAAACAAGAAGAACAACAGAACCAACTGGTCAAGTTTATATGGAAGAGTCTCCCCTCGACATGTTTCGGCCCACCTGGGCCTTCATCAGGGTGTGAGGAGGCTCTTCAGAGATTTTATTAAGTGTGACTACCTTAAGTACCCAAAAGAGGTGCAGCTATATAACATAATAGTGAACTGTTACAGTACCATGTGATGTACTGAATTGTGACATAATAAATAATTTTGCCTACAGGCTGAGTGAGTCTGCTATAAACATGGCTTCACAACCCAATATGTATGTAAAGAGTCGCGTGATGTATCACATTATGACGTGGTAAAATTATGTTTGAAATAGTCAAGACTGTGGTCTGCGCTATTTTGCCGACCACAATATTAAGAATGAAGTTCAATATGATTATCTGTCTGTTGCTAAATATGAACAGGTGATTGGAAAGAATGTGTTAATAATCGTCACAGTAAAGATAAGTATATAAAGCGTGATCTATAAAGAAAAATACAGTCCATCTAGTGCAAAGGATCAGTGGAAGCAATTAGAGTTTGAATCAGTTGTAGTAGATGATAAGGCAAGATCCTTGTATAAAATAGACCGTGGGGGGTTAAGAATGTTCTTGATTCAGTCCATAATTTCGGCTATCTTGTCATTCATCTGTTTAACTCGCTCCGGGATACTTAAAGTTGCTGTGGGATACCATCTCTCTTCCTCACAGAAGGGTACTGATTAATGGGCAGGGGTTGCTGACTTGTAGAAGTATCAGTAGATGCTGACTGTATTACCCCAGATTGAGCAACAGTGATCCATATGGGGTGATACACAGGCATTGAAATACAACTTTTTGATTGACAGTGGAACGAAATGACATGTAGTTTTTGCAATATTCTTGGTTTGTTGCTACTTTCTTTCACAAAGCAGTTGCATGTTCTTGCAATGATACATTTTGGTCATTAACCAATCAGAAGTACCTCATGGCTTTCAACATTATCCAAATGGTTTCTTCAAGTTGAATGCTCAATTTTTTAGAGCTCAATTGCATAAATTTCTTCTTTGTTGACAACAACATGATGAAGTATCCAAGTTCAATTGGGTACTGAGTCCCAAAATAAATGTCTGTCTTTTTTTGTCTTATCTCCAAAACCATGTAGACATATCCTTATCATAAGATGCATTTGTCGATCGATAAGTCTTGGCGGATGTGATCACTTGGGCTGGTTTGCAATGAGCTGTTGTCCTTTGGAACGCAATGCCAGTTGAATGAAAATAAATTTTAAAATATGGGCCAAGCTAGTTTTTCTATAGGAAGAAAATGGGCCATTAGGTAGGCAGTGAGGTCCAATCTACGGTGGATCTCATCAGGGACTGAATACTGGTGTTGCCTGCACTGCTTTAGAAGACCACGGCAGTGGTAACTAGCATAAAACATCATAGAAAACACATCCACCATCCTGTGGTGTCAGACTTGCTGCTCATCTTAACTGACAATAGAGATACACATGGTAATAGGAGATATTCATTTTAACTGGCACCCTGTGCTGCCACCTAAGCCGCAGGAAGCAATGTGACAGGGAGGAGGGCAGAGTCATAAATTAGGCACTGCCAAATGAGCTTCTATGGACTTTTAAGGAAAGTTACTAAGTTTTAAAACATGCAGGATCCTGAACGTACATGTACTTGGAAAATTCCATTTGTTTGGTTGAAAAAGTGTCAATGTAAGATTTACTAATAATCTAAACTGACACAAGTGCCCTTATCATGGTAGACGTATAGTTTTGTTGCCTGGCAGTTGGGAGGGGGGGGCAGAACAGGTCTGCAGTTAATATAATAAACTATGAATATCCCCTATTCCATGTGCTTTGCATAGTGGTAGGTGATTAGAGACCTCATGTACCCATCATGCATGTCAGGAACAGGACAGTAGCTGTTAATATAAATGAAATTACAAATACTGGAAGCCTGGCAAATGTATAAATTTCTTGGGGGCGGGTGATGCAGATTGTGTTGGCTGGGGTCAAAAATGTCATCCTCTTCTGTGTTTTCAACCATCCCAGGATGAGCCTCATTGAGGTCCATGGGGCACAGTCCCTGGAAGTTTTATGACAGTCATATGCCCCTTTCACCCTCACTTGGCACCAGAAATCCAGTAACTACTTGTAGTATCCTATGATGGCTGATGTTTTATAGAGATGACAACATTAGCAGGTGTCAATGTGTGTAAGTGACCTTAACCCTTCCCCCCTTAAATAAAGACTGAGTCAGCAGCATTCCTCGGCATGGATTGGGCACTAAGTGCCAAACCCATGCCAAGGAAAGCTGTTGACCTGGGGCAAGTAATCTTACTAGGTCTCACCTATAATTCTCATTCAAATTGTTTTTCATTACTGTTGAAATTAGTTGAAAACACATTATACAGACGACATTTGAGCACCAGCCGGTTTTGGCCAGTTTCACCAGGGAAAGGGTTTAGGTGATCATGTGACACCAGCAGAGTGCTGTTGTATTAACATTCATTGAATTTTTATTCAGCCAGGAAAGAGCCTTCATTTATTTTTAACTTTTTGAACGTGTGCCAGGTAATGACACAAAAATATAAACTTGAAATCAACTCAAACTTTTAAAAAAATCAAGAGCCAAATTGCGTAAAAGATATACTTTTCACCAATTTTGCCATGATACACTGTCTTGGGCAGTGAGCCTACATGCCTAATTAGCCAATGCTCACCTATCCAATGGAAATATGAAACTCCTTACAACACCATCAACAGTTTGTGTAGTCTGTGGTATTGACAGAACGAAAATAAATTGCCAAATTAATTGTGATGTCTCCTTTAGTGGAACAGGCAATACCTAGCTCTACGTATGATGTTTGTATGTACAGAAACACCAGACATGCAGTGGAATACAGTGAAACCTCGTTATAACGACACTCAGATATCTGACATATTCAATATAATGACACAAATTTTCATGGGAACAGCTTTGTTTTCTTTGTTATTTGACTCATTTATCTGACATATTCAGTTATCCGACACATTTCTTAGGGAACAAACAGTGTCATTATAATGAGTTTTCACTGTATATGCAATATTATGGGGGTTTTTTTTTTTTTTTGCGGGGGGGGGGGTGTCCATCAGTGACGTGGTGATAATTAGACTGCTCTTTCCAGTTTATGGTCTACTACTTGGCAGAGCACAAAGGTAGCAGCCTGCAGTCACACAGAGGTTAATCATGTCTGCATCAATGACCACTGCAATAAGCATTGACATTATAAAGAGCCTCATTTTATTTCTCAAGGCTGCAATAAATTATAGATTATGCTCTTATATATTTGTAAAGCACAATTTTATCTTTCCCACAGTTCTGACTGGCTTAGGGTACTTTTTATATACATGTTCTTCTGTCATATTTTCAGACTCGGCAGCGAGGTAAATCCATAACACACCATTTGTGTGAGAACCACGTTTGTCATATATGTACATGATGTAGGCGTTATATAAATACAAACATGGCCTGAGCAATTTCACCTCACCCTGACTATTTAGCTGATCTAACCCAATTCCATGTACATTTACTTAGATTTAACATGTTTGGATGTATATTTACCCCTGTATGAAGAAGATTGGTGCTTTCATTCAAATGTTGACATGTATCAAGTCAGTGGTTTGTGCACTGCCTGGCAAGTCCCACAGTGACCCAGCAGTGGAAGACCACACCTTAGTCTGACCAAAAGTGGTCCCATGTGGTACAATGTGTTGAATTACAGGTAAATTAATGAAGAAACACAGTTGCAATAGATCTTGATCGGGCTGTGGTCATAAAAGAGGGATGTGGAGGGGGTACAATCATCATTAATAGTTAATTAAAAAATTCCTATCACAAACCAAGTGACCTAAAAAATTAGGTCATTGCATGGTTCACAGAAAATGAACATAGTCATATCACAAAAATTCTTACTGTGGCCTTCTGAAAAGCTATGCAGTCTCTCCCTGGTGGTGGTCCTTGGTGCATCCAGTACAGGCCAATCTGTCACTGGTGGTGGTCCTTGGTGCATCCAGTACAGGCATCACCACTGCATCAGTCAGGACAGGACAGCCTCTGATGGGAAAACATGTTTTGTACTGGCACCTTGTAATCCTCAGGGGTCATATTCACAAAGACTTTAATCTGATCGAGATTTTAATCCTAAAATAAAAGTCAACGTGCCTTTGGGCCTTGAACTACTGAATCGTTGGCCTAATGTTTGATCTAAACTTGCAGAATTAATTAATGGGTGTTCTCCACAGTAGTATGAACTTTGGAATGAAGTTTCTGTTTTATTAAATCAATCTTGATTTAATCCAAAATTTAATCCTGGATCAAAGTAAGATTGATTGAACTAAATGAACCTGTGAATCCTTAAGTTCATATTGTAGCCAATAGCATATATTGGCTAATCCTCAAAGTTTTGATCAAACATTTAGCCAAGGATTAAGTAGTTTAGGGCCCAAACCACATTGATGTTATTTTTTGGATTAAACTTTTGTTTGAAGAGAATCAATGCAGACATATATTAAAAGTATATGTTTGTCACAAAAGGCATGATTGAAAATTTCAGAGCTTGGGGGGGGGGGTATATTCTTCAACTTTGTGATCTGATTGGGAAATAAACATATAGATGTTGGACAAGGATGTGAAATGGCAGATGTCACATGCTTAGCCACAAAGGCAACTCTCCAATTTATGGTTAATTAACAACAAAGTAAAAATTTGTGTCAGAGTTTGAATCGTTGGATCATCATCATGCCCTGTAAAGTAATCTGTACATTTTGAATGTTTGCATTTCAATCTGTGAACTTAATTAGATTCTAGCTAGTACTTTTGGCATATCTGGTGTCGTGAAGATTCCAAGTCTGTGTGATAACTTGTTTATTCAAACTTTAAATCATATTTGTAGTGGTACATGGGAGGGCCGGTAGACAACAATAGTTATTGACATACAAAATCTCAGAGGTTCCAAGTGGGATATCCAAGAAAATGGGAGGATTGAGTGTTAACAGTACAAGGTGGGAGTTCCATTCATGTCACATGGAGAGCTATTTAAAAAGTGGGAGAAAGGAAAAGTTAAAGAGAGTTTTATGTCAAGAAAAGTGTGAGAGCTCCCACACTATTGGAGACCGACATGCTGATCAGCATGCCAGCAGACTGGCTGAGTTTGGGGAAAAGTTTTGTGTGGTTTTGTGCTGTGAGCAGCATACAGCCAATGACTCCAGCCTGAGTGTACACCTACAAGTCAAATATTACAGTCTTACATTGACACACAGTGCAGCCTAGCAGCATTCTTGCAGTCCACTGGTATCAGTATGGGTCAGCACCTGACATAGCAGGCACTGGCATCATGTCAAAAAATTACAGTCTGAGATCTTTCTCATTAAATTTGTAAATGACATATTTGACAGAAGGTATGAGAGATGTTTGTAGGTGAGTAGTTGCCAAACTCTGCATGGGCATTGGAGGCCATAGTCCTGCCCGAATGAAGTGAGGGTGGGACGACAGCCTCTGATGCCCTTCCATGCAGAGTTTCGCAACTACTCACCATCAAACAGGATGAATTCCCATTCATAGTAAAATTACATATTTCAACATATTTTTCACCTTTTAAAGGTCAAAAACAAGTTGTGAAGTCGGCAGAAGAAATGTTAACTTTCATACTAAGAGTAAGAGTGTGATGTGGCCTTGAATGTGCAGAACCAATTGGTATTAATGCTTCAATATCTTTGGAAGATGTCATGTTCACATGACATACTGGAGATCCCTTATTGTTTTTAATGTCAATAACATTTACAATCTGGTGTTTCAAAATAACAAACTCATTTCCTCAAATTTTGCCATGTTGCCTGCACAGCAGATGACAATGGATCATAAAGTAGTGCCCATCTTCTTCCGTGAAGAGGTTTGGTTTGGGGTGATGAGTTTGGGGCTAAGTTGTGCATGAGTGGTGGAACCTTCCACGGTCCTGAATGTGATGCTATTCTGTTATTCAATTGGCTTGTTCCCTTCCACTACGATAGAATAGTGATCTGTACTGGGGGGCACCCGACCTTAATTTAACCTAGCTTTACGAGTAGCTTTAAGTGTATGTGTTTATTTACATGTATTTGTCTATTTATGTGGCCAATCTTTTTGTGTCATAGACCCTCCCTGGTATCAGGTAAAAGGCAATACATATCACCTAACAGCCTACAGTATAGGATAAGAATCAGCAGTAGCTGTCAGAATCCTTTTATTCTGCAAGTTCCTTTGGTTTCCACCCACACTGACTGTGGAGGGGGGTCATTGGTACCAGAGTTGTGCTTCAGGAGCAGTAAGATCACCCTATGTACTGAGCACAGCCATGGATTAATAGTTGATTATGTCGATGTGACTGGGAATTCTCTTGTAATCTGTATTAGGGAAGAGTAACATTAAAAGGTTCTGGTGTGCATTCCCCAGACAGCACTTCAGTCAGGAGGGCCACCATTGTATATTCCTATTACTTTCCATTGTAATTTGCAACTCAAAACTTTTTGTATTTATTGTCTCCCGCCACCAAAAGTGGTATAGGGGGGACATACTGTGTAGGTGTAGTAGGGCGGGGGGCTGCGGTCTATCCATCTGTGGTGTCTGTTTGGTCTGCACAGCCTGTAACACATAAACCATTTCAGGTAGAATTATGAAATTTACATCACAGATGTATCATGTGTAGGGCATGTAGCCTGTGCCTTGTTGTTGACCTTGAAGTTTTTCACAGTCATAGGGTTCCTAAAGGTGTATTTTGCATCATACTTTTTTTTTCATATTTCAAGTTTTATTAAAGCTAGGCCTTTCATTTTTGTATCAAAGAATCATTCTGTTAAGGTTTTAGGTATGCCTTATTTTGGATGACTGTGACATAATTTCAAGGTCATGATGACCCAATATATATTTGTTTGGGGCAGTTAGCATTCTAATATCAAGTGCTGTAATGTCGCAGCTTAAAACTGTCATGATGTGGGGGGGGGGGATGTCGATACTTTGAATCATCTAGTTTATTTATTGATTTAATTTTATTTCCTTTATTTGTCTTCTTTACCCAAGGATTCATTCAGTATGCACCACTATTCTCCCATGGGTGCTTGCAAAGATGAAAAGATAAGTACACCCAGATAAGTCATAAAATACAAAGTGTATACACATTTAAAAGTCATCTGTCTGTCCTCATCCAGTATTCTTTCAAGCATATTGTTTGAAAGAATGCATTGCCATAGGCTGTTCCCCTAGCAATAAGATACACAGCTGACCCTTGTGTTAAGCATCCAGCTCACACAAAGGAAAGCTGTTGACCAGGGTCATATATTGTTCCTAATATGTTGACTGGTCTTATCTATAATTCTCATTCAATTTGTTTTCACTGTTGAAAATGTTGAAATTTGTCAGAAATATTGAAGCACATTTGACCACCAGCCAGATTTGGCCAGTTTAAGGATAAGCACAGGTTAATTTGCAAAAATATATAACGATTCCAGGCACTACACAGCTGCAGTTCTTAAAAAAGCTTCATTGGAGGCAATTAAAATTTATCTGCATTAATTCAGAAAGGTGAACTTTCAATTTTTTTTTGCTGAATGTTATGGTCTGGCTTCACCTGAGCTGTTATGCCACTAAGCCCTGCCTGCTGAAGACTGACTTACAGTGATTTACATTTTGCAACCCACGCATGTGCAACTGAAGAACCCTGACCTTCCACCCCTCGTTGCCCATATCCGGCTAAATAATTGTACAAGACACACTGGTCAAAAAAACGGTCATCATCGGATCATCAACAATCCAAGATGCCAAAAGTTAAAAAGAAATCAGTGAAGTGAAATGCATGCGAAAGAAGTGAAAGTGTAATTATTATCATTATGATGATACTCTGACAGGGATGAATCGGTACATCAGACATCAGGCTAATTCTGCCAGTGCAAGTCAAGTGTATGACTGGGAAATACCTAAGAAATGCCCCAGCTTTGCTGGAACTCCAAGTGTGGCTTATCGGACGACTGGGAAAGCTGGGGCATTTCTTCACATGCTCACTATCATGGGCATGGTAGTGGGAGACTTTTTTAAATTTAGAGATTAGTGTTCATTCATATATATATATATATATATATATATATACATACATACATACATACATACATACATACATACATACATACATACATACATACATACATACATACATACATACACACACACACACACACACACACACACAGTGTGGCCAACCCTCCTGGATTACCCAGGAGGCTCCCAAAATTTTATCCTGAAAATTCTTAAAAAATTGTAGATTTGTGATAATTTTTAGCCACCTAGTGGAATTTCATAATTTGTATGTTTTCTCTGTTGATTTCTTGTTGTCAGTCTATCCACTAGGTGAAAAGCTCACTGACCCAAATGATGATAATTTTTTTTAAAAATCAGTCTACGGGTAACCATAGGATTTCACCCAAGTGTCCTACACATCCATCTCCCTCTTGAGAAACATAATGAAAGAGAGTAACCAGTAGAGCTCCATGCTGTGTGTATCTGATTGATAAAGTTTACAGCAAGGCAAGAGTGTCTTATCATCACTTTTCAGCCAAAACCGATGAAAGAAAAAACACACACACAAAAACCAAAAATTTAATAATAATAATACATGTAATGATGATGATAATAATAATAGTAATAAAAGTAGTAGTAGCAGTAGTAGTAGTAATAATAATAATGATAATAATAATAATAATGATAATAATAATAATAATAATAATAATAATAATAATAATCCGATGAGAGGGCTTAGTTGAATTGACATAAGACTAAAGCATAAGAATTCCTGTCAATAGTGGTGGTAGCCTTGACTTTATCTGGGTTTGCGAGGCCCATTGCGAGTCACTTGCAAGGTAACCAGTGTTTTTGATTGTAATAGGAACCTCAATCAGGCTCTTTGAGTTCTTTCAAAGTTCACTTCGGCACTGGACTGTATTTTGTTTTTCTTTAGTCTTGGCATGTGGCAGTTGTTTTCTCAGACATATCTAGTTTTGGAACAATGCAGCACAGACAGGTACCAGAGTACTTACTATGGTACTTATTATGGTACTGTGGTACTGACTATGGTACTTCCTGTGGTACTTACTATGGGGGTCTTTTTATGCAGCTCCTTGCTAGTGTGCAGTAAGCCAGTAATAAAGATGTCTCATGCTGATAAGCTTGCCATACAAGGCACCGCCAATCAGTAGGCTGGTAGTGAAACTAGTCTGCAGTGTGCATGGGTGACTTGGACACAGAACTTAGCATTTTCTTCACAAAAAGACATGCTTAGGTGCGTCTTTTTTCAAGTGTGGTTGCTGAATTATCTCGCAGTTGTCAACAAACAAACAATGCTTTGGGATTATGGAGTTGTCAGACTCGGGAAAACAATGAGTGAGTGCTTGTAACCCCATCAAAGGCCAAGCAATTTCGCTTTCATCTTCCATGGTTTGGCATGAAAAAACAATTTTTGCTGATGCCTTCCCAATGAGTTGATCTAAAAAAGGACATCTCAGCTTTTTTTTACATGATGGCTTGTTTCTTCACAGTACTTGTGGAAAGGTGAAATCCTTTGATCCGTCAATGGAGTGGCCTCATTTCAACTTGAAACCTCCACAGCTCATAAAGGGCACAAAATATGGGAAAAACAAAATGTACTTTTGAAGATATGTGCTATGAGATTCCTTTTTCAAAGAAATGTTTTTGATAGTACCAAAACTGAAAACAGTTAAACATGCTAAATTGACATTATTGAAAAACATGAGCTTTGTCTTTGCACACTTGCTGCAAGAACACATAAAATAGCATGTGATTGACAACTGTATTGTTTGACTCCCTGAGAAGTTTACTTTTCAGAAATATGTACTTTATGAGGATAAATATGAACTATGATGTATTTAGCTCAATTTTCACGAAGACACAGTTGAACCTGTCCTTGTCCTTAAGAGGGAAAGGTTTCAAACTGTTGACATGCATATGGAAACAGCAGATTTCTCCTGGTAAATCCTGATCCATGGCTGAAGTGCGTTTCATTCTGTCAGCTGCCAGGAAAAATGAAAATAAAGAAAACAAGAGCTGTCTGAGCTTCAACATCTTTATACAAAGCACAAGTTGGCATCCAGATAACAGTTGTAGTATTTGACTGTTGTGCATGACACTTGGTGTTAGTTTGTGCTATCCATATTGCATTGTTTTCCAGCATTTATGTCTGTAATATCCATATTGTGTTCTTTTCTTACTAATGTATTGTATACTGTATACATGTATTGATCCTACATGTACGTGCGTATAATTATGTATCTTATACACAATGTATACCAATTTTTGAAAGAGTCCAGGGGTAGATTAGTGCTTTTCACATTTACTGGGTCACTCTCTCAAAATAAAGTTAGTTTATTTAAGGTAATACTTTAACATATGAGCCAATGTGAATACATGTCAGGCCTGAAAAAAATGTACATGTGTATATATTGATGAATATATATTGGCTTGTGGCATTCAGCTGAATACACGTAAAATAACAAATTGAGATCCCTCTTTTGTGCTTCAAAGCCTGGCTGTAGTACAGCGCCCAGTTGACTTATTTATGAGTTATCACACAGTGACAATAATACATGTATTACCAATAGCACAGAGATCACAGGGCACACAATTCACATGAGTATGCAGTGTGTCTATACATGTGCATGACGTGGCCAAAGGCTCCTTAAGGATAGGTAACACACCAAAAATAAATCTCACTTTAAAAAATCCTAGCTCAAAATGTATTTGCGTTAGGATAATAAATCATATATGTGTGTAATCATCATACTCCAAAGAATTTATATCTGCCGTATTTGGGTGTCTGTGATGTTAATTGTTGAATAAACAATTGAAAGTTGACTGCAAAGCATCCACCCCATAAATGTTGATGCAAATCACTAATTATTTGTGATAAAATCATAATTACACTTGCATCTTAATCCTAACATATTGGCAACAAAAAAATGATCCTGCGATTTTTTATGTTTGCTTTAGTTTTTCTGTTATCCATCCTCAAAGTTTGATGTTTCAATGTACCCTTTGATTTCCAGGATGTTCATTTTCTTCATTTCATAGAAAAAGAATAAAGCAAAATTTTGAAAATCGCTGAATGGTTTTTGAAGTTCAGAATTTACAGAATTCAAAAGTTGTTAACCAGATTAAACTTTGCCCCGCTGTTTTCTTGGAATAACCGTTCTTAGGTGGGGGTCTTGTCCTATTATCCTTTCTGAGAAAACAAGCTTCAAAGGCCTCTGATGTTGATCATTTGCCTCTGAAACAATACCGTTTGCTCAAGTGGAGCTGATATTTGTACAAAACGTAGTAAACATTAACATTTGGTGTGGTTGTCAATCAATTCTTAGCCAATCACAAGAATAAAAGAGCCTTTGAAGTACGGAAAACATTATTCAGCAATCTGTCAAACGGCGACAGCGACAATCTGGTTTCAAAGTGGGACGTCATGGAGGTGGCCTTTCGGGCCCCGGGCCCTTCAGCCTGGCAACGAAAGTCGTGTTGCCTTGCTTAGGTGGGGCGGCCTACAGCCGCTCATGGTTAGTGGACGGATGGCGGGTTTGGTCTTATGCCACCTACCTCTTCATCCCGTTTTTAGGGATAGTGTTTTATTGTATTTACTCCTATCTGTATACTTTATGTAGTTAGCTTGTTACACATGTCTGTACACTTTACTTAGCTTGTCATCATCACTGTTCCAAACAATATGGACAACTTCACTACTAGGTCTATGACCATGCTAACTTTGTACTTTGCGGAAAAATAGTTTCCGAGAAAAGCTGACCACAAACTCGCACACGGAAATAAATAAATAAACAAACGAACAAGTGAACAAACAAACAAAAATAAATAAATACATACATAAATTAAGAAAAAATCAATAAATAAAGTATTTGAGGAAAAACAAGAAGTGTGTGTTCACACACAGACTTAAATACCATACCAAGTGCATAAAGTAGTGGCCTCTGTAGAGGGGGTGGCCTCTCATCAGAGGAGCCCTACAAGAGGGGGACCACTGTACATGATAAAGTTTATCATATGACATGACAGATAGTAGCCTTAAGGATAGGTAAGACACCAAAAACCTTTGCATGGCCAATTTTGAGATTTTAACATTTTTCTTACAAGATGAATGTCCTTTCTATAAGTTGTCAAAATTTCAAGCTTTTAACTAAAGCAAAAATATGAAAAAAACACCAAAAAACACACAGGCATGTGGACATCCAAACGTCCATGTGTCATTCTTTTGGTTTTCAGCCGCCAAGCAGAACAATGCCACCCGTCAATCATACTTAAAAGTCTGTCACGTGGCTACAGGTAGCAACAGCCCATGGCAAAAGAGGAGTGGTATCATGGCAGCCCCACGAAATCAGGCGGCATGGTCACAGACGTATGAGTGAAGTTGTCCTTATTGTTTGCAACAGTGATGATGTTGAAAATTATGCAAATTAGGGGCATATTTGTGGGAATTTTAAATTTTGCATACCTTCAAAAGTTTTCTGGATAGAGTTGCCATTCAAAGCTTAATATGTGGCTCTATTGCTAAAGCAACATCCTATAGCATGCAAACAAAGTTGAGAAGTTAATTTATGGTAAATTCACTGGATTTCCTGTGAATAAACTTGCATCAGACACAATCCTGGCTCCCCCACTGTGCCCAGAAGTTGGTCACTGTTTCCAGAGCCTTACTGTTATGCCACCAGAGATAAAACAGCCTGTAATGACCAATACGCAGCATGCGCATTAATTTCTTGCCACAAAGCATAGGTTTGACGCCTGGCAATCACGGGGGACGTGCGGGTCGCATCACTGTCACAGACAGGCTATATGCTCATTTCTCGCCAAATTAGCATTTTTTGAGAAATTTTAAGTTCACAAATGCCAAACTGCATGATATTCTTCTGGTACTTACCGGGCCATATATAAGAAAAATTTCCATATGCCTTTAACAAGTAGTCTGTATTTCTAAAATATTAGTAATATCCCGCTTGTCTCCAAAGGTACCGACTTGTATCTCGCCATATCTCACCAAGCGAGACTGGGCAATCAGGTATGCAGTTGGGGCAGGAACTTAATATGCATATGTCCTATTGTAATTTGGCAGATTTTTGGTCAGGGATGTGGGTACATGTACATTGGGGCATGCAGGCTGAGCTCCCATAGGCATAGCTGTTGTATTTCTGGACCCTGCGTTGACATTTGCTCATCAGTTAAATATCTGTAACATTGTTTCATAACCATTTTAAACACTGCCCACTCCCAACAAAGATTCATCTTATTTCATCCATGTTCAACTTGCAACTTAAGTTTGTCCACACCTCTAGTAGGTTGGTGACCTCTGTAGTCAAACATGTACATGTACAATGATATAGATTTTTCTCAGAAGCTGTATGAAGTTTGATGTTGCCTGCGCAAACTTACAACTTCAGTTTGCTGACACATTCAGGCTGGTGACACTCAGTAGTTAAACACATAGACTTCTGTAAGAGCTATGTGGAGTTGAATGTTATGTATGACAGTGGATTAGGTGAGCCTGATAGTTGACACTAGCAGAGATTGTCATGTAAATGTTTTTTATGTTCCTGTAAATAGTGAAACTCAAATACATGTATATCAATGTATACATGTTTCACTTGTTGCAGTCGTTTTATGCCCTAGATTTACAAAGCATGAGAATCTGGTGTTGATGTAGTAATTTTACTTCATAGTATAAATGGGTTTAGCATTATATTTAAATGTCAAATTTAAAATTTTGCAAATTAGGGGCAATTAAAATTTTAAAAGCTCTGTATCTTCCTTGAATTATCTCCAAAACTATTATAAAAAGGGGTATCAATCCAACTTGAATTTGTAAATTTGTGACATAGCCACAGCCAATGAATCATGAACCAAAGTTGTAACATTTTAATGAATGGAAATAAGGTGAATTCACAAGATTTGCATATTGAAAAACTTCGAAACTATTATGGACTGAGGTATTATTTAAACTTCAGTTGATAGATTTGTAGGATATCCAAAATTATTTTAAATAGAGGTGCCAATTAAATTTTAATTTGTAGGTTTGTGACATAGCCACATCCAGTGAATCATGAACCAAAGTTGTAGCATTTTGATTTATGCAAATTAGGTGAATACACAAGATTGAATTCTTTAAATAACTTTTAAAATATTGCAGATAGAGGTGTCATTCCAACTTCGATTTGTAGGTTTGTGACATAGCCGCATCCAATGAAAAATGAACCAAAGTTGCAGCATTTTAATTGATGCAAATTAGGTGAATACACAAAATTTAAATCTTTTTGAATAACTTCAAAACTATTATAGACAGAGGTGTCATTCAAACTTCAGTTGATAGATTTTTAGGATAGTTGCATCTAATGAACCATGAATCAAAGTTGTAGCAGTTTGATTTATGCAAATTAGACTTTAAATCACAAAATTTAAATCTAAATAGCTTCAAAACTATAATACATTGAGGTGCCTTAAACTTCCCACTTCAATTTGTAGGTTTTTGACAAAGCTGCATGAAAAAAATACTGTTGCAGGAGTTAAATGCTGAATAGACAATCTTTAAAAGTTTTCTAGGCACACAGACTAATTTGCTGACAAGCAAATCAGATTTTTCTAGTTTCATTTTATTTTCCCACTGCACCAGAGCCTAAAGTGTCCATGAATGCAGCTTCACAAGTTTCTTGCAAGGCAGAACAAGCTGTGTATTATCTATACCACACAAATGAAAGGAGATTGGTACGTTCCGGTGGGTGTCTGCGAAGCAGGCCTTCTTCTACCTTCAGCGAAGTACATAAACATAAGAACATAAGAAACAGAGTGGGGTGGGGTGGGGGGGAGCCCACCAGTGGTTAAAAAGCAGTCCAAGTCTGCTTGACAAGGGGCGGCACCACTCATAACTGAGCTATTGCTGTCACTCATTGTTACATATTCCATTCTGTGTTACATGTTATGTTTATCACTTGTTGTCAAGAGCCATCAGCTGGATCATGGCTATGCCTTGGGCAGGTCTCTTCAAAGTTTTATCTTTTTTTTTTTGGTTTTTTTTTTTGATTTTTTGTGCTTTTGGGGGACAAACATCTGAAGCGGTTCTCAGTTGGGTGCAAATCCGGACAGTTGTGTTCATTTGACTGCTGTTTCCTGTCATTACTTTCTTTATACACAAAGTAGCAAGTACCTGCAAGGTGTGATTCACTCATTATACATGAAGCAGCAAGAACCTGCCACACGTCTTGCTATGCTGTTTCCCCGGCCCAAATTAACCGTGCAGACAAGTTGAAATGAAATGCTGTGTTTGAGTTGACTTTACTGCAAAATAACGGCACATGACGGCCTCTTTCTGAATAAAATCTCTCAACCATGGCTATGGCTATGCTGTTTCACCAAACACCATGGCTATGCAGCTATTCTCTTTCCTCAGCCCAAGTAAACCGGTCACTACAGACAAGTTGAAATAAACCAATGTTTTTGAGATGACTTTACTGCAAAATAACGGCACACAATGGCACTTTCTGGATAAAATCTTTCAGCCAGGGTTGATCAATTTTGATTAGGGCAGCTTGAAACTTTTTATTATTTTTTTTTTTTTTTTTGGTATTTGTTTTATGTTTCATAAAAACTGCGTAGGGTCAGGACTCGGGCCTTTTCAGTGGAGTCAGTTGGGTTTTCGGAACCACACACACACACACATATATATATATTTTGGCCGGGGAAAGAGCACAGCTGCATAGCCTTAGATAAGTTGGACGTTTGTCAAAACATGACAGTTATGTTATATGTTTTAAATGGATGTTCTTTCCCCTTTTACACATTACAGTGTACCTCCTTTGACATCAGTTGAATTTGTTACCTGGGCACAGTGAAGGCACTTGCTATACATAAAACAGAAATGTGCCTGTGATCCAAAGCAAAATGACAAAAAAATTGTAATCTAATTGCCCTGAGTTTGGGGGAGCTCCTTGATGCTAGGGCTGACATGAAAGAGGAATAAGCCTTGCATGTGAGACTGGCAGAGAGTACTACACACATCAAATATTGTTGGTGTAGTTTACGTGAGGGGTACAGATTACATCATGACCTAAAGCAACAGAGAAAATGAGTTGTGTCAGGTACAGAGGCATGGGTCAGCGTGTGTGTAGTGTTGTAGAAGGGCTTATGGGGTACGTAACACAGGCAACTGAGGAATTGAGCATAAAGTTGCTGAGAATTGAGAAAAGAATGTTATATTAATCGAGAAGTGGGAATGAAAACCCCTCAAGCAGGAACAAAAAAAAAAATCTGAGTATCTGAGATTTGGGTAAGGGAAATACTCCTGTGGCAGTGTACATGGCTGTCAACCTCCCGTCATGTCAAGGAGTGAGTCTTCCATTTTTGAGACCCTAAAATTACTGAAAATGACACCACTGTGAGCTTAGTTTCTTTCTTTCTTTCTTTCTTTCTTTCTTTCTTTCTTTCTTTCTTTCTTTCTTTCTTTCTTTCTTTCTTTCTTTCTTTCTTTCTTTCTTTCTTTCTTCCTTTCTTTCTCTTATTCATGTGACTCAAGTCTGTGCATGTGGATCATTCCCACAAGCTCACAATGCACTGAACAAGTAAATGGAGACCCAGTACATAATAGACTTAATGACTTCTCTGTATTCAAAGCTATGCTTGTAAGTCAGTCTGTCTGTCTGTCTGTCTGTCTCTCTCTCTCTCTCTCTCTCTCTCTCTCTCTCTCTCTCTCTCTCTCTGTTTCTTTATTTCTGTTGCTCTGCTTTTCTTCTGTCCTTTTAACATTCCTTTTGAGCTCTGTTGACCACAGATTGCAGAGCTTATAGCATTACTCATGTCCATCTGTCCTTCCGTCTTTCCATATACCAGCTGAATTCTCAGTCAGCAGAGCTAACAAATTGTGCTGAAATTTGTGGAAGGGTCAAACAAAGTTGTTCACCAGGTGATGATGCTGTGGATCCCTGATTTTTAACAATTTCTTCAATTCGGGTACATATCTATTAATGCATACAGTCCAGTTGATTACCATGCAAGTCAGTAGCAATTGCAATGGAAATTCTTGACTTCTCCTACAAAGACTGTCAGCCAGACTCACTCACATTGGCATGGCCAATTGCTTTGAATTGCGTAGGGACACTTCTGGTGTTTTGTATACAAATGCAGAGGTGCCAAGTTTCTTAGCTTTGGCGGGAGATCTCCTGTTTTTCTAATGATATAAATCTCCCAAATTTGTCTATCCCCCGCTATTTCACTGGTTTCCTCCATTATAATATAATAGGACTCCCACTTTTTGCAACATTTTTCAGCTTGAGCACCCGTTTTATATGTTGGGCAACTTGGCACCTCTGCAAATGCACTCGAATTTATTCAACAAATGGCACTGGGATTTCTCTCTATTTTTAGCTCAGTCAGCTGAGCTTATCAGGTGGTCATTTATCTATCATCCATGCCTTCATTGTTCGTTTGTCCACAATTCACATTTTTGACGTCTCCAAGACCATCGGCTGGGGTGCAACAGAAGGGTGACTTTGATATTGTTTCAAAGGTCACAGGACATTTTAGTCTGTGAATGTAAGGTCAGCTGAGCACAGGACTGTCAAAGTCCTCTAGTTTAACAAGGAAGGGCTGAATTCTAGTACATTGTATCACTTTCAAGAGTTGCAGTATTTTCAGAGCATTGAGCCCCATACTTAAGCTTTACAATGTAAATCTATAGATTTTAATACATTCAAATTTTATATTGTCTCAACAGGACATATATACAGTTCAAGGTGGTGCATGTGTAGAGTAAGTCATGCAATGTGTTATTAACCCTTTGCATGGCAGGAGCATATTGGAGTTGAAATGAGGCCAGACCAACACACATTGGGTATACTCTTATCATCGCCACGATAGGGCAGATCTGACATTTGGCATAACACAGGCACAAAGTGTAAACCTCCAGTTTCTATACAACATGTGAAGTTTTTATGTGTAGCCTCACTTTCATTTGAGTGCCATATTCCGCAGAGAGAGTGGAATTTGGATATAAATCATGGCATAAACAGACCATTGTGAGTTATATGTGGGACTTTATATTCAGTTGTGCAATGTAATAATTTGAAAACATCAATAAATGTTTAATGTGTGTTGAACATGTCTGTCAACAAAGTAAGTACATGTAAATGATGCTATACAATTGTCCATTTCATTTTCAGCTGTGGGCTACTCACACGTTCAGCAAAGTGACCACAAGTAAGTGATTTTTCCTAATCATAAGCTGTTGTTGGTTTGCAGTGACTGCAGGGAGTCATCATTGGGGGGGGGGGAGGGGAGGTTCCGTACTAGCATACTGTGAATTTTTGTTTGCCGTACTTACATACTTGAAGCCTCTTTAATTTCTGTACTTTGTACCAACTATTATTTGTACATTTTCTTATTTTACATACCTTTTGCTAGGGCAAAATTTTTACTTCTACCTGGGACACCCCCACCCACCCACCCCCATCATAGGCTCTTGTAAAACTGTCATTAATAAAATATGTCTGACATCAATCTCCTACAATACTTTCCTGTCCAAGTCACACACTGGCCCCACCACAGATGTGAGTCATTGTCTACTTTAAGATTTACCCCATTGTTTTTACTCAAATTCAGTGTTAATAGAAAATGTTTTTGCAGAAAACAGGAGAGGTCACAATTAGCAATTTTGCTTGTGTTTGGCTGAATACACAACCCAATACACAGGGTGGACCCTTTGGAAGGGAAAAATTAGTAGCTCTGTTGCAGGAAGCTCACTGCACTGGTTTGTTGGACCCTATGTTTTTGTAATAAACTAATTGTCAAATTTAAGGTCGTGGACCGATTCAGATTATTGGTAAATCGTGTTAAGATTAATTGAATCTCAATTATTGTGAATCAAGTTCTATTTTCATTAATTGAAGTTGAATATTTGTGCAGAAATAGTGCACAAGGGTGTGTGTTGTGTTTTATCAGCTTGTTCCTCTGCATCGCCAGTTAACATTGTATTGTGCTAGGCCTAAGGTAGGCCTATATTTTTGGCTGAAACAAGTCATATGTGAAGTGTAGAGGGGTTCATTGTGTCTCCCGGTGGAAGCCGGGAGACATATTGTTTTAGTGCCCGTTTCTTCCGCTTATTCTTAATCTTCTTGTTGTTGTTGTTCAGGTTCTTCAACACTTGGTTTCCGTGCGATAAGTCTTGAAGAACTTGACGGAATTTGATGAAACTTGGTAGGATTATGTATATAGGCAAGACCTACATTGGGATTGTATTTGGATGACCTTGAGCGAATTCTCAAGGTCACAGGGTCACTTATGGGAAATTGGTTTCCGTTCGGTAAGTCATGAAGCACAGGATGGAATTTGATGAAACTTGGTAGGATTATGTATCTTGGCAAGACCTAGGTTGGGATTGTATTTGGATGACCTTGAGCCAATTCTCAAGGTCACAGGGTCACTTATGTGAAATTGGTTTCCGTTCGATAAGTCATGAAGAAAAGGATGGAATTTGACCCTGTGTAGGGTCCTTTATGTCACTGCATAGTGGACTGAATTGATGCACACCGCCTGGTTGTACCTTTTATTCAAGTGTTAGCAGGTGCCAGTCCCCCTCTGATATGTCTGATGTTGATTAGTTCTTGAGGCTTCTATGTGTTAACGAATATTTTGTAAATTGAAGGTGTTTTTATCTGTGTATTTCCTTAGTCATCTGTTTTTGTCTGTGTACTTAAGTTTTAAGTGCTGAGTCCTTGTCAGTGCCTTGTAGGTGATTCTTGTGTAGTTGGGGCTAATTTCACTGTTTGCTCAGTGCAGGTTGAGTACTTGATTGATATTGAGTCTACTTAGAACAGATCATGCACTGAACATGAACAAAACATGCACTGCACATGAACAGAACATGAAACTGTATCTGCACAACATGAACTGAACATGATCATGTGCCGGACTTGTGCTGCACCTGGTCTGTAGAACTTTTATGTGACTGCAGTGTGATACATTCGCTGTGATTGCAGTGCAGTATATGTAGGCCTATTATATAGTATTCCTTGTTTATTGTTATTGCAATTCTGAACAATCCTGCAATTCAGGTGTGCCTTGATTCATTTAACAATATTATTACATGTAAGTTTGTGTGTGCGTTCAGTGTAATCCACTAGCTTGTGTTCATGTTGGGTGGTTAATTTGGTGGCCTGTGCTGGCTTTGATGCACCATTCTGTGAATGTCTACTCTAGAGAGACACGGTGTGTTTTGAAGAGCAGGTCACTTGATTGGTTTCCCATTTCAATGTGAACTTGCATTTATTTTTAGTCACAACACCAGTGGTGGAGATATCTTGCAAAGAGATAAAAATTTTGCAAAGGGAAGTATTACAGAGCTGTGGTAGTTAGGTACTGTTCTTGTTCTTGTCATTGCGCTGCCTTTGTGAACAATTCAAATCTATCTTAGAGCATTTCATATAAAGGGAGTGTATTTCAAAATGGCAGGAAAGCAGGTTACTCGTAACGGGACCCCTTAGGGGCCTGCAGATGAAGGGGAGCAGGCCAGGGATGAAAATGAAGGGTTAAACCCTGAGGGTGCTGGGGATGGAATTATGCTTGCCGGTGTGGAACAACAACCTATGGGAGACCTGGGTTGGGCAGAGCGATCTACTGCCTTTGAAAGGAAAGTACAAGAAGAAATGACATCATAGTGCTGAGAAATGACATCATGGTGGCAGATATCTGAGAAGATATATCAGATCATTGCAGCATGATATGCGACAAAGTTGGTCCTGCAATCTCCGAGAAAGTTTCCGCGATATCTGGGAGAGTATTCGGGATATTCAGAAGGAAGTGCAGTTGGGGCAGCAGAGAGCACAGCGAGACCGACAGGAAAATGGACAGCATGGCTTGTCTAGTGGTTCGCAGGTGCGTGGGTATGGTGGACAGGGTCAATTAGGTGCATCTCAGCAGCAGGTAAAGGCTGGGACCCCACAAGCAAGCTGAAGTTTGGGGACCCAGTGCATGAGATCCACAGGGGGAGGGGTAACCCCTCAACCAGTATCAAGCCCTCAGGCAAGTCCATCAGGTGTGGGATTTGAGGAAGGGGATCCCCCCTCCCCCCAGCAAAAGAACAGACGGCACCCGAACACATCTTATCTGGGTCAATACCACAATATATACAGGATGTAGACCAGCTGGTCAGGTCTCGTTCCAGACCCCATTTTGGGGATAGAATGGGAAGGTTGGGTGGTCCTTCAGGTGAGTCAAGGAGTTTATTTCCCAAGGGTGATGATGCAGGAGCAGGCAATCCCATAAAACAGTCTCAGACTCCTGTTAAGCAGACCCGCTCTCAAGCTGTACAGTTTTCATGAAACTCGACACTATGGGGTGGTGCCGGGCCCAAGGGGACCAGATGGGAAGGTGCTAAGAAAAGAAATAGTGATGTAGGGTTGCAGCCCTTCCAGGACCCTCAAGGGTCTGGTCCTGCCTGCCAAAGTGTTTCAGGGGATCAGCTCGGGCAGGTGCTACTGCAAGTGCACCCCCTCACAGGCAGCAGATCATGGGCACCATCCACAGGTTATAGGATGGAAGAGGGGGCTGCGTCCAGTAGTTTACAGGGGGGCCATAGACCAGCCATATTGGAGAACAGGGGAACAAAGGCAGGATATGGGAGAGACCCATGAGGACCAGGATTTTGTACCGAGGGGGAGTCGGGAGGCCTGCTTCCCGGGAAAGAAAGGACATCTCTGGACGGTCCAATCAAATTAGGTCTCAAGAGAGAAGGACTTATGAGAGGGAGGTTTTGTCTGAGGGTAGTGATGTGGGTTGCAGGGAACGGACTCCCTCTGAGACAGGTAGCAGGAGAGATGTAACTGACCGGTCAGGCCACGGGGGCGTGAAGCTGAGGTTCTCGTGCACTGGCATCTAATCCACCGCGATACGATGGAACCACAGACTGGGCCTCTTTTGAGGTTCCTTTTGAGCGATATGCTGGTAGGTATGGGTTATGGGAATGGAAGAAGCTGGATTGGCTGTATGAGTGTTTAGAAGGAGTGGCTGCCCGTTTTTTGTGCTCTTTACCTGCTGGGACAGTGGCCACGTATGAGGCCACTCAGAGAAAGTTGGCTGATAGGTTCGGTATCCGAGATGCTCCCAGCATTCTTCACATGAGACTGCAGGAACTCTGACCGGGGAAACAGACTGTGGAAGAGTACGCTGAGGAGATCTGAAGACTGGTTCCCTTACCCTATAGTTCTGTCAACCCAGCTGCCCGGGAAGAGTTCTCGGTCGATGTGTTCCTGAAAGGGTATCGGGAAAAGGAGGTTGGTTGTCTGGTCATGGTCCAAGGGCCTAAGACTTTAGTGGAGGCTGAAGACGTAGTGAAAGCTCCTGAATGTGAGCACATGTATATTCATGGGACTCCTAGGGACACATCTGTTGGGAAGTCTAGAGTACGCAAGGTAGCTTTTGCTAGTGATTGGGCAGAAGTTGAGTCTGAGGATGACTCCCTCAGTTGTCGGCAGATGAAGCGAGCAGAACCAAGCCAAGACCCCCAGAATAAGCAGTTGCTTGAGGCCACAAGACAGTTGACACAAGGCTTAAATGCCATGTCACAAGACATGGGTTCGCACTTGACACAAGGTTTTAGTTCCCTCTTACAGGGCCTGTCTAAGGAGATTGGGTTGTTATCCCGTCATTTTGATGCGTTGCTAGCAGGGTTTCAGGGCTTAGAAGTTAAGACTAAGACACAGGGCCTATTCTTGTTCCCAACAGAAAGAGGACGTCTGTTTGATAGGGGCAGTCAGAGGCAGGGCAAACCTCATCAGTCAAGGTCATCCTCCCCAGCTTGGTCAGGCAGTGATGGTCGTTGTTTTGGGTAAAATGAAGTGGGGGATTACAAAGCAAACTGTCCGAACAGAACTAGGAGCCCAAGCCCAAGTGTGTCGCAGGGAAACAACCAAGGGCTGAGTTGGGTGGTCGAGGCTCAGCCCTACAAGATTTCGCTACAGAAAGGCCACACATCTGGAAGCCTGATGATTCACTGTTGCACCACATAGAAAGTGGCAAATCCTGTCCAGTAGGGAAAACCCCAGTGTTCCGTGTGGAGAAGTGGGACCCAGGCCCTGGTGGGAAGTGTGAGGATAAAGAAATATGTGTCCGAGGTTTGGACAGTCCTTATTCCTCACTTTATGAAGAGATGGAGGTAGGGGGGTTGTTCTCAGATGGCGGCGGTTGATACTGGTGCCCAAGCAACACTCTTGTCAGACGCTATGACCATGAGGATAGGAGTTCCATCCCGAATTTTGGCTGAGTTTCCTACCATAAAGCTCCGAGGGTTTGGATTTGGTGGTAGTGTGGATGGTAGGAGAGGTCTCCTGGTGACTTTAAGAATCAGATGAAAAGAAATGGAGTGGCCTGTCGTTGTGGCCCCCATTAGGGAAGAGGTACTAGTGGGGTTGGACTTTCTGGCAGCTGTTGATGCCATTATAAAGGCCAGAGGAGAACTTTGGGTGGAAGGAGAGCTCATTCCTACACAAGCGCAGGCTGATTTAGAGCTGCAAACGATCAGCCGTGTGGTTTTGGAAAGCTCCATTGCTCTCAAGCCAGAGACTGAGAATGTAGTGTGGGCACAGGCAAGTGATTGGGTTGGAAGTACGCCAGTTGTCCTGGAGCCCATTAGTGTCGGCAGTGATGTGGTAGTTGGAAGTGTCCTGGTACAGGGTTGGGAGAGATTTCCCGTTAGGTTGATCAACATAGCCAGTGAAAAGGTTGTACTGAAGGCAGACACTTATATAGGGTAATTGACCGATTTAGAGGTCCTATATAACCGGATAGCACTTCTGAGATCCTCGAGTTTCAGAGGGGAGTTAAGGACCTCCTCCTTGTCAAGGAAGTCTGACAAAATTTCTGATAATGCAAACAGGTCTCAGAGGGGGTAGAGGGTACTCAAAAGCATGTTGCCTGTGACTCGAAGGCTTACACATTGCAGGAAAGTAGAGACCTTCCTCCCCATATGCAAGACTTATGCATGACTAGTAGCACAGACCTTACCGTAGAACAGGCAGTAGAGCTCCGAGCCTCGCTTGTAAGGTTTCTGGATGTCTTCACTAAGGATGATTCTGATTTGGGTTGTTATGATGGTGTACAGCACTGTATCCATGAGACCAACCAAAGAACAAATGGTTGGTGCATCCCTAGATTGTTGCAGATACTGGGCACTTTGGTCACAGATTGAGGCTGTCAATAACATGTTGCACTATAAGCGGATAGATACATCAGGTCAAGCGGTTAGGAGTTTGTTTATGGTGTCCCGACTATTGAGGTTTGATCTTGTAGAGGGATACCATGAGCCACCATCTGCAGAGCACCAAGGGGTTCCTAAGACATCACGATTGTGACTCTTATTTCTGGCCGGGCATAAGTTCAGATACCAACACTGTTGTCCGGACATGTTTGAAATGTGGGATATGTAAGCAGCCTAATCGCAAGGCTAAGGCCCCATACGAGATCTATCAGGCTGGAGCACCATTGGATCGGGTGCAGTTGGATATCTTTGGTCCATTACCAGTAAGTGACTCCGGGAATAGGTATGTCTTGGTTATTATGAGCCAGTTCACGAAGTGGGTTGAGGCATATCCTTTAGAGGATCAGACCGCCGTGACTATAGCCAAGCAACTGGTCTACAATTTCGTAGCTAGATTTGGAACCCCGCTGGAGCTCCATACAGATCAGGGCAAGAATGTAGGTGGAGAACTTATTTGGGAAGTTTGTAGGCTGTTGGAAGTGCGGAAGAAGTGCACCACTCCATACCATCCTGGCTGCAGTGGACTTGTGGAGCGATTCAATCGGATGTTACTGCAAATGGTGAGGTGCTATGTCAGTCGAGACCAGCGGGACTGGGACAAACACATCCCTTCACTGGCAGCAGCCTATAGGAGTACCCCCCATACTAGCACAGGTTTTAGTCCCAACTGCCTTATGCTAGGGAGAGAAACTAGGTGGCCACAAGACGTAGAGCTGGGAAGAACAGCAACGGAACGAGACTATGAGACATACTTAGGGTTCATCGAAGACTTGGCAACCAGCCTTGAAGGTGCCTATGAAGTCACAAGGGAGTTCCTTCAGAGGATTCAGGAGCATCAAAGAAAGCGCTGTGACGCTAAGCTCTTAGAGAGGCAGTTTGAGCTGGGAGACTTGGTTCTGGTGAGGGACACAAGTTGTGTTACTGGGAAGAGTCCGAAGTTGCAACATGTGGGAAGGACCTTTTCTGGTCGAACAACGCAGTGGTGCAGCCCTCTATTGGGTGCAACTCAGAAGAGGTAGACGAGTGCTGCACCATGACACTCAAGAAATCCACTGGAGAGGTCATCCGCAACTGGCTTATGGGGATGCTGCAGAAGTTGCTTAGGGAAACTGGCCCAATTCCACCAGATAATGCTCTGGGGATGGGGAACGCACCAGAGAGAGCTCCATGCTCACAGGGGAAAACAGGGCGCAGGAACAATGATGAGGCTCTCAAGGGGGATACCGGAGAGAGTTCTTGCCTGGAAGGGCCAGGTCCAGAGGAAGAAACCCTCACAGAGGGGAACAGCTCTATTACTTGCACTGAGGACCCCAGGTCACAAGAGACTGAATGGAAGACAGTCTTACGGAAACCAAACGAAAGAAGGACAGTGAGGGTCCCTAGTCGTTACCGCGAGGATAATTCACAGTAGTGGCAAATAGCGCATACCGTACTCGCTGCCCTAATAGTCGCATGGGCGTAAAAGTCGCACCCCTAACTTTGGAGAGGGGAAAAGCCTCCTCAAAGACATGTTCAACATAAAAGTCGCCCCCCAAAAACCGAAAAATGCCCCCACGCAAAACCCCAGGCGAGATCGTCAAGGGTCACAAGAAGCTATCGGTAACCATCCAGCTGGTGACAAAGATATTGATATTTAAGATTGAAAAAGTACATAGAAAGTTCTGTTGGAAACTTAATACTTAAAAGATGAATGTAGACAGTAGTCTCACTTGTGTTTTCCATAAAAATTATGTTAAAAAAAAATTAAAAAAAGACATTCAAGATCGTCATCGAAAATGGCGGGTGCCCGGGTGGACGATAAACGAGGAAACTATCGGTAACCTTTCATCGGTGACAAAAAATGAGCAACGGATGTAAAATATCAACATAAAATGTTCACATGGGTACTTATGAATTAAATTTGAACATTGAAAATTGAAGTTTCACCTGTGCTGTCTTTAATTTAACTCATAACCAGGACGTGGCCAGGTGCCATCTTGATGTTGCATTTTGAAACTAGTTTCATATCTTGCCACAAGGTGGCAATGTGGCCCAATCGCATCGAAGAAAATCTGGGTCATAGTGAACAGCGTGTTTACGATCACTCTCAATCATGAATGCCACGACTTGCTTTGAGCAAACATTGAACCAAATCATTAAAGATTTCATTTTTTCCTCAAGTAAATATGACAAAAACACACAGAATATTAACAGGTAAGCAAAAAATGTACGTTTTATTTTTTATATGCCAAGATTCATCGATGTAAAATGGGCTGCCGATTACCGGCAAAAACAATATATGGCGCCGTTGAATACGGAGAGTCTCACAGAGCGGTCTAATTGCAAATTTACACCTGTGGTTGGCGTAAAAGTCGCAGCATGACTTTCAGTTTTAAATTTATTCCCCCAAAAATCGACTTATATGCCGGCGAGTACAGTAAGAGCTATTTAGTCTTATAGATAACAGAACATGTGAAGCAGTTTCAGGTGTAAAAATGTTAATATGTTCTTTGTTCTTTTGTGTATGAATATAGACAGCTTAAAGGGTAGTATTTTATGCTGGGCCGTAGGTAATTTGAGGCATCCTCTATGTTAATTGTTGGTTTCTCTTTGTGATGGGGGTTGCTCTCATTGAGTTAAAGGTGTTGTCGTGGTGAATAGGTGACGCCGCCAGTGCACACCCTATTTCTGAGAATTTGTTATAACAGTGGAATGAGCTACATGACAGAGTGTGACTGTCCCATCCAGTGGGATGACTAAAGCGGATATGTGTCATGAATACAGTAGATGGATCTCCCTTGCCAAGGGTGCTGGACCTGCATATATGAAACCACATTATTCTGTCGCGTGGGTTGATCATGTGTTCTTGGAGAGAGACTAAGGTTGTTATTGTTATTCTGATTGGGTGTGTCCAAACCAGATCTTGAATTGATCGTTTGTATTGTATAGTGTAATTGTTGTCTGAACTTTCATACTTATTGATTGTATTTGAGGAATCAGTGTTGTTTAGATTACATGTAAAGGTTGTTGTTGTGGTTGGAAGCAACCGTGTAAATAGAAAGTGCAAAGATTGTGATCATGACCGGAAGCGACTGTGTGAATTGAAACTGTGAGGGATGTTGTTGTAATTAGAGGTGATTGTACGAAGGACAGTCGGTGAATCGAAAAGGAAGATGGAAGCAAGCCCCTATCAGGGGATGGTTAAACAGAAGATAAGCCCCCAAGACGGGGTGAAAAGAAATAGACCCTCAAGGAGGGAGGCGATAAAAGGGACCCCTGGCTGGGGAGATATAAAAGATAAGCCCTCAAGGAGGGAGGTTGCAAAACATGGACCCTTGCAAATGGATGCCATGTATGCTCATTCCCCTTTGTGGGGTGTTGGCCAACTTGCATCTGTCAGCACATGCACGAGCAAAGTGCTCTTCGAATCAACATGCAATTTGGTAAATTAAAAGATCCCTTAATGGTAAGGGTATCCATATCTTCCCCCTTGGGTACGTTTGATCTGTTAGGACAGTGGTGTGATGGTTCACACGTAGGCTTTTCTGTGGGTTTGCTAGGACGCAAGGTCCGCAGAGGGGAGTGGTGTAGTAAAATTGAAATTGGGGCAGTACCCCAGCAATGCATTGTGATGTCCTACCTCCTCTTCCCCCTGGAAGCTCCCGGAAATGGAATGAGATCGGCCACAGTAGCACGTGAAAAAGTGGGGTGAGAACCAAAGAAGAAGACCTAGATTTTGAAGTGCACAGACATGTTCTATCCTGGTAGGGGCAATATTTTCTGCATTTTGCTGTAGAAGTGCAGTCTTCTTCCTCTACAGCATTCTGGAGGAATCCCGGAATGTCTGGGATTATATATTAGTGTTACTTAGGTGAGAGCCAGCCATGCATTTCGCCACTGGAACATCCAGGGCTCTCATATAACTATCATGGTCTCTTGTCTGTAAATTTTCCTCAGGTTTCATGAAAAATAAAAAGTATTTCCATGGAAAAGAGCTTCATGGAACAAATGTATGGAATATGTGCACACTTTGCCATGTGTGTAGTTTTCTTTGGAAAAACTAGCATGGTCTTAATCTGTAGACCTAGTGTTTCACAGATATTAAAAACATCCATAATCTCACAGAGGGCTATAGTTTCTAATGCAACTGTAAAGTATGGCAATGCTTTTCCCATAGAGAACATCCATATAATTCCTATGGAAGTCTTCCCTAGTTTCCTTAGTGTTTCCATGTTTTACATGGAGGAATGTTTGTACTTTGATCTGTAGGCACAGCCATGAAGAGCTAAACTTTAAGCACATTGTATCAGCTTATCATTAATATACAAATAATGTTCAAAAAATAGTTTGACTTGTTTAAATGACTTTTTTATTTCTTACATAATGAAAAAAATATGTGTTGCACATTTTAATTTACATTAAAAAATTTTAAATCACATGTGATCCTTAATCATATTATGCTTATAGAAATTGAATAAAATTTTAGAAGGCCTGCAACATCCAGACACATCCCCAATTCAATTCTCAGGCCACTGGATGCGACTGCAGTCGAATTCCAAGATGGCTGCCAAATTATGTGACATTTGATCTTTAGAAATGACCATCCGACTTCTTACCTCGAGACTGACCTTACTAAATAGTACACGGTGTATATAAATAGTTCTTATAAAATTTGAAATGAATTTCTTATTAAACATTTTTAGATATATTAATTAAGGTTTGTGTAAGAGGAAAGGGTCTGTAGCCTGCAGCTTGCCTGTACAAACTGACATGGTTGGCATAAAATCCCATTAGGCACAAGCGAAAAAAGTGTTTACATAATATTGTTAACCTTTATTTAATGTATTGACTATCAATATATATGTTTGATTGAAAGGAACAAAAATAGATCAATTTTTAGGTGGAATTAATAACAGCATCCGATACAACTCTTGTTTTGGGTGTTTTAGGTCTTTAATTCGAAGATAGTTGCCAAATGTTGTGACCTTTGACCTTGGAAGTGACCTTGTGACCTTGAAACTGACCTTGCAAAATAAAAACCATGATGTATATTGCTAGTGCTGATAGGTTGAAATCAGCATCATGAAAAGATTTTTAGATACAAAATATACTATCAAATTAGTCAAAATAGTTGAAAAATCACTTAGCTCCGTAGTAATACAGTGCATAGTAATCAAATCTCCTCTGTTAAGCAGGCATGACATTCCATTTTTTGACATTTGACTATAATTTAGTGTCTTCAGTCTATTTGGCCAATCTTCCAATGAATATCCATTTCCTTTTTCATTATCATTGAAAATAAGATCTCCCCACCCCACCCCTGTGTGAACAAAGAATCTTTCTATTGATGAAAAACAATTTGAATGAGAATTGTACATGAGACCCATCAAGATAACATGGCCCAGGTCAACAGCTTTCCTTGTCATGAGCAGTAAGTGCCTCACCCACACCAAGGAAAGATGTTGACTCATCGTTAAGGTTATGTCCACCTGGCAAAGAGACTTCTCTTCTAGGCCAAATATCACGGAAATATGCAGTTCTACATAATAGATCTATATACTTAATTATGCATCCCCTGTAGTGTTTAGTCCCATCGTCCGCATGCAGCCACCACCACCCCACCCCTGCCGCCGCGTATCTTATTTTCTTTATATTTCTGTTTCTTCGTGACCTATTGCCTCTTAATTTGTTACAGATAATCTAGGGGTCTGGGAAACTTTTCTCATATAATGATATATAACTTTGAGGTCAAAGGTCAAGGTCAAACCCTTGTTGCATTTTCTGACTCAGCAATTTTGACATATTGGCTTATACCTTCTTAATGGTGCATTGTAGGCCCAAGTTTACTATTTATTGTGAATAGGAAAGTACACATGGGTTTTCAGTTTGTATAATTTTTTTAAAACTTAAGTGACCTTGAAAGGTCAAACTGCATATATTCCTGTTGATTATTATGTAAGTGAATAGAGATTGCTGTGGATCATGTTTTCGACTTCATCTTCAAAACCGTCAGCCTAATTTACTTCAAACTTGGTGGGGATGTACCTTGGGTCAGTCTTTACCAAGTTTGTTCAAGTGGTCACAGTCCAGTGATCAAGGTCACAGGGCAATTCTTAATTTTATAGAGTAATCATTATTTTTATTGTATTTCTGGTCGCTATTCACCCATTCCCTCCTTATTTGGTACAGATGATCTGTGGGTCTGCAGAGTTTTTAATCATATGTTATTGGATAACTTCGAGGTCGAAAGTCAAGGTCACAGGGTGATTGTTATTTTTAGAGGGCATTCCTTAATTATGTCTCCCTGTGCAACGGAAGTGACATATTGCTTTTGCGTCCATTTCTTCCGCTTCTTCTTCTTCTTCTTTTTCTTCTTCTTCTTCTTCTTCTTCTTCTTCTTCTTCGTCACAGACACCATACCGTACTCGCTGCCCTAATAGTCGCATGGGCGTAAAAGTCGCACCCCTAACTTTGGAGAGGGGAAAAGCCTCCTCAAAGACATGTTCAACATAAAAGTCGCCCCCCAAAAACCGAAAAATGCCCCCACGCAAAACCCCAGGCGAGATCGTCAAGGGTCACAAGAAGCTATCGGTAACCATCCAGCTGGTGACAAAGATATTGATATTTAAGATTGAAAAAGTACATAGAAAGTTCTGTTGGAAACTTAATACTTAAAAGATGAATGTAGACAGTAGTCTCACTTGTGTTTTCCATAAAAATTATGTTAAAAAAAAATTAAAAAAAGACATTCAAGATCGTCATCGAAAATGGCGGGTGCCCGGGTGGACGATAAACGAGGAAACTATCGGTAACCTTTCATCGGTGACAAAAAATGAGCAACGGATGTAAAATATCAACATAAAATGTTCACATGGGTACTTATGAATTAAATTTGAACATTGAAAATTGAAGTTTCACCTGTGCTGTCTTTAATTTAACTCATAACCAGGACGTGGCCAGGTGCCATCTTGATGTTGCATTTTGAAACTAGTTTCATATCTTGCCACAAGGTGGCAATGTGGCCCAATCGCATCGAAGAAAATCTAGGTCATAGTGAACAGCGTGTTTACGATCACTCTCAATCATGAATGCCACGACTTGCTTTGAGCAAACATTGAACCAAATCATTAAAGATTTCATTTTTTCCTTAATTAAATATGACAAAAACACACAGAATATTAACAGGTAAGCAAAAAATGTACGTTTTATTTTTTATATGCCAAGATTCATCAATGTTAAATGGGCTGCCGATTACCGGCAAAAACAATATGTGGCGCCGTTGAATACGGAGATCAGGAATGGAGTCTCACAGAGCGGTCTAATTGCAAATTTACACCTGTGGTTGGCGTAAAAGTCGCAGCATGACTTTCAGTTTTAAATTTATTCCCCCAAAAATCGACTTATATGCCGGCGAGTACGGTAACTCAAGAAAGATTTAACTTGGAAAGTTGAAATTTTTTGTGAAGATGTTTCTATACAAAACCTTGCTTGGGATTGCAGATGGGTGACCTTGACCTATTTTTCAAGGTCACATGGGCATGTCTCTGTAAAATTGACGCAGACGCAATAACTCCGCAAGGATTTGTCATAGGAGGTTGAAATTTTGCATGATTATGAACCATAATATGAACTAGGTTGGGATTGTAGATGAGTGGCCTTGCCCTATTTTCAAGGTCACATGGCCACTTTTTAAAAATCATTGCAGATGCACTCGAGAAAGATTTGACTTAAAGGGGTTGACATTTTGTGTGATTATGTTTCTTTTTAAGACTTTGCTTGTGACTGCAGATGTATGACGGTTACATATTTTTCAAGGTCAGGTGGGCATTTTTTCGTGTAAAATCAATGTGGACGTGATAACTCTAGGAAGATTTGACTCGGGAAGTTGAGATTCTATGTGAAGATGTTCCTATATATTTGATCTTGCTTGGGATTGCAGATGGGTGACCTTGACGTATTTTTCAAGGTCACATGGGCATGTCATGTAAAATTGATGCGGACGCAATAACTCTGCAAAGATTTGACTTAGGAAGTTGAAATTTTGCGTGATTATGTACCATAATATGAGCAAGGTTGGGATGGTAGATTGGTGACCTTGACTTATTTTCAAGGTCACATGGCCACTTTTAAAAAATCATTGCAGATGCACCCATGAAAGATTTGACTTACAGAGGTTGACATTTTGTGTGATTATGTTTCTATGTAAGACATGTAAGATCTTGCTTGTAACTGCAGATGTATGACCTTGACCTATTTTTCAAGGTCACATGGGCATTTCGTCAAAAATCACCTGTTTGAAATGTCAATTAAGAGTGTACCTTCACCATATCTGTAGATCATTGGAATCGGTATGCCTATTTATAAAAATAAGGGTGACAATAGTAAGGGCGCACGTGGAGACATTTGATTTTCGGTTGGAAAATCAGCCTCTTCTAGTTATATTATACCTCTGCCCCCTATTGACTCCTTATCTTCTGTTTAAGTGCAGATAGTCCATGGATTTTGAAAATTTTGTTTTTCACATGGATGTGGATGATCTTCAGGCTGTAGGTGAAGGTCACACGGTCCTCAAAAAGTTGATTGATTAACTATATAAATTCATAGATATAAGTCAGGTAACCATGTATTAGTGCTTGTCATGTAATCCCAATGGACAGGTCTTACAAAAATGCTGCAACCATTTACATTTTTCTTGGTGTATATTGACATGCATTGGCAAAAGTAACACTGATCACTGATGTTGTGCTCAGGGGATGCATAATGTTTTTCGCAAGAAAAGCTCACTTCTAGTTGACCACAAGGCTTTACAGAATCTGTCTGCACTAAAATGGAACCCTACATTTAAAGTAGTGTGAACTCAAGGGTTTTGGATAAAAATATGCTTTTGTCAAATTTTGGATATTTTTTTAAAAGTATGGTAGATAAAATGGTCAAATTTGTGCTATTTTGATCTCAATACATGTATCTACAAAAGAATATCAGGGAATTTTCACAACCAAATCTGCTTTTTTACAGTGATAATACAAAAATTGCAAAATGACTTGTTTTGTAAAAATTTATTAAGTCTGTGGACTCCTAATTTTTGACACATATTTGAAAAAAAACTTATCAAAACATTTCTCAGAAAATCCCTTGTATGTTTTTGCACTTACGAATTTTGAAAGCAAATTAGTTTTCATATCAAAATCATATGATAAAAAGTTTTTGAGAAATATCCACATGAACAGGACATTTTAGTGCAAAATTAATAACTGTTGTCTGTAATCAAGATTAAACATTAACATAGTCCATTGACTACCATGTCAGCATTACAGGTATTTTCTGAATTTCTTTAGCTTGTATTGGAAATAGAACTACCAAATTTGGACAACTGGTAGACAATATGTGTGTCATCATGTCTACCAAAATGTCTTAAAATCTGAAAATGAACAAAATTATTCAAAACCAGTTGGACATTAGCTTAAGTTAATTCAAGAGGGAATGGATGTAACAGTCTCTTCTAAATATCGATAATAAGTTAGTAGAGGAAAGCGCAGCAGTTCAAGACGCACTGTTTTCAACCACTCCAACTGCCTTGAGTTGTATTTTCTGACACTTTAAACTGTATTCTTGTTTTTACAGGCCGGTAGATTAAACATGCTTTAAAAAAATGGGAAATGGGGTGGTTCTGTACACAAAATGGGCTCCTTGGTGGAAGTGTCTAATTTGTGCATTTTGCAGGGACTTTTTGTATCGTATTTGGTTTCATGCTTTCAAATTTGTATGATGAAAATTCATGGCAGTGCCCAAGTTTGCTTACCTCACTTTTTCTACAAATTTGATGGAAAAAAAATTAATGGAGGGGTGCATGCAACTCTCCTGAGGACAATCAGTTCTTTATCTTTATGGGCGACAAAACAAAAAAATTATTTAGATATTCAGCACACTACAAAAGGCATAAAAACAATGCTAAGTTAGAATTTAAGCCCCGCAGTTCTATTCTATTTGTGAAAATCAGGTCAATAATTTTTCAGAAAAAGCTGATCAAAATTTGGTGATGTCAGGGCAAAAACAGCTTTGTCCCTGCCACCTTAACACCTGGTGCAGAGAAAGAACCCTAAAATATTGGAATACATCTGTATGTGCACATGGGAGAAACCCTAAAATATCGCAATATTTACTCAGGGAAGAACCCTAAAATATAGCAGTATGTACACAGGGAAACTTTCCTGGTCCATGTATTTGGGATATGGGCTCACAGTATGGACGTTCCCAAATCTGTGCCACTCAGGCTACTGCATGCAATGACAAGACAAAGGTCCACTTATGATTGTTTCCAAATTCTGTGTTTTAATACCAGAATCTAAAAACAGACTCTAAATACACGCTTGTCATGTTCTAGTTATTTCCCTGAATTTGAAATAATTTAGATGAATTTGGAAGGACAGGCCAAAAATAATATATTACTTGCCAGACAGGAACCAAAGAGGCAAGGCACGCAAACTTTTTCACCAAAATCACGTGGCATGTCCATGGTACTGTAAAGTTGGACAGGGGTTATTCATGAACTTACTGGCTTAATCTCTGGTGTTCATGTATTATTCAAAAACACAATCCACCTGCACCTTGTTCATGTAAATTTTGTTGTAACAAACATTAATTCTTGTGGACTTCATGTGGCACATATCAGAGCCATAGCAAACTGCTTCAACTTATGAACTGGGATATCAAATAAACAAAGTAACTTTAGATAATTTTTCATTGCGTTTTATTTTGTGCTGTCAACTAGTCATTAGAAATGAAAGTTCAAGACGAATCAAAATATTGTGGAACATATCCTATTGCTACATTACTGTCAAGGCACACATCATTTAGTGATGTGAGTGGGTGATGCCACCCTGAGAGCTCAGTCTGCCATAGGAGGCAAAATTGTCGTTACTTCCCCCTGTTGTAATAGGACCTTGTAACCATTACATGTACTGTTCACGTCAAACATGTGCTTAACATTAAAAAAAAACAAAAAAATAACACCAAAGAAACTAGGTATCTCCAGTCACAAGTGCAAATTTATTGATAACATTTTGAAATATAGGCCAAAATGTGTTTTCTGTAGGTAGGTTTTGATGCCAGGAAAAATAGTTCAATATCACAAAACGAATTCATCAAATGAATGGGTAATGGAACAGGTGTAAACATTGGCCCATAGCCTGCTAAAGGTGATTGACAACTCAGAGCTTGACAGAACATAAAAATGAAAAAGGTTATAATCTTGAACATATAGAACAAAGGTGACAAATCACATAACGGGGGCAATAGCTTCAGTACACAGGTGCAATACTGTTAAAATAGTGACTCACAGGCCCCAGCTGTCTGATACAAAATTTTTGGATCAAAATCAACTTTTTTTTTTAAAGCATCCATATGACCTTGACCTTCAAAACTGACGGGGTGAGTCCTGGTTAGGTTTTTGTACATCCCAATTCCAGCTATCCATAGACCTCGACATCACTTAAATCAGGAGATAACTTTTTGAGTTATGCAAAAGTAACATATTTTCTTCAATATACCAGACTGATTAGAGAAAAGTAGGTCAAGGTCACTTATCAAGTATCAGGTGCACAACCTCAATGAAAGTCATACTCTGTGATGCAATGACGCCAGAGCAGGCTTTATGGTTTCTGAGATTTCACATGTACTAAATTCAACATTTCCAAAATTGCAACATTTTTCTTGAAATGGATATATGACTCTGATTGTCAACTCTGACCCTATGTGTTACATGGACAAAATATGTTGAGGTTACCCTGGGCCAGGTGCTAGTAGAAACAAGCTGAGGTGAAATTTTGGTCTGGAGATCCAAATAGGGTCTGAGCTATAGCAATATCAAAATCACAAAAGCTAAACTTATAAAAAGGGAGGGAGTAAGAAATGTTATAGGGCATTAGTCAAACTACCAAGTGTAGAAATATGTGGCACAAGTGGTATTAGCCTCCCCACTCTTACTTCGGGGAGGCTTAAAAAAAACCCAGATTGATATCTACTTTACAACTTTGTACATGGATAAATGACTGCTCCCTGAATGCAGAACCACAGCCTGTATACATGGTCCATTGTGTTCATATTTTTAGGTTCCTACGGATCAAAGTGGCCAGGTTGAACTGTTATGTTTTATTATGAGAGGGCAGGTGGGCAAGACAAAAGTGGGTACAGGATGTGTACATGGCACAAGTTGCAAGTTGTTACATAAAGGCTCGCATACGCGTGCCACAAAGCCTAAGTTGTTGAGGGAGTGGCCCTGGTTGCTGCAAGAATCGACAGATATACCTTGTATTTGCTGGCTTGACTTTATTTCTGTGTGGCTCTTAGCTGCTTCACCGGTCTCGGCCATGATTGGAACTGTATTAATGGCATTAATGATGGGTGTCATTGGGGGATCATTTGCTTTCTTCGGCTGCATCATGCATATCTGCCGTGCCATGACCAACAGCTCAGAATGAGTGGCCAACAGTCTTGTGGATGATGACAGCAAGTCCTGCTGTCATGTAGCTCTTACAATGACATGTAGCTGAATTTGATGGCAATATGTAACTCTTGTAGTAACAGGTAGCTAATCTTGTAGTAACAGGTAGCTAATCTTGTAGTAATGTAGTGAAAATTGTGAGCAAATAGAACTTTTTTAACATGTAGCTAGGTGTAGCTCTTGTAATGTAGCTAAAGGTGAGGACATTTAATTCTCATAGATGTAGCATTAGTAACATGTAGCTACAGATGATTACATTTAACATTGTAATATGTAGGTAGACATAACTCTTTTAGTAACATAGCTAAAGGTGCGAGCAACATATAACTCTTAGTAACATGCAGCTGCATGTAGCTTTTTTAGTCTGCAGGTAAATGTGATTGCAAATAGCTGTTGTTATAACATGTAGCTAATCTTATAGAGTGTTGGGAGGTGTAGGTCCATGGTATACCATAACAGTGATACTTGTGTGTAATGTGTCAGTCAGTGTAATATTGGTGGTAGGGTGTCATGAAAGTAGTGACTACAGACTTGCTTCTACAGACCGACAAGATTTTCATCTTATGTATACGTAAGTTTGAGTACCTTTTTTCCTTTCTATGCCTTTTGCATGATGTACTAGTGCTGACTTGAGAGCAATAGAGGCTTTACCTGTTTGGACCATCCCAGTATGCTGTGGAGTGATTTTTGCATCATGTATGACATCAAGGGATGCTCTGCGTATTTTGTGTTTTGTTGTTACCATTCTTCATGAGATGGTGGTTCAAAGAATTTCAGCTAAAACCTTGCTTTGACATCACCGTTCTGTATACAGGAACAAATTAGTAGAAAAAAAAAAAAAATGACAGGGAAGTAAGAACATTTACTAACAAAGCTGCTAATTTGCTTATTAATGACATCACTTCCTGTGATGTATTGGATGCATATGCATGTGAATTGACCATGAGAACACACAAGTTGAAGGGGTGTGCACTGTATCACTTGATTCTGAAAACCTGATAGTCCCGTGGCGCCCTCTGTTGGTCCATGTGGAACTGATGGTGATGTCATGTGCACATGCGCCCCGTATCATCCTTCCTCTTTTGAAGATTGGTCAGTTGACATCAGCTGTAAGAGGAAGCGGGGTTGATCGGGTGGGCTTCTTATATATTTTGTGAAATAAAATTTTCAATTGCATGCTCAATTCTCTTTTACAGCTTTACTGCCTGAAATTGTTAATAGATGTTGTCATAAAGTCAAGACCATTCAATCCTCATATATCCTTGATGTTTCAGAATTGACATCGAAACACGTCGCAGTATGCAAGCAGACAGGAGCTTGAAGGCCGAGATAGAAAGACTGCATGGCCGTGTGAAGGACTTGGAGAAGGAGTAAGTGTGCTTCTGTGGCAGACTGTGACTGCTGTCTTAACCATTCCACAGACAAAGGCGTTGTGTCTTTCCTTGGTACAAGTGCAAAGCGTTGTATCTTTATATCCTTTGCTTTTAGCTTGGTAAAACTATACCATGTTTAAATTGTGTAATCTTAGTCTGAATATGTGTAAAGATCAAGGTGATGTTTTTCCTGGTATTTTAGTAAACATACCCAAGCTGAAAGAAATAGTAAAATGAATCTTTTGGTTTCCTATTTCTCAATACAAAAAATCTCTGAAAAGAAAATGAAAGCACTTTTATTATGTTTGGAACACATTTTCTCAATGAGTCTCACATATGGGAATGTAAACCTTTGGAGTTAGAAATTATTAATTTCACTGAGTAGGGGAGTCCAATGAAAACAACAAAATTAAGTGAATTCTTGTGAATAAACATCTTTTGGTGTATTTTGACAAGACTTGTTGTTGCCTTTGGAATTTCTCTATGTTGTTTTACCAGTGATGAATAATATTTGGTACTTCTTGAAGGACAAATAAGCTAAATTTCATTTTTCTTTAATTTCCACATGACTAAAAATTGTAATTTCAAGTGAAAGATATATTAAGTAATAACTTCATTCAATTGTTGAAAACCAAAAAGAAAAAACTATTTCTACATATATAAAACATCAAAATAGAAGGCCATAAGCAGCTTTGAAATTTAACCTGCAATGTGTCACTTAACTTTGGCCCATGTTTCAGCTCTCTTCATCAAGTGCAGGGCCAGTTTAACAGTCTGAGTTAATAATTCTGTGGGAGAATATTCAGATGGATCTATTTTGAACATCTGTGTTGACACAGTTGTAGCAGAAAAATGTATACAAAGCATGACTGGGTTGTACATGGATAAAATTAATATAGATGTGTGCATTGATTAAAGTGGAGGAGTGAGCAGGGTCATCTGTGGCAGTGTAAGCCTGCAGTGTGCATACAGCAGAGCTGTCATGGAGCACCTGTATGCCCACTACACAGCCTGCCTCTCACAGTCTACTCTGTATGGAAATATCACCATTTACCTCATCTGCTTTACTATTCTGACTACATTCAGAAGTCTTGACTCAGCATCACTGTACTTTTGCTGCCACATTATAGTCCATAGTTTCATGTACTAGAAATAGCAAACCACTGCATCACTGCTGGCAGAGTGGCAGCAAAATGTAGTAATGGGAATGGCAGCAACTTTCTGCTAATTATGTCTGTGTGCCAACACAGACATATTGTTTTCTTTCTGTACAGGCAAATTTGTCTGACATTTCATTTGAAAAGGGCCATTTGAAAATTTAAATCTTAAATATCTTCAAAACTATTATAGGTACAGGTAACCAATCCAACTTCAATTAATATGTTTGTAACACTGCACACTTTTGTAATTTACATGTGACCTTCAAAGGTGAATGTCAATTAGACCTTTGAAATTTTTATCTAACCATAACACAGTCAATTTTTATCTAATCCTGATTGTGTTGGACTCAAATTGTAGCTATTGTATCTCTGCACTTTCTTGTAATTTAATTGTGACCTCTAAAGTTCAAAAGTCAAGGTCATTTGGACATTTGAAATTCTATCTAGCCAGAAATTGGTCAGTTTTTATCCAATTTTTGTCATGTCGGGCTCAAATTGTAGCCATTTTAACACTGCGCATTTTTGTAATTTACACGTGACCTCTCAAGGTCAAAGATCAAGGTCATTTAGACCTTTGAAATTTTCATCCAGTCATAACTCGGCCAATTTCCATCCAATTCTAATCATGTTGGACTTGAATGGTAGGTATTGCAACACTGAACATTTTTGTCGTGAACATGTAACCTCTAAAGGGCAAAGGTCAAGGTCATTCAGCTCTTTGAAAGTTTTATCTTGCCAATTTCCATCCAATTCTAAACATGTTGGACTCAAATGGTAGGTATTGCAATACTGCACATTTTTGTTATGAACATGTAACCTCCAAAGGGCAACGGTCAAGGTCATTCAGCTCTTTGAAAGTTTCATCTTGCCATAACTTGGTCAATTTTCATCTGATTTGGTTCATGTTGGGCTTAAACTGCAGGTATTCTTACACTGTACATTTTTGTAATTTACATGTGAGCTCTAAAGTCAAAGGTTTAGGTAATTTGGACTTTTGAAATTTTCCTCCAGTCATAAGTTTAATGGAATGTGAAGTACCAAAGGACAAAAGTTATAGCATTTAATATTTACAACTTTTGAAGGCATACAGATTTGCTGTGAAACAAATCTTCTTTTCTAGTTTAAACTGCTGTACTCTCTGGTACTGTAAACTGAACCAGACCACCACTGCTTATCAGAGACCATACTCTGTACATTGTGTTGGTATATTGGAATATACACCTTTCTATAAAATAGGTAATACTATCCAAATCTAGCCGCAGTTGCGGAAAGAAATGGGGTGATGTCACTGGGCGTCAGAATTGTTAATCAGCTGTTCATGGCCCAGCTTCAGTCATATTGTTATATGTCACCGTGTCATCTTTATCTTTGACATGTGCTTTTTTGTTGAGTACATTGACATAAAACTGGTTTGTGTACGGTCTACAATGACGGAAGTGTTTCTACGTACTACAAACTCAGGTCATGGGTTACACAAAAACGTGTAATGATGAAAAATATGAAGGAAAGTCGAGTTGAGTCTGTGTTAAACAATAATATACATAGCCCAATAGATAAGCTTGCTATGAGGGAATGCCATGTGTCACCAAGTTGTAAATATCATGATGATTGGGTTAATCATGTTGTGATAGCACAGGTCATTTTGTCACAAACAGAGCACAATCCATCATAAAATTCTTGGAACCGTTTCACCAAGAGTACAAAATTGACCATCATTGGATCCAAATTACCTCAATTTTTTCTGTGCATGAAGGCTGAGTTAGTCATTTATTTACCAATCATTTTACAGAAACGATTGTATCAACACACAAATCCATAGTACATCTTGACATTTGCATAGTTTATTGTATTATCAAGTTAAACCAGTCCTATTGCCTGGTTTTTGTTTAGTTTCAGCTAATATCAGAATAAATTACTCCCATTTTAGCATTAGTCACCCATCACTAGCACTTTCGATCACCGTCTCAATCACCGTCTCAAATGACCCTGATGAATTCTCCGTTTTTCCAAAAGTTTTTTTCAGTGCATGGACCCCAAATACACCTAAATCTTTCACTACACCACCATATATTATGCATATAACTTTCTCATAGTTTTTGCATGCAACTGGTCAAGTATTGTTAAAGATTATTCAAGCAAGAAAGCCGCTCATCTCAGCTTGGGAAACAATGCATATGCAAAGTTCTTCAGGTAAATCTTTGCATCCTCTGTTGATGTCACTCGATGGGGTTTGTTTTTTTCACTCATTAGATGGTGTGGTTTAATATAATGATGTATAGATGGCAGCACCACTTCACAACTGCAGGGATGTCAACACTGAAAGTGTTATTTTAGGGACAAGTGGTCCAAGACCATCAGGGACACAAAATAATTGAAGAATATAGCAGGAAAACCTCAATTTTGATGAGGGACACACCATTATTTGGTTAAATTTTCAGCTAATTTCTGGGATTGTCCCTGATGATGGAGGGCAGTTGTCATCTCTGCAACTGCTGCACGCTATACAGTGAAACCTGTCTTGACGGATGGAACATCTTTTAATTAAGTTTTTTCTCGGCCCATTGGGTGCATTGCACCCAATGCATGCCAAGAAAAGCTGTTGACCTGGGATATTCTGCCTTGAACTATAGGCTTGCTGGTACTTAAATGAAAGGTCTTTTTACGAGGAATAGGAATCTGAGATCCTTATAATAATTCAGACTAGTTGGACTTTAGTATATCAACTTAAAACGTGATTGGCACTGAAAGAGTTAAGACCACCTTACTAAGACACTGTGCTATTACTTATTATTGTACCTCAAATGGAAGACCACCAGGTTTGAGAGACAACTTTTATACCTGCCATTTGGATGCTTTGTCAACAAAGGAACCACTGTATATTAACACTGTCCTGAACACCATCAGCAAGGTGTTGCCATGGTGGGGCTGTCTGCAGAGGATGATGCTTTCATCTGTGGTAAATGGTAGCACAAAACATGGCAGACTATTCCTGGAGATGTGTTTAAATCGTAAGGTTGTGACACATGCTTGATGGTTTCCTACTAATGATCCAATAATATATATTCATTTCGTTGTTTAAGCCTAGAACTTTCTAAATTTGGAATCAAACATGATAATATGTTAGTTAACTTATAGGTTTAGACATGGACAGTGACTGGATTAGCTTTAGAGGGAAGAGAGATTGAACTGTGATACGGATGTGTTTTTTCATTCTCAGTGTGTCAATTTGGACTTTTTTTCAAAGATGTTCCCAGGCATTTTCTCAAATTGTCATATCTGACAACTTTCATTGTATTTACCAAATTCCATCACAGCCCTCGGGTAAGACATAAATTGATGTTTTTTATCAAGTTGAAGTTTTCAAGGTATGTCACAGAATCATGAAGCGTACTAGTCTAGTATCTCCACTATCTCCTTGTTACACAGCAGTTGTCAGAGCGAGGCAGTATCTGGTAGTATCCGTACATTCTCAAGACTCTTGTGGCTACATACGTGCATATGTTTATTTTGTTTATAAATAATGTTACAAAGACATTTGGCCTTGAATTGCAGCCACTTTTCTACATTACTGCTACCACAAAAAATCATTGCAAATGCTGTCTGTGGAGAGCAAACAAACCTGCATCCTTCAAACCTTTTACAACTGAAGCAGCTTATGAAGACTTTAGATGGGTTCACTCCTTGTTGAACTTGACCCAATTTTCAAGGTCACTGGAGTCAATATTCACTATTATCATAAAGTCACATGTGCACATAACACTATCTTATACTGGTCATAAGGTCTGAGGGCCTTTCAAACTGTTGTACTTGTATGAGTCATCTGTGTTGTATATGTAATCTGGTTTACACACTTTGTCTGATTTATAATGTCATATGGTTACTTCTGTGTTGCAACAGGAAAAAGACATATCCAGATGTCAAGTTCCTCAACTATAAAGACAGAAAAAGGATACTGGTGAGTGCATTTATGTATTTAGACTATTTGTGGACACTAATGAGTTAATGGTATTCAAACAATGCATGGATAAATAAGTCCTCTAAAAAACCCACCGTTGGTTCAGGAATATATGGGGAGCTATGTTTTATTTATTTTTTTATTTTATTTATTTATTTATTTATTTATTTATTTATTTATTTATTTATTTATTTATTTATTTATTTATTTATTTATTTATTTATTTATTTATTTACTTATTTACTTACTTACTTACTTACTTACTTACTTACTTACTTACCTACTTACTTACTTTATTTATTTATTTTTCTTTTTTGTGGTTTGTCTGTATGTTATTTTGGACTCTCACTCTGTGGATATCATTGTATGCATTTACAGCTAAATTCCTGGTGTGTTACTGTAAATTCACATAATATATATGTTTAATCATTCTATTTATTTTGGCTTCGTTTGCTGAAGGCACAAAACCATGAAAATGAAAACGAAATGAAACATTTTTTCAACATAGCTTTAATATATAGGAACTGTGTCCATATTGAAATTAAAAGTTCATCAAATGCTTGAAATCCCAAAACCCTGGAAATTTATTCATGTTAAAAAAAAGCATATTTACTTTATATGACACTTATAAATGCCATGCATGGTGTATCAGTGTGTCACTGATGCCATGCATGGTGTTCAGTGTGTCGTCAGTTATTCATGGATGCTGTTCAGCTATTTTGTGCATTAACATTGGCTTTGTGACAGAGTTTTGATAGGTTTTGTCAAGTTTAATTGTCAGATGTAATCAAATGGCTGTGTGTGGGCCTAGACCTTGTCAATGACCTTTGACCTCAGCTTTGATTGGTGTGTCAACTCTTGTGACTAGATAAGCCCATTAGAAGGCACATATTCTTCCTTTGCAGGTGAAAAACCAATGTTGAAGCATGAATTAATGACAAATTGAGGATGTTTTTGTGAATTTGCTCAGTTTCAAGTATTGTTATTGCATAAACACTGTATTGAATATGAATTGGAGCACATCTTAGGTTGTGGCAAAGAGCTGTACTACCAAACAGATGACACCAGGGCCCCGTTTTTTCCCCCATCCCCCCCCCCCCCCCCAGCCCAACCTGGTTTTAATATGGTCGAGCAATAACTCTGCGTTCTTTCATTGACCGCTATGTGGCGCTGCTGACAGCTTTCATCCAGGTATTCAATAGCGGGTCAACCTGAGTAGCGTCGTGTACTATGATGTGTTAACGCATGGTGCAAACTGAGCGTTTTTCTTGGCGAATGAAATAACCAAGTGTAACTCATAATCATGATAATATTATCATTAATAAATACTTTTTGTAGAAAGTAATGCACTCAAGGAATCAACCCAATACACATTGTTGTGGAGTTAATCACATTTGATTTTAATTTCAATTTAACTTTTAACGCTGCCTGCCGACCCCCCCCCTACACCCACCCACACACATACAGTAACACTGTAAAACTTGGGAATTCATCTACAACAACATATTCTGATGAGATTGTCTACTTGTCTTTATTTTTGACACAATGACAACACACCCAGCAAATAAAATACAATCGACTTTTTAAAACGCGATGACCAATGTTGTTTTATCCTACTCGATCCACCATTATCGCCCGCGATGAACCAGGTCACATTAAATCCTTGCAACAGGAGTCTTACGAAATCCTCATGCTGTTGAGTCCATATTGTGTGCTATGTCGATAATTTGCTATATTTGATCATTGCATTATCTTAATAACTGTCGAAGAATATTCTTTATTATTGCATTGCTTTCGACCATTCACATAGTCGAATGGCGCTACGTAGGAATGTAACAACAGCAGAATGCGGTTCCCGGTCACCACGGTTCAAATGGATTTTTTTCACTTTTTTAACACAACATACGAACAAATGCATTCATGCTCTGCTATAATACAATCTTATCTTTCGTGTGTGTAAAATTTATTAGCAGAAATTACGTGAAAAGGAACATTTTTGGCACTTTGATTGCCGATACGTACAATGTTATCACAGTGTTTGCAAATCCGCCGAGACCAATGTTCACCCGCAGGCGAGTACCCGGATGAAAGCAATGACTCGCGCCGTGTAGTGGAGGTTTCTGGAAACTTAAGAAACTGCCCTTCCCTATTGTAACCGTGAATAACACTACAGCTGTGATGACTGCATTATCCCTGTGAACTGAGACGTGTCAAAGGTCAGGTGGCTCGGCAGTTGAGGGGCACTTCTGAGAAAGCAATAAATAAATTTCAAACTTGGTTGCAAACTGTCCCTGTGTGGCTGCAACTGAAGGGACCACTGGGACCACTGGTGCCACTAGCCAATTAGCCAAATGCCAAGGTTTCATTCATTTGGCTTAAGAAATTTGCAAATGGGTAATTTATGTTTACATGAAATATACAAGAGTTAGGTCAAATTCTGCAGTGATTACTGTTTTATTTTCCGATTTGGCTACAAATTCTGACAGCCAAGATCTGTCCCTGCATCAGATTGAGTGTGTGCCTTCTAAATTTTGTGCTGGTATATCTTTGAAAGCGCTAACAGTCCAAGATATACCCTGGATGTCTGATGAGCCATTTTAGGCAGGCAGTATTATTGTACTCTCAATTTATTGTATTCAGACCACAAAAACTTGCTTTTGAAAATTACAATACAATAAGGGTAAAATAGAAATGACTGGTGAGATATGTCTCTGGACTCAGCGTCAGTTTTCACATCACCCAGCAGTGCTCACCCAGTACTTGTCCTGTTGCCCAGGACATATAAAATTTTAATGTGAGAAAGTAAAAATTTCAGCACACTTGACTTTTGGGCAGCCCAGAATTTTGTTTTCAAAATATGATAATATGTAGTTCAGTTGGAAGGACAATTGATTTAGAAAAGGGGCTAGTAGATTTGGAAACAATCTGCCTTTGGGACAAGAATTCTGAGAAAGATTGGTGAACAAAATTAGCAAGTCTTGACATGGCTGTGAGTGGAAGTGAACACTTGATGGTACAGTCATCGTAATAGTGTCTGTGTATGTGGGTATTACCACAGATGTCTCAATAAAAAGGCAAATGTGTCTTTATCATGCAGATTACAGGAGGAGCAGGTTTTGTTGGCTCCCATTTGGTGGACAGGCTGATGATGGAAGGTCATGAAGTCACCGTGGCTGATAATTTCTTCACGGGAAGAAAACGCAACGTAGAACACTGGATCGGACACGAGAACTTTGAGCTTCTTCACCATGACATAGTCAACCCTCTGTTTATAGAAGGTTAGTGATAGATCATGGGAACTTTGAGCTCTGTTGCCATGACATAGTCAACCCTCTGTTTCAGAGGTTATTGATAGATCATTAGAACTTTGAGCTCGTTCAATGTGATTGAGGATAAAGGGATTAAGAGAAACTGAAATTGTACTGCTGGTCATCAAACTGAATCTACCCAATAGGTAGCCAAGGGATGCCAACATTATGTAGATGTCATGGTGTTGCCTTTGTTGGGATATGCCTTGGGTGGGTCTCTACCAAGTTTGTGCAAATGGTCACGCTCAATTGATTCTTGGATATTTTTATGAATTTTTTTTCGTTCTTTTTTGGAGCAAATCTTAAAAAAAATTTTCTCCGAAAGTGCTCCCCCAATTGCTTTGATATCCCACAGGGACACTCCCTGGACATTCTAATGCTAATTCATATTTTCAACTTCTCCAAAACCGTCATCCAGATTGACTTCAAACTTGCTGGCCATGTACCTTGGGTAGGTTTCTATGTTGTATGTTTTTGTTATTTTCAACTCTTGAAGACCCAAGAGGAATGTAGTGTAAGTTGGTGTGCACCAAAGTGGTTAATATAAGGTGTTGCTGACACAGTCTTTGTGTATAGCATATTTCTGAAGTGTCAAGCTGCTCTGTAAGAAATGAGGTACAGCATATTTACCAAAACACCACCATTGTACATGTAACTGCTGGTATTTATGGTTTTCCCTGCAGGATGTTGAGTAGAGTCTCTAAGACTTAGTGGGGATGTAAATGTTTGGGTCAGCTGCATAAAGGCTGTTCTCACAGCTTTCTAGTTTTGATGGCTAGTAGCTGATAAGGGTCAAATATTTAAAAGCATAACATTTTAACAAGTGCATGTTTAAAATTGAATTACAGATATCTGGAATTGAATTTTGCAGGTATACATGGTGTATATAAAATTCTAGGTTTAGATATGTATAATTCAATTATAAAGATCTATGATTCTGACTAACTGTGTGAACTGGCTTCCAGTAGGTCAGCCATGCCCCCTGTATAGGGAAGAATCATAGAGTCGCCACTTAACCCAGTCAGTCTTAAGAATCAAAGTGCAGCTCCTTAACCTACTTAGTCCTAACAATCACAGTGTTGCCACTTAACCCACTCAGTCCTTCGTTGGAGGTTGAGTCAACAGCTCTCCAGGATTCTTTGTGTACAAAGTGTGCTGAGAAGAGCCATGAACCTGAACCATTCTATTTTAGGTAGGAACCTCCCAGCATGCTTCTGCTGGAATGAAAGGTCTTTTTACAGGCAATTTAAATGTAGACTGGAAGTTGCTGACATGAGCATGGCCTTAGTTGTGATTAACACAGAAACAGTTACAATATAATGCTGGATACTGTCACAGTCACCATTATTACAGGGTTGTCCCCAGAAAAAATATAAAGCTTAACAAATACGTGGGATGCCAGAGGCTGCGTTGCGCCCAATAGGGCACGGCGTCATGCTGCACAAAATAGGCCAAGGGTCTGGGGGCCGCCTAGGCCCGCAGAAGCCCTAAGGGTCAAGCAATCTCTGTGGTGGATTCTGAGCATCTGAAGACTCTAAATTCTCATTTATTTCATTGGGTGGAGATGTGTAATTGATGGGAATTTTGCACCATATTATTATTTTCCATAACTTGCATAGTACCCAGGCTTGAAGCACCAAAGCCAAACTCTTAGGCACAAGGCCTCTCCAAGTACATTCTATCCCTTTACTAGAGGCTTTTGATGTATTTTCAAATTGCAATTACTACAGCATAAAAACTGCCAATTTTGTTCTTTTTCTTACAGAAAGTCATTAAAGCAATTACACTGATGATTTTCCTTGAACAGACAGTAGCAAGAGTTAAACCTAATCCTGTATTCATCTTAATAAGCACACCCTCCCTAATAAGTGCACACGCCATTTTTTTTCAAAGAAAAAAAAAACTAAAATATTCCATAGTTTCCAAAAAGAATTGTAGAATTTATTATTACACGTAGGATCTACATTTTTTTTAGCTTTTGTGGATAATTTTTTTTATAGCACACTGTGTGCTTATTAAGATGAATAGGGTATTTGGTTTTTTACTAATACTGTTCATCATTGGTAGTTGTTGTGATTTCACAGTTGATTTTCACTTGTTACCACTTACATGTTTTGTTGTTCAACTTTGTTGAAACTTGTTTTTACTTTACTTTACCAAGCAGCAAGTTGAGATTTACGCATTGAATTTAATTTTGTCACAAAATTGAAAGCATAGTGCAGAATTTGATTCAGAAAGTAGCCTTGAATCAGGCAACAGTGAACCAGGTGACACTGGTGATACCCCCGCCCTTGAGTGGATAATTCAGATTACCTTGTAGTTGGTTGTCAGGCCTCAACTGACAAGATCATCTTGGGGACCTTTTGCCAATGGCAAACAACTGACTGATAACAGGGCTTGACATTAATGTTTTTAGTGTTTGTCCTAGGACAAGTGGGAGAAGAAAATTACTTGTCCCCCAGATAAAGTTACTTGTCCCGCGGCTAGAAAAAATTACTTGTCCCCCTGATAAAGTTACTTGTCTGTCCAGAATTTAAAGAATATTTTATTTATGCCACTTTGTAATAGTGTAAAAGCCATGAACATACATGTACCTATCACTTTTTTTAAACATTTCCATGTTTACTGTAAAAATAATCAAATGAATTCACACAAATTGTCTGACATGTTACATGAGGCAAGTATGTGGCTAGTATGGTGTATATGTGATATTGGACAATTATTTTTAAACATTACTTCATGTGTAAAATGTCATAGCTAAAAACTGACATTGTCACAAAATATGCACACACTTTATTATATGGGCCTATTTTTGTGAACAAAATGAATTTGAGCTTTATTTGCTTTTTAGTCCCCCGCCCACTTGGTGGGGGACTATAGGTTTGCACCTCGTCCGTCCGTCCGTCCTTCCGTCCGTCCGTCCTTCCGTCCGTCCGTCCTTCCGTTCGTCCGTCTGAAGCTTCTCTGGGCCATATTTCCAACACCATAACACCCACAGCTACCAAATTTAATGTGTTTGTACTTCCTAGGATAGAGGTGTATGGTGTGCCAAAAGTAGGTCACTAGGTCAAATATCTGGGTCACAGAATACATATGTATGAAAAATCTTGTCTGGGCCATAACTTTTTTGTCCTTTTACTTAGAGTCATGAAATGTTACACAAATGTGAAGCTTAGTCTAAGAAAGTGTCATAAAGCAAAACTAGGTCACTAGGTCAAATATTTGGTTCACCGATCGATATGTAAATATACAGAAACAAATTTTGTCCGGCACATATCTTCCCTATATTAATGCTACCTCTTCAATTTTTTTATGGTGGGTAGACCTTAGGTAGTAGCTGTGCATAGGCATTGTTTTGTGTGGCTAATTACTTGCATTAATTAATTATTTAACAAAGTTCGTTAAGCAAGACAAATTTTGTCCGGGCCATATCTTCTAAACTATTAATGCTAGCCCTTTGAATTTTTTATGGTGGGTAGACCTTAGGTAGTAGGTGTGCATATGCATTGTTTTGTGTGGCTAATTACTTCCATTAATTAATTAATTAATGAAGTTCATTAAGCAAGCTCAAGATATAATACAAATTTTGTCCGGGCCACATCTTCTAAATTATTGATGCCAGCCCTTTGATTTTTTTTATGGTGGGTAGACCTTAGAGGGGATATGGTAATGGGCACCGTCCGTGTGTCCGTCCGTCCGTCAAATATTTGGGTCACAGTAATACATAAATGTACAGTATTTTCATGTCCTTACTGTAATTCTTAAAAAATTTTGACTTCTTGTTATAAAAGTTTACTGATAATGTATTGTGACCTAAAAGTGTGTCATGACGCAAAACTAGGTCACTAGGTCAAATATCTAGGTCACAGTGTAAACTCCATGTAAAACCTTGTCCATACCATATTTCCCTTACTATAATACCTACAGCTACCAAATTTATTATTTGAATACTACCTGGGGAGTTGTTGTGTCACATGGCAAAAGTAGGTCACTAGGTCAAATATCTAGGTCACTGTGAAATCCATTCAAAATCTTGTCCGGGCCATAACTTTTTTGTCCTTTTACTTAGATTAATGAAATTTTACACAAATGTGAAGCTTAATCTAAGAATGTGCCATACTTTTAATTTTTTTTTTCATCTAGGTCACACCCCTATATAGTAGTCCATTCAACCTCGTGGGCGACGAGCGGGGGACTATGTATTGCTCTGCAATACTCATTAACTTGTTCTTTCTTAAATTATTTACTTCATCCCAACGAGATTCTCAATCTTAGAAGCCCATGCACATACTTGAAGCTATTATCTGAAAACCCAAGATATTTTCCTTTATTTATTTGTTTTATTTATTTGTTTATGCATGTAATCCAGAAGTGCAGGTTTACATAAAGCGTTTTACCTGGGTTGTATTTTATTTTAGTGTTTGAATAAATTATTATTTGCTGAACTATTTGTTTTATTTATTAGCTATGGTGATATTATATCAGTCTACTCTTTTGTAGGCCCCAAAAATGGCTCTTGGGTAATATTGTACATCAAAGACTACACATTAAAACCTTTGAATACTTCTTTCATTTTTCAATATTCATTACTTTATTTCATATTTATTCAAAAAAAAGTATCATTTTCAACCAGTTTAAAAAATTCCATAATTCTAAAACAGTTACCAAAGTAAATAAACAAAAAAATTCATAGAAAATATTACTAAGAGAATTACTGTCATCAAGTGGCAGACTATTATACTACAGAACCATGTGGCAGGTAACCAAGCACAGATAATAACTGATGAGCTAAGAAGCAAAACAACTAGAATTTAACCTGAAGCATGTGCATTTCCTTTCAAGGAAGCACACTGTCAAGATTATTGCGCAACTAGTGTCCAAATTGTTTCATGCTCTGCTGAACTTCAAGAACTGATCTTTACTTCGGTAGATAAAATACACCAATTATCGCCCATCTCGCTGGAATTTTTGCAAATAAAATCATTTGTAACTTTACTTTATGTTTGGTTGTTCTATCAAATCTCATTTTTTATGAATATAAACTATTCTTGGTATTATTTTCCTTGTATGTAGTTATTTTAAAGAGAATTGGTTGTTTGTTAGAAGTTCTGGTCGTGCCAAACAGTTGGTTGCCCCATAACCCCTTTCGCGGATAGCCTTGCACATGTGCATTTGGTCTGAAAGTGACTTCCACCACACAGGATGCTGGGATGCGAAGAGGCGCAAGCTGCAGAGTTGCCTATCTAAAATGCTCTGTTGCTAGCATTTGGAAATGAACTATAGCTCAACAGAGAGCATACAAACATCATAGAAATATAATATTAAATGACTTTAATATACATGCTCTCCGAGGGTTAGCTTTTCTGACCGATTATTTAGCTTTGAAGTGGAAAGAATAGCGATGCAACTTTCCCAACTTTCTCGCATTTAGCATGGAATAGATAGGGAATGCGGTACCCAACCACATGGTGTCTCTACCAGTGCCCCCTTCCTCTCTGGGAGCAGATACAGGCAAACTCGTCAATTTTGGCATCCGCGTAATGGGTTATGGACATACAATGTAGATATTATACGTCCATGGTTGCCCACCCAGAAAAAGTGGTTGTCCATCTGGCATTGAGTTCGTTGCCTGACTTGGAGTTTGGTTTGTCTTAGAAATGTGTTATAGTTGCCTGCGTTGTAGTCTTTGCTTTTGTTGCCATGTTTCATGTCCATAAACTTGCTAAATTAAGACATGATGGACAGCAGACAATTAAGTCACTGGCAGCAGGCGCCTGAAGACGATCACAAAATGACGCAGCGACTCTTGCTCTCAACAGCGAGGGAACCACAGCGTCACATAGTGAGCAACAATAGCAAAAATGTTCTAAACCGAGTTCTGATTGCCGACTGAGAACATGTAACTTATTTTTAGTGTAAATATATGCAAATATTACTGCCGTTTTAATAGATTATCTTATGATACACAGTAAAACGTCAATATCTTGGGCAATAATGAAAGATTTACCGTAAAAATTGAAGATTAACCGGAAGTTGAGATAGCTTTACAGGAAAACTCATAGATTGTCAGCTAAAATCAAAGATTAAAAGGACTGTAAAGCTATAAAGCTTCAGGGACAACCCTGTAATATTATATAAATATGGCCTCCCAATGTGGCCCAGTGTTAAGGATTTTTGTGTGCACAATCTGTAAAGAGTGCATATGTTTGTATCCTGTTGCACTGTGCAGCTTTTCTTTAATATTTTATGGTACTGCGAATACATTTTTTTGAAGGGCAGCAATTTTCATGGCTTTGCATTTGGACCTTACGTTTAGACTTTAAATTCACTGTTACAGTTATATTCCCAATTAATTCTGCGTTAAAAACCTTTTTCACTATGTTCTTTATTTCACGGTTTTTAAGCATCAATGGAATAAGCAAAAATTAGAACAAAGCGCAATTTGATGTCGTCACAGTACATTCTGTGTGTATGTACACAGATGGTGTACTGTATGTTTGTGATCAATACCCAGTATGTACTATACACCTTGTCTGTGATACATAATGTACTGCATGTTTGTGATACATAACTGTATCCTGTGTATATGGATAATACTACAGTGGTCCCTGTCTTGAGAGACCGCCCCAAGGGCAGGTCAAAATGTGGTCTCTCAAAACAGGTGGTCTTTCATTTAGAGGTATAATAACATGGAAAATGTAGCACAGTGCTCTGAGAGAGCAGTCTTAAAAAGATATGTGGTCTCTCATTGGAGGGGTCTCTCAAGACAGGTACCACTGTATATTGTATATTGAATGCCCTGTGTACATGTATTTTACTATATAATACAGTGCACCTTCATGGCACATTCGCTGTGTGATTGAGTCGTACCATATGACACTCCCTGGTTGCGTGTGGATCATACGTACATGATGCACTGTATGTTTTCAGTGGACCAGGTGTATCACCTGGCGTCCCCGGCATCTCCCCCTAACTATATGTACAACCCCATCAAGACCATCAAGACCAACACACTGGGTACCATCAACATGCTTGGTAAGTAACAGTCTCATACGCTTCAGTCATACGTGCATCACGAGTTGCCCCTCAGGAAGTTAGCTCAGCTGACTTGTCAGTGAGCTGAGCATTTTGTGTTTGCTTAAATGTGGGCAACTAACATTTGCTGGATGTTTGTGCACATCCTGCTGTCACAGAGTCCCCTCAGGCAGAATGTTAGGAGTTCTTTGACCTGACTCTGGACAAATATGATAAGGAAAACACGAACTTTGTATGAAGACAGCTGAAGCAGGACAACAGCTGCAGAAGCAGGTGTAGCATTAACTCTTTCAGTGCCAAATGTTGGACTCAGTCAACAGCTTTTCTCGGCGCACATTGGGCACAATGTGTGCAAAGCACTCTGAGAAAAGCTACTGATCTGGGGTATTCTGTCTGGAACTAGAGGCATGCTGGGCCTTGAATGAAAGGTCTTTTTACGAGGAAATTTCATTCTGGGATCCTTATGATAATTCAGACTAGCTTGATTTACGTATATCCACTTTAGTCGCACTTGGTACTGAAAGAGTTAATGAGCAGAGCGTGTGGTATGTGTCTGTATATATTAGGGCTGTTTAGGCACTGGCTCAACACAGTGATTTGTTGCCGTTTATGAGGCACTGTTTTGATATAACTTCTATGTAATTGTAGGAGACAGGGTAAATGTCTGGATAGGTGAGCTACAAATTTTGGTGTCTAGTTTTATTTTCATTTTAATTCAACAAACCATGAGGACGTACTGCTAAGGGCCTACCCTACATATGCACAGTACCATTGTTAAGTATACATGTGAATGTTAAACATGAAAACAAAGCCTTGCATTACAGTGGAATTGTTGTCACAGTAAAGGTGATCCAAAAATAGTTTTTTTGAGTCCAAAATCCTTCTGCATAAGGACAGGCTGCCACTGGCACCAGTGTAGGTCAGTCTGTGCAAGACATATTACGATAAGGAAATCAAGGCATACAGATTGTTGCTGGAAGCTTGGTGTGGGATCAAGTGAAATGTAAGTGACAGTACAGCAGATTCACAGTCAGCTGTTGGCCAACACTAGGTATGGTAATAGTAGATATACAGTCTGCCACTGTTCAATATGAGGTATGGTCAGCCACTGTTAAACACTAGGTACTGTGAATTGCTTTATTTTTGCGTATTTGAATTTTCATGGTTTTTGTATTTTCAACATTTTGCTGTAGTTTCAATTTCACTATTTTGGACAAAATTTCTATTCAAACAATATAAAATATTAATTCACTGTGTTTTAATTTTCATGGTTTTGTGTCCTCAGCGAAATAAGTGAAAATAAGAATACTGTGAGATTAAAGCAAATTACAGTATGGTAATAATAGATACACAGTCAGCTTGTGTTTAACACTAAGTGTGGTAATAGTAGACACACTGTCAGCCATTGTTCAACCATAAGAATGGTAATAGCAGATTAAAAGTCAGCCACTGTTCAACATACATGGTAATACCAGATACACAGTTAGCTACTGTTGAACACTAAGTGTGGTAATAGTAGGTACATAGTCAGCCATGTTAAACACGAAGTGTGGTGATAGTAGATACACGGACATCCACTGTTCAACACTAAGTGTGGTAAAAGTAGATACACAGTCAGCCATTGTTCAACCATAAGAATGGTAATAGCAGATTAAAAGTCAGCCACTGTTCAACATACATGGTAATACCAGATACACAGTTAGCCACTGTTGAACACTAAGTGTGGTAAAAGTAGATACACAGTCAGCTAAAAAGAGTATCAGCATACCCTCTTAGAAATGGTGAAAATACAGAACTACCCCCTTTGGAGACATGCTGAACTGAGTGTGTTGTTGACAAAGTGTTTGTGTCTGAGACTTGTCATTCATGTGTTTACATATTGTTGTTTCAGGTCTAGCCAAGCGTGTAAGGGCACGCTTACTGCTGGCATCTACGTCGGAGGTGTACGGAGGTAAGTGTACACATGTATAATGTTCTATTGTCAAGACTGCTGCTGCCTGAACACTCTCTGCCTCCAGCACTGTTCATACGAGAGCTGCCTGGCTGGTTTCCTTCATGCTCATCCTGGTAACATAAACTAGTAGGGAAACAGGACTCTTCAGTTTCTTTTCTGCTGCTTTTAGTTCAATGTCATGTATGCTGACAATACTTTCTATGGCCCCCTTCGAAGAAGGCGGGGCATACAGCTTTGCTCATGTCAGTCGGTAGAGAGACTTTGGTTTCTGCACCATAACTCTTTGACAAGAAGTTTTTTGAGAAAGGACTTTGATAGTGCCCAGTTATATACTCCTTTATAAAGCTAGGTGATATATGAAGGTGGGTTGACCTTGACACATTTCCAAGGTCAAGGAGGTACTATAGTAAGTTTTGGTTTGTGCATGATAACTAGAAAAGTTTTTATAATAGGACCTGTATATTACACTGGATTATAGTCCTTACCCAGGGCTATGTCAAGTTCAAAGATGGGTGACCTTGACCTAAAGTCAAAGGTCAGAGGGGCACTTAAGTGAACTTGGTTTCTGCATTGTAACTTCTGACTTCAATATTGCACATGGTAATAGTCCTCAATTAGGGCTTGGTCAGCTTAGAAGATGGATGACCTTGACCAGATTCCCAAGGTCATCATCTAAGGTGCTGTTAGTGAACTTGGTTTTTGCATGATAACTAAAGATGTTTTTCATGTAGGGCTTTCACATTGCACAGGAATATAGCCTTCCATAAGAGCTAGATCATGTTTTGAAGTGGATGACCTCGTGTCAATTCCCAAGGGCACAGAGCCAAATTATTAAATTTATTTTTTTTCTGTGTAATAACTGCAGAAAATGTGGAGCCAGAGCTTTTATTTTGTATATGTTTCTTGTCTTATATTAGGGCTGGATCAGCTTCAAAGAAGGGTGACCTTGACCTAATTTCCAAGGTCACAAGGCCACTTTAGTGAATTTGGTTTCTACATCCACTTCCCAAGCTCATGAGGGCAAACATAATGACAATAGGGAGGCATCTATGTTTTATAAACATGGCTTGTTATACTGGTTTTGTAAATGCCTTGTAATCTAGAGTAATATGTCGGTCAGGATACATGACATCCAGACAGGTGATCACAGTCAGGCTACTTGACACATAGAGAGAGGTTATCACAGTCAGGCTACATAACACACACAGAGATGAAATCACAGACAGGCTACATGACACACAGAGAGGTGATCATAATCAGGCTGCATGATACCTGAACAGGTGATCACAACCAGGCGACATAGCACCTCAACAGGTGATCATAGGAGCTTGGGTTGTGGAACATCAAAATCCAAGCCACAGAGTCAGTGACAGGTTACAAGAGCACCAGTTGAACTTACCTTTCCACTTATGTTTTGTGTTTGGGAAAAAAGAGATGCTCTTCAATCTTGTGATTGATACATTGTGTCTGAATACTTGCAGATGACTTAAAGCATAGACGCTGTGTGGATCTGTATCTCAGTCAGTTCTTGGTAGTGTCACTGTTGCACTCCCACGTACACATTTGAACAGTTAGGTTCATTCATTGCAGATCGAAGGAAATGACTCTGTAAGCCTTATAACTTGTTCTCTTACATGGTTATGTGGGATATTTCAGTGCCACATTGACTCTTTCTTGAGCAGAGTAAGACCATTGAACAACTGTCTTTAAGTTGGAACCGATGCCACACAATGTTGTTGAACCAGGGCATTCTCAGCTGATAGATTTTACGTTTATGCAACTTGACGTAGATGAACACAACTCAAGGTGAAGGAGAAATTAACCCGTAAAATGCACATCAATGATATAGTTGCTTTCTCATTACCATTAAACATATAATGGTTAAAATAGTCAAATTCCTCATGAAGATACCTTTGATTCAAATATCAGCAAGCCATGTCTGAAGCAAAAGTAGTCTTAGTCAACAGCTTTCCTCGTGACACTTTGCGCGCAATGCACGCAAAGTGTCCCGAGGAAAGCTGTTGACTCAATCTTAAATCAGCACTTTAAGGGTTAACATAACTTATTCAGAGCACAGGTGTGGTATAATGTGTCAAGCAGCTGATACATGAGCTTCTAGTGCATCTTGCCAAAGCTATACTATGTCACACTTTTGTCCAGCATAATCACACTTGAAGCTTGCATTTGGATACAGTATCCCACTTTTAGAGACCGCCTGCCTATTAATACCATTTTTAGGTCCCTGGCTGTATCTTTCTTGTGTGGTTTGACCGCTATTGAGAGACTACCTGTTTAAGTGACCACTGCGACTGTTGGACCAGCCTGAGGGGTGGTTTGTATAGTGATCACTATACAAAGTGTGGTGCTGGCATCTGACAATAGAGGTCACTATATAAATGTGTTGCAGGTTTATTTCATGACCACGAAATTAGTGTAAAACTGAGGGTAGAATAGAAACGAGAAAGCACTGGGAGATAGCGGGAAAGTTCAGAGGGAAAAGGGTGTTGACTTCAAATGGAAAGTATGTATTTGGGCAATCAGATAAGCTGCGACATTCGAAAATACTTGCAATACACAGCCCTGTCTGTGCTTGTGTTTTGGCCGGCCAGGCTGGTTAACCGGAAGACTGGAGTTGGTGCTCTACTACACCTGTGCTCTACTGCACATGTGCAAAGTGTTTTTCAGTGACTGCTGTTTCTGGGAGAAATGCATGGAACTTTCTATTCTATCCTCCTTAGTAAAACATTGCAGCGGACAGTATTTGACCACCAGCCAGCTTTGGCGAGTTCAAAGGGGAAAGAGTGGAATGTGTTGTTTCAAAATTTGCCAAGTGCTACTCTTGCAATCTTTGACATTTTGAAATGGTGTTACTTTTCTATGGGAATATTGGCATATTTTTGTTTTTCTCAATCTTTTTAATGAGCAGGGGTTAACAAAATATGGAGTTTGCATGTGAGACAAAATATGTGGTAGCAAGTAAGAGCCAACTTTGTTGAAAAGTGAATGTTGTATATGTGCCTGGTCCACAGATCCTGAGCAGCACCCACAGACAGAGGAGTACTGGGGCCACGTGAACCCTATAGGGCCCCGCGCCTGCTACGACGAGGGCAAGAGGGTGGCAGAGACTATGTGCTTTGCATATGCCAAACAGGTCAGTTGCTTGTGGTCCATTTGTACTGGTAAGCTGTTGGTGAGTACTGTAGGTTGGTTACTCTCTGGTGTTTGTGTAGCGGCTGCCTGTGCCAGAGGGACAATTAGCAGTTTATAGCACGTGGTACATGGCTATAAATCAGTGGAGTCCATTTTACATGTCAAATTGTGGTGAACAAAGATACAAAGGTTGATATTGCTGATATCAGCAGATTTATTTTCCTCCGCCACTGAAAGTGGTATAGGGAGACATAGAAACAGTAGGGATAGGGGCTGTAGTCTGTCGTGCTTACTTTAGACTGTTGTATGTTGGCAACACACGATGTGGCGGGGGACATTGATCCTTTGGATCATCAAGTTGATCCATCATTGGTTAAAAATCTCGTAGAATCAGAATTCTCCACTTGACTTTTATATAAATATAAGTCAGCATGGCGAAGTACAGCCTTCATGCTGATTAACACAGTCACAGCATTCACTCAATTACACAATTTTGAGTTTAAATGTCCACATAGAATTATACTATATACAAAGGAAAAAGTATTTAAGCAGACTAACAAATTTGTAAATATGTAGTTTCTGTAAAAATAGGGCAGACTCAGTAAAAGACCTTTTGTAGGACAATGACTGGGTGAGTGTACTCTGACACCTGGTTTTCTGCAGCCTTATATATGTGTATATATATATGTATATGTATGTATGTATATATATAATATATATATATATATATATATATATATATATATATATATATATATATATATATATATATATATATATATATATATATATATATGCATGCATGCATACAAATACAAAGAGAGCTTCCCTACTAGTCAATACGTTTTGCACTGGAAATTGGAAAACAATAATATAGAGCCAGATGCACAGGTAAAGCGACCCAAAATCTTTAAATTGGACAAATTTGTAAGGGAATGAATTTATATAATTTACTTGACTAGGTATGTATGTAGACAAGTAGTATATCTAACACATTGAAATGTATCGAGATTTATCTATTTTACTATTTGACTCTCTGTGTTGAAAGGAATTATATTTATTACAAGTGCATCATGGGAAGAATAAAAAAATAACAGCTTTTGACAGTGTGAGTGACAGACCAGTGTTTTGTACTGTGTTTCAGGAAGGGGTAGAGGTACGTGTAGCCAGAATATTCAACACCTTTGGGCCACGCATGCATATGAACGATGGACGAGTTGTTAGCAACTTCATCTTGCAAGCTCTGCAGAATGAGCCTATCACAGTAAGTATGTGATGCAGGCAATTCAGTGGCTGAGTTGAAGGCCTAATGTCGGTGACTTTTGACTGATATGAGAATAATCTGATCCATGTCTTGACCCGCTTACCATCACAGACTGCCCTTTTTTACATGATTACTTTGTACAGTGTCAAATCTCTCCCATAGTAATTTAGTGAGACCATGTGTCACTTTCTGAGGGCAATGACGGTGGTCCTTTTAAGACAGGGATACTGCTCCATGACTTGGTATGGACAGTGAAATGTAATGTATTCAAATTGTAATTTGAAGTTTGATCTTAACAGGAATGTTAAATGCCCAGTGGGCATTGGGAAAAATGCACGCCAAGAAAAGCTGTTGACCTGGGATATTTTCTCTGGGACAAGATGCATACTGGTACTTGAATGGAAGGTCTTTTTATGAAGAATACAAATCTGAGATCCAAATGATAATTCAGACTAGTTTGACTTAAGTAGATGGACTTAAGACGTGATTGGCACTGACAGAGTTAAACTGCTCCTGTATGGAGCAGACTGTGTATCTGGTCCTGTGGCTAAATCATGCACAGCAGTTCCTCTTTTGTAGGGCCCCTTTTTTGGAAGACCGCCTGCCTTTTGTGACCACTTTCACCATGCAAAAGCACCTTCTAATGATTATTTACCTCTTTTGGGAGACCAGCTACAGAACCTGACCCGTGACCACCCAAAATGACCCCACAAGACCAATTATCCATCCAAAAAATTGCCTTTTTATATAAGTAAAGCTCACTTATTTTGTATAAGATTGGTAAGATAATTTGTCAAAACTAATTTACAAATGCAAAATATGTTTATTATACCAATAAATGAGTAAACTGGTGGCTGCAAGATGGAATGGGGTCTAATATAAAGTGCACAGCAATCAAGTTTGAATCTAAATTATGGATGGGAATTCAAAGTTGTGGTAGTTGATAGGCAGGTGGTGCAAGAGTCAAAGCTCCTTTTGAAGACCACCTACTGTATGTGACCACTTCTTGTATGGTACCAGTGGTGGTCTCTCAAAGGAGGGACTACTGTATGTACTGATCCATTGACAGTGACACCTTCAAGTCACGTTGGACCAGTTTGTAGAGAGTGAGCCAGCAGCGCCCTCTAGGCCAAGCCGTCTCCTCCCCAGTCGTCTCATGAACTGTTCTGCATGTATTGTAAACTCAGCAGGCTACAAAAATGACCTCAAATTAGGTTAAGATTAATTTTAACTGCTTAAAAGTGGCATGGACAGCTGGGGTAGGCTGGCTGCACAGGCAAGTTTTGAGTTGTAGGGTAGGCTGGCTGCACAGGCAAGTTTTGAGTTGTACTGCACAGTTTGCTCAGCACAGGCTTGATCAATTCAGTCACTGATTGTCCTTACCCACAGAAAACAGCTCATGCAAATGGAGACTTCACTAAAAAGCTGCATGCTTCAAAAACAGGGTACGGAGCTTTGTATTTTAAATTAAAAAACATAGTTAATATACATGGACTTGGATGCACCGTGATATTGCGATAACATACAATGTAGGTGTCACTGACAGGACATCTGAGTGTCCGGCTATAGCAGAATCCATGCAAGCAAAATATTTCATGATTCACAGGCCACATCAAACCCAAATGTCTCTGACTTGTACCTTTACGCTACTTCTTGACCTGATTGCATTGGATGACATTCACCTGGTTTCACTGAATCTACATGTGTCCGAAGTAGGGTATCTGGTTTGTTAGTGATGATTAAGTTTAATAACAATCTTTAAGTTGACCCAGATATTAATAAACATTATTATGTGCATGTATTACATTTTAGGGAACAAAGTACACAAGTCTTGCACCCCCTCCCCCCTCCTTATCCCACACATACTCTGTGTGACCCCTTTACCCCACACATACTCTGTCTCCCCCACAAATACTGTGTGTGACCCCTTTGTACTACACATACTCTATGTCACAGGAATAATGGTTCGGGAAAAATTATGCCAGATGCAGTATATGGTGTTATAATCTACATATAGCTCCATGCTTGATTATTGATGTAGTTCCATACTGGATAAGGGTGTGTTTGTAGCTTCATACTGGACACATGATGTAGCTGCATAATGGGCACATGATGTAGTTCATAATGGACACATGATTTTGCTGCATAATAGGCACATGATATAGCTTCATACTGGACATATGGAGCTCCATACTGGACATATGATGTAGTGTTATTCTTGACACATGATGGAGCTGTATAGCTATACTGGATAAATGATATAGTGTAATTTTTGACACATGATGGAGCTATGTAACTATACTGGATACATGATGCGGTGTAATTCTTGACACATGATATAGCTTCATCTTGGACACATGGTGTAGGTCCCTAGTGGAAGCCTAGTGTTGTGCTGACATGGTGGATACATCATCTACACTGTGCTGTAGCTCCATGAAGCACACTGGTCTGGTATTGTTGCTGTATAAAGTGTCCTTTCTTGTGTTGCAGGTCTATGGGGACGGAACACAGACGAGGTCATTTCAGTATGTAAGTGATCTGGTGGATGGTCTTGTCAGTCTCATGAATTCTAACTACAGCAAGCCAGTCAACCTTGGCAACCCAGAGGAACACAGCATCATGGACTTTGCACGCATCATCCGTGACCTTGTGGGTATGTAGTAACATCATCCGTGACCTTGTGGGTATGTAGTAACATCATCCGTGACCTTGTGGGTATGTAGTAGCATCATCCCTGACCTTGTGGGTATGTAGTGACATCATCCCTGACCTTGTGGGTATGTAGAGACATCATCCCTGACCTTGTGGGTATGTAGTGACATCATCCGTGACCTTGTGGGTATGTAGTGACATCATCCCTGACCTTGTGGGTATGTAGAGACATCATCCCTGACCTTGTGGGTATGTAGTGACATCATCCGTGACCTTGTGGGTATGTAGTGACATCATCCGTGACCTTGTGGGTATGTAGTGACATCATCCGTGACCTTGTGGGTATGTAGTGACATCATCCGTGACTTTGTGGGTATGTAGTGACATCATCCCTGACCTTGTGGGTATGTAGTGACATCATCCGTGACCTTGTGGGTATGTAGAGACATCATCCCTGACCTTGTGGGTATGTAGTGACATCATCCGTGACCTTGTGGGTATGTAGTGACATCATCCGTGACCTTGTGGGTATGTAGTGACATCATCCGTGACCTTGTGGGTATGTAGTAACATCATCCGTGACTTTGTGGGTATGTAGTGACATCATCCCTGACCTTGTGGGTATGTAGAGACATCATCCCTGACCTTGTGGGTATGTAGTGACATCATCCGTGACCTTGTGGGTATGTAGTGACATCATCCCTGACCTTGTACGTCTGTAGTGAAGACTGCTGTGACAGGTGGCTTGTTTATCAGTTAGGAAGAAGTAGCCTGATATTAAAGGCAAAAAAAGCAGATCACCAAAAACAGACTGATAAAAGTGGACAGCTTTTCAAGAAAGGGGTGTAACAGCACCATTGTTAAAGCCTGTGACATCACTCATTACAGTTGTGATGTCATGGTCATGTCCTCTCAATCACATTGGTAAGTCAAGGGAGCCCTGTGAAGTCCTTTGTCCTTGCCGTTCTTGTTTGTGTTGTTGATAAGCCTGAAATAATTATATCAGCTTGGGGGTGGGGGTGGGGGGACTCCAGTGGCACAATGGTTACCTACATGTCAATCAAGGAAATAATAACAGTGGCTTTGCATGTAATATGTCATAACAGACATATGGTAGTTGACCACTTCATGGCCATAGGTAATCAATATCACCTCTAAGTCAGCAGAGCACAAACTGTTGTCATACTTTGGCAGCCCTGGTGCCTGGGATACAACTGTCTTATCTGTGCATAGCTACTTGGCCCTGAAAAATCAGTTCATCCTGTTATTACCAGACTTCTAAATGTCCAGCTTAATATGTTTTTATTATCTGCAATATTTTTCTTAGTTATTACTGATAATTTTTTTTCTGGAATACACGGAACATACTTACTGAACATTTTTTCCCAAAAGGCTGTGTATTGACAAAGCAACCCCTCACCCCTTGAAATTAGCATTAAAATACAATTTTTCAAACCAAAATACAAAGATATATTTGTTTAACCCCTTGTTCAGACCCTAAAACTTGCTCATGTAATGTTTATACAAGTTCTCATGCAAATGCTACTTTTAATATGTATGTTTTCAACATTTCAATGAGAAAAAACTCAACATTTGTATGTATTTTAAAAAATATACAGTTCCCCTTGGCCCCTCCCCCCCACCCACCCACCAATAAAAGTGCTCTATGTACTTATGTCAAAATGTTGAAGTTTGTGACTGGCGCCTAACAGTTCTATGTGAATAGTTACATACTGTTAAAAATGTATGCTATGGCACTGTTATAATGCTTCTTGGAACCTAAGTTTTCACAGCAGTTAAAAGATGAAGAAAGAAAGACTCCTTTATTTTCACATATTTTGACATTAAATCTATGGCAAACTGTAGAATGCATTGGAAATAAAAAAAGGGTTTCTCAAAGATGAAACATTTGTTGCTTTGTTCTGAGGTACAGGTGTTTTGAAAGTTGGAATTATGATGACACACCAAAGGAAAGCTACTTTTAACTGACTGGTAACAAAACAGCACAATAATTTTAAAATCTGAGACACCATTTTTTTATTCATTGCATAATCATAAGTTTGCTGCAGCGAATTCAGTTCCGTATCTAAAAAGCTTAATGAGCTTAATCAATATATATGCCCCCCCCCTTTCAAAGAAGGCAGGGCATAAGGCTTTGCTCATGTCAGTCGGTCAATCAGTAGGGAGACTTTGGTTTCCACACTGTAACTCAAGAAGTTTTTGAGATAGGACTTTGATTGGTAGTGCCCAGGTATATACCCCTATATAAGGGCTAGGTGAAGTATGAAAGAGGTTGACCTTGGCCCTATTTCCAAGGTCACAGAGGTACAATTGTAAGCTTTGGTTTCTGCATGATAACTGGTTATTGCACAGGATTATTGTCCATATCCACGGCTGGTTCAAGTCAAAGATGGGTGACCTTGACCTAAATTCAAAGGTCACAAGGCCACTTCAGTGAACTTGGTTTCGGCATTGTAACTCAGAATTTAAGTTATGACTTCAATATTGCACATGATAGTAGTCCTCAAGTAGGGCTTGGTCAACTTGGAAGATGGATGACCGTGACCAAATTCTGGAGGTCACCACTCCTCTATAAGTCCTTGGTAAAGTTAGGGTAATGAGGACAAACATAATGACATTAGTCTTGTTGTTTGTGGACTAGAAAAACGAGGCAAGTGTTGATGAAAGCAGACGCAAAAAGTGCCAAAATGCCTGGCTGGTTTCATACATAACTGGACTCACCAGAAGCCAGTGAGTTCTGTTCAACCCCAGGGTAAACATAAATGTTTATGTACTAGTTTTCATGGTTATAGGGAGTTGGCCTCTGTTGCCGCTATGCTCTGTGATTCAACAGAAACAGCATGCTGCTTCAGATACCTCTGCGGTGTAAAGGGCAGGACAAGGTGACCACGGGTATGGATGACCTTATTGTATCAATATTTGTGTTGAATTATGAATTATGATCTGTGTAATTAATTGTTAAATGTAAACAGTACCATTATCTAGCATTATGCAATTATTATGAAGAGAATTTCCAGTTTGTTAGCTTTAAGAAAATGCATACTTAACCACAAGTAAAACCTTACTCTAGGGTTGTATGTAACAGTTTATGAAAGTTACTGTTGACCATATGTACATCCTGAAGCTTGTGTGTGTCACAGTCTGCATGCAGACAGGGCAAGAAGGATGAAGGGACTGCTACAATGGGCGTGATCTTGATCATCATGTAGGCAGGCAGTCAGCAAGAGGGCACAGTATTTGCCGCTGATACAGTGGAGGAAGTCTATGTAACATGTTGAGGTTGACAGATTATTGTAATGTGCCCTTACTGTGCTTACAGGTGGTCAGAGTCGAGTGGTCAACAAGCCAGCCATGCAGGACGACCCCAAGCGAAGACGGCCTGACATCAGTACAGCCAGGAAATACTTGCATTGGCAACCCAAGGTCAGTTAAAGGTCAAATTTCAAGTCAGAAAAATTAGTAGTAGTTTTCATTGGCTGCCCTAAGGGGAGCATTACATGTATGTCAAGCTGGGCAGTTCGTGTTCCTACAATATCTTGAAAATTGTTATACCTTGGAAAGGTTTTGCTCAAATGTGGCACAAAAGTACCTTTTGTGGCTAACTGATTTGATTTGTTTGTCCCTGTGACATACCTGTATTATCCATTACTGAGACCTAGGTGCATCCGTCAACTATACAAAGCTCTTGGTTTTTGTGACCGTTGGCCCTTCAAGGTGTCGGTGCATCAACACCTTGTACTATATCAGCGACAGTGACCGGAATATCTGAAAATGCACTTTTTCACATAACTTGAAAAATTTCACTTGAGGTTGACCAAATCAAGCAGTAAAAGTATGTTACTGGCAGATAAGGACACTTTTCCTTATTACAGTTTTACAGATTTTCTGTAGAAATACAGAATGGCAATTGCTGTTTAGCTTTCCAAGATGTCCTGATATCATTTTAATGTACTTAATTGTCATTGAGCACCTCATACTTTGTAAATTTTCTTGACCTACTTCCTACTGGTTGCACCTGGTAATGAGAAAACTGTTTCACATAAATACAAAAATTTTCACTTGAGTTTACCAAAATTGAATTCTATGGTGCCTCATATGACTGTGATGAATTGAAAAGTGGGTCATCATGACCTATATAGCAGCTACCTAGTTACTGTGGGTCATCATGACCTATATAGCAGCTACCTAGTTACTGTGGGCCATTATGACCTATATAGCAGCTACCTTGTTAGTGTGGGTCATTATGACATATATAGCAGCTGCCTAGTTTGTGTGGGTCATTATGACATATACCAGCAACCTAGTTATTGTGGGTCATTATGACCTATAGAACAGCTGCCTAGTTACTGTTGGTCATCATGACCTCTATGGCAGCTACCTAGTTACTGTGGGTCATCATGACCTATATGGCAGCTACCTAGTTACTGTGGGTCATCATGACCTATATGGCAGCTACCTAGTTACTGTGGGTCATCATGACCTATATGGCAGCTACCTAGTTACTGTGGGTCATCATGACCTATATGGCAGCTACCTAGTTACTGTGGGTCATCATGACCTATATGGCAGCTACCTTGTTAGTGTGGGTCATTATGACCTATATGTCAGCTACCTAGTTACTAACATGCATCATGATATGCCAGGCTTCCAGGCAAATTTGATGCCCAGTATTTTTAAAATGCTGGAGCAGACTTTGGTAAAATTTTGTACATCAGTCTTTCATTAGGCCAGTTAACATGGCACACTGACATGAGTTGGTTGCCCATATCAAAGTCTAGGATGAGTTCAAACAACATTGACCGTGACCCAATTTCAAGGTCAGCAGGATCAAATCTCATTGAATGTATTGTAGACAATACAGGAAAATCCCGATAAGCTGAGTTGACAAAACTTGTGCAGTTGATGACGCTGGTTAAAGTCAACATCTTGACCCAATTTAAAGGTCATTGCAATTTCAGAGCTTTAAGTGAGCACAGGAGCGACTCTGATTTAGCACATAACACATGTAATGACCTGCTAATCTGCAGTGTAAATGGTGATTGTCAGGACCAGTGTATTTCTGAGCAAAGTTTACAATGGAGACTGTTGGGACCATTGTATACCTAGTAAAGTTTACAGTGGGGACTGTCAGTACCAGTGTATACCTGAGTAAAGTTTACAGTGGAGGCTGTCAGTACCAGTGTAAACGTGAGTAAAGTTTACAATGGAGACTGTCAATACCAGTGTTTTCTTGAGTAAAGTATACAATATAGACTTTCAGTACCAGTGTATTTCTGAGTAAAGTGTATGGGAGAGTGGAAGACAACAGAATAATAGAGATCTGTAATTGACATGTTGTCAAGTCTACAGTCTACAATACCTTCATAGTCATCAGTTCTTGTGCATCAGTTGATACCTGATGCTGATATTTACATATGCATGAGACAAGCCTACAATGTTGTGGATGAGTTTTGATTGGAGATGGGATTAGAATCCTTGATTTGCTCCCTCACCCCACCCCACCTCACAAAGTACATGACTGGTTTCTTATCATCTATGGGTAGTTAGGGACATGGATACTGTGGATCTGTCAAATGTGCTGTTTATGTGTAACAAGTTTATGTCAATCCATTTGTTTGGGTTTTTTACCTTCGGCACATAAAGTGCCTGAGGTTATTGTTGTCCCCTTCGTCATCGGTCTGTCTGTCTGTCTGTCCATCCGTCTTGTCGACGTTACCATAATATCTCAAAAAATATTCACTGTAGCTATATCAAATTTTTGTCACAGAAGGACCTAATGATGGACCAGGTTCCTCTTGAAAACAAGCTTCCTCTGATTATTTTAAAACTTTTTATGAAACTTTTAATATATGGGGTCAACCCTGACAATGTTACCGCAATATCTCAAAAAATAGTGACCACAGCTTTACCAAATTTTTGTCAGAGATGTATTTTATGAGGGACCAGGACCCTATAAAAAAACCAGCTTCCTCTGATTTTTTTAAAAACATTTTATGAACTTTTAATATATTTATTTATTTGAAGCTGTTGATGTGGCGTCAATCCTGACGACGTTACCGCAATACCTCAAAAATAATGGTCACAGCTTTACCTAATTTCTGTCCGAGATGTATCTTATGATGGACCAGAACCCTATGTAAAACCAACTTCTTCTGAGTATTTTTAAACTTTTTATGAAACTTTTAATATATTTATTTGAAAGCCATGTAAGTAGCGTCAACCCTGATGACGTTACTGCGGTATCTCACAAAATACTGGCCACAGCTTTACCAAATTTCTGTCAGAAATGTATCTTATGATGGACCAGAACTCTATATAAAACCAGCTTCTTCTGATTGTTTTTAAAACTTTTTATGAAACTTTTAATGTATATATATTTGAAGGTTGTCTGAGTGGCACCAACCCTGAGGATGTTAATGCGATATCTAAAAAAATACTGACCACAGCTTTACCAAATTTTTTGGTCAAATATGCATCTTATGATGGACCAGAACCCTATTAAAAACCAGTTTCCTCTTTGTATTTATAAAGTTTTTATGGAACTTTAAAGTATTTATTTGGAGGCCATCTGAATGGTGCACAAGGGGACAACGTTACCTTAATATCTCAACAATGATCCAACCCAGCTTTACCAATTTTTTTTTTTTTTTCAGATATGCACATTATAGTGGATTCTATTGAAAACCAGCTTTCTCTCATTATTTTTAAACTTGTTATGAAAATTTTATAGTATGTATTTGATGGCCGAATGGGTGACACACAGCACAGTGGTCTCTGTCCCCAGGACCTGCCCCAAGAACAAATCCAAAAGTGCTCTTTTATTTCATAGACAATAATATGGAAATTGTATGTAAAGTATTCTACTGCGAAGTCTCACCAAAAAAAAAAATGCAGAATTGAGGAAAAAAATTGTGGGCGCCGAGGGTAATCCGTTCGCTGAACGCTATTTTTTCACTTATATGTACATATAATTTATTAAGTGTTTCATTGAACAGCTTCTTTCAATGCATTTTTTTCTTTTTGCAGGTTGCCATGATGGTTGGAATTAACAAAACAATTGATTATTTCCGCCATGAACTCCACCGATCTAAACACAGTGAGAGAAATTTCTTTAGACCAGACTTTTTTTAGCAGGAAAGTTTTGGGGTTTTTTTTTAAACATTTTGGGGACATTTTTTTCCATTTATCATGCTGGGGACATTACTGCCGTGTACAGATTCAGTTAAATTATTGATCATGTAGTGGCAAGAGTCATTTTGGTTTGTGAGTTGGTGATGATTACAATATGAAGGAATAAGTGCTAAAAGAGTTTGTCATTTTATGTTCATGCGGAAGGGATGAATTATTTGATCATGGATTGTACATTTTCAAAAACACAGAGGTGTTTTGGATCTCTGTTCATGGGGGCAGTGTTGGTGCCTTCATTTTGAAGTCCCGTGTGCTTCATCAAAGATTGGAGGCCAAGATGTACACTATTGGTGCTTACCTGGAAAACACAGTCATCTATTAGCACGTGTTAACAACATACGGAGCCACGAGTTCACTTCCACCAAGTAAGCAACAAGTGCAGATCGAGCCGTTTGGGGATAACTGAACTCATTTCCTAAGAGTTGTCATACATTGCCAAGAGAAACTGAGGGTCATGCAATAAGTTTCTTCATGTTGGTGGCTCCACCTGCTGGTGATGTGCTTATTATTGCATCCATGGTGGTTCACAGCATCAAGTGCTAAGCTGAGACCAGCTGTTACATTGACGATGAGTACACAGATTATTTCACACGTCAGGTTTTATTTTTAAACTGGCAAGGCTGTGTTGAACAAGGTTACGCCCAAGTAGGTACCATTGTATCCCCCATGCATAAACATGTAAGGAGCAACCAGAAGTCAAAGCCTTGTCTCATTCATGGCCAAAGAAGTGAATAGGTGTGGCCCATTAGTCATGGCAGGTGAAACCACTTTCAACCCGTCTGATGCACGAGTTTGTCATAACTTGGTAAAATGGCCAGTGGAAATGCTAGAATATGAGACTGCCGATACAGACAGTTGATGGTTAGTAAATGTTCGGTTACTCTTGATTTGTGAAACTGTTTGAGAAAACTGTCAAGCATATCCATGATGTGACTGTGTAAAACTTCAGTTTTAATGTAAAGAGATAATTGATTTTCAAGAAAAACATGTATGTGTACATATAAAAATACACAGACATAAGCATATCTGTGTGTACATGGATGAAAACTGTGTATATATGAAGCTGTGATGATGCTTGGGTGTTTGATAGTGAAAGGTTGCCAAGCATCTTGGTGACCATTGCAAATTTTGTTTAGGTGAGCAATAAATGTAAGAGATTTTATATCTGGTGTATAATTTATCGTTTGAAGTAATACTGAACACATGCTGAAGGACACTTATGTTTTCACAAAGTCTGTTTGTTTTCATGGGGTAAACAATGTGATTGTACGTACAATTAGCAGAGCACAGCAAATAATGAACTTTAAGTTTCTTTGTTACCATGGTGACCAGTACATACACCGTAAGCACATGTGCCCCATCCATTATGTGTATGTTCAGTTTATTTATTGGCCAGTCAGTGACAAGTCTGGCATTTGTTTGTGTTTTCAACTTTTATTTGTATGATACACCTGAAACATTCATATGACATGCACAGGCCAAAGCTGTCTTCTCACCTATTGAGTAACATTTTCTGGCTGCAGGTCAGATGTAGCTTGTAGTGATGCTGTGCATAAAGGCAGGGCTGAGAGTACACAAATGTCAACTAAGTTGTGCTATGTGAAACCAAGCTGCTTCTGTGAGATGTCTTATTTTTGCAGTATTGTTATTTTGCCATTTTCATGCTTACATTCAATCTGCAAATTACAGTGAAATTGCAGGATATTTTTGTCTGGGTGCCAACCCAGACATATTGTTTTGTAGTTCTTTATTCTTTTTTTTTTATTTCTTAATACCTTTCCGCCACTTTTTGTGACGCAGTTTTCTGAGCCATTATACAAGTTACAACATTAAAGTTTTACATACTATGAGACCCGTAGCTGAAATTGGGCACCTGGTGTGGATTGATTGATATGTTATAAATTATCAAAGTTATGGGTATAAAAAAAAAATCTTATTCAGCGATTGGCTGAAAAAACAATCATGGTAGTTGTATTAACCAATCACATTGCAAATATTGACTATACACCTGTTGCCTGGTTACTCTACTACTACTGTTCGGCAAACTGTACCTAATGACCCATGGTTGATGATGTCACAAAACAGTATCGGAGTGGGTTCCAAAACAAGCTCCAATTGGCACCCAGACAGTTTTGCTTGCAAATCTATACATTCTAGTTTAAAATATGGTCTTTTTTTTTAAATTTCCCTGTAGACAAGTTACTTTGCTTGAATTTAGAAGCATTTCACTATATGGCTATGTCTTCTACAATGTAACAACTTTACATTGTTTTCTTTCAATTATGAATTTAAGCCCTTGTGAAACTGTCAGCACGAAAAAAGAAACCATGAAAATGTATGCACATGAAATAAAGCAATTTACAATGTTATAACCATGGCCAAGCCATTCAGCACCACTGCATAAAGCCTTGCAGACCATACTAAATACTTACCCGTGCTTGTGAATGCAGCTGCTTACTTACTATACTATATGCTATACTTACGTCACTTTCGCCTCCACAGGTGTTTTTTTAATATAAACAGTGTTCTAATGTGAAGTGTGTTTTATTTAGTTTTTGTTTGAATGACCTGCAGGCACCACCAGAGATGTGTCCTGAATGTTTCTGATGTGTTGACCACATTGTACAACTATTTGTTAGTATCCAGGATACCCAGTACACATTTGTTAGGCTCGTGGGACATGGACTGGAACAATTTGGTTTTTATGGACCGGTGACGCAACTTATTTGGTCTATTATGGAGGTTTTTATCTCGCGGTGTATGGACAAACAGATGATGCTGGGGGGTAATTGTATGTAAAAACCTAATGATGCATCATGATAGCAGCTTTGCTGTGCCACTGTGGTGTTTATACAGGTCTGTACAACATCTCATTTTTATGGATGCTGCGGTAGGTTTATCATTTGGTGGTGTGAAACATGTAAGGGTTAAAAAGAGCGGTACATTTCCATGTGTATGTGTGTGCAGTCCTGTAGGGCCACATTAATTACATGCACTACCATCTTTACCGTTTCATTGCTAAAAATCTTCTGAAGGGATGGGAATGGGGGATTGGTCTGAAAATAATTGTCTCTTTGACGTATTTTACTTGTAATGCTCAGTCCTTATCAATAAAACATCATTCCTTGATGTTCATTGAATTTATTGGCTCAAACACAATGGCTTGTCCCAATATATATGTTCACATTTTCATCATCAAATAGGAATAAAATTTGTCTGTGTATGATCAACATGGAGAGAAACATGGCAGCTTTGAAAGAAAGTCAATTTCGTATTGTTCCAAATTCATTCTTCTATGTGTAATTTTCTGCAAGGAATATTGACAAAGCAAGAATATATATTGGAAAGACAGGAGTAAAAAGTGACAAGACTTATAAAGTGGCTGCTTTGGAAGCCAAAAGCGGATCTGGGTCAGTAGATTATGAGATGGAAGCCAATGTAGATTGAGACTTGTTCTGTAAGCACTGTATGTGTTACATCTGCAGTCAAAGTGAAAGGTACAAGGGATGGGTTCAGGATCCACAACTTGAGCTTTTCCCACACTTTACTGTATTTTCTGTGAAGGTGGTGTGTAACAGTGGAGTTCACCCCTGTAGTGTTGACAACTTGACCCTGTAAATACACCTGAGGGCTCTACCTGTAACACCTCTCAATAAGACCTCTCCACCCCCCTCACTGTTCGGAAAGATAACAAGCCGGCACCATTGCCAGATGTGCCATTGTACCATCTGACAGCGCGATAGCTCAAATAGTAAACATGGCACTTAGTCCCAATTGAACTTTTTAGCTCTGCTGATCATACTTCACAGAGCTTTTGCAGACATGTCTTTCCGTCCATCAACTTTTGCCTGTGGACGGCATACAGTATGCAGTTTTCAAGGTAGCCCCATGGAACTTTCAGGACTTGTCAAGTGTTTTAAAAAAAAGTAAAGTTTGAAATTTGTGGTGCCGCCTATGTTTGAAATTTGTGGTGCCGCCTATAGTATTACATAATATGTGGGCCAACATGTGAACATTTTGCAAAGAGTTTTTCATGAATCATCACAAAACTTGGCAGGAATATCAATCAGACTAAAAGACAAAAACGTGTTGTAATTCTATGGCCCCATCCACATTATTGCGAAAGGTATGGACCAAAAGGTGTAGAAAACACATTTTATTCAATAAGTTGAGAAAGAATGAGGCTAGTGATACCAATTCTATCATGGGCAGTGGGCAACATCCTATCAGATGGCTGCATTTTAATCTTTGACCAGTGTTAGTATCAGCACTAACCATGGCTCCATCAAGCAATTTATAATGAACTTTATTTTTTGTTTTATGAGGATGAATAACATTTATCTATCCAAGAGAAACTATAATTAATTTGTTTCTATGCTTTAAATTTGATGCAAACAAACAGTTTGGGATGTTGAAATTTTTCAAAGTAGGCCTGAGCGCTTTGTTTACATACATGCAGCACCATCTGTTGACAGAATTGCAAACTTCCATTTAAAACTGCTAACCTACCGTTTCCACTATTTGGCATTCCTAATTGATTCCAAAATGTGATGTTAAAGTTAATCACAGTGTTTACCCACAGTCCAACAGTGTTTGTATGTGTGTGTGATGCTCCAAGGTTGGTAGAATCAATGGAACTCTTTGCTTGCATTAACCGACAAGCACTTAAATTCATTGCGGTAATTTGGTGCTACACGTAGTGATTGTAATGAAGTGCCACTTTAATTGGAGACCAGCTGGGTGGCTGGTAGATCTGTGTAGGCCTACTATGTGGAAAGTGCTGCATTGGGGGTAATTATTAGAGTTAAATTAAGTCTAACCATGATAGAATAGACTTTATTACTCCCCATCCAGTGATTATGTGGATTTTATAGAATCCACACAATCACTGGATGGGGAGTATTAAAGTCTATAATTTACCACACAAGTGTGTTTCATAAGTAGAAGTTTGATTTTGCATAATATAGATAACTTGCTTACTTTCTCAAGGTAATGGAGGGAGTACATTTCAGGAAATGATTTTGTTTCTGTTCCTTTCATTACATCTAAACTTGTGCACATGTATCAATGTACCATTACAGGAATATTATAGGCAAAAGTCTATGATGTGTGGAGTCATGGTGGCACCACTGGTGGTATTAAGTGGAACTAGCATCATGGGTGTTTAAAATACAGTAGTTTCGTTATTTTGACTGTAAATTGAGATGGAGCTTGTAGATTTACTCCAAATATGCATTAGGCAATCATCAAATTTTGTAAAATTTTGGGGGACCTTGACCTATTTTTTGAGGTCAGTAAGGAGGTTGTATAGGACACTTAATTTGACATGTTGAGACATGTGAAGGGGAGCTCTTCCAATTGTACCACAGATTTGTATCATGCATATGGAAGTTTGACATTGCATAATGTGTGTAAAGACTGAACTTACAGAAGCAGCTAATTTCAGTCAGCAGAGCACAGGATCATCATGATCCTCTTGTTTTTTGTTTTGTTTGTTTGGGTTTTTTTTTTTTTTTTTTTTTTTGTTTTGTTTTGTTTTTTTTTTTTTTGTTTTTTTTTTTTTCGTTTGAATTGACCAAAAATCTGCTTGAGACAGAAAATGTTTGCTTCAGTACTTTTTTTTTATCATAAGTGGAAAAGATTTTTAATCAGAATTGAGACGAGGCCTGTCAGAATAGCGTGCCCCAGTTCAACAGCTTTCTTGGGATGAGTTGGGTCCAAACTGTTGACTCGGTCTTGGTGTGGAGGTGGGGCGGGGGGAAGGGTCAACTTTGTTAATCGTATGGGCACTTATTGGAGCAGATATGGTAGCTGTAGCCTTGTTTCAATCTATTCATTGGGCTGTCAGTTGTACAGAGTACTTTGCTTGCAGGTAAGTGCATTGTAGAGGTCGTTTAGCAGTAGTGGTGCACATACAGTTGATTGTACAGGACCATGGAGGAATAACCAAGATTGAGGAACAAGGCCCAATGTACACAGCTGCATAAGTAGACAGTGCCTTTTTTCCCTAATTAAACTTCAAGGGTGGGAGGCATCACTAACCCGCGATAAGCGGTCCTCTGAATTGATTTGCAACACCGCTCATAACATGGCAGTGCCTGTACCAGTGGAGACTGTTTTGTCCAATAGATGGCACAGTAAAGCACTCTTTCTTTTAATAGGTAGAAATGCTGTGAGGGGAGATGAATTTTTGGAAGAACCAGAAAGCTCACATGGCGGGCATTCTGCCGCTTTTTAATTTTTTGCACTACGACAAACAGAACTGATATACGCTTACATTTCCAAATCTGTCAACATTTGATCGCAGGTAAAAGTAAGTCATATATGCTGCTTTAAAAATGAAATAAAGACATTTTCCACATGTTTGCGATGTTCACACTCATGATGTCTTGGGAGCAAACGAGTAAAATAATTGATATGCAACAAAGAAAAGAGGTTATGATGGGGTAACAAAGAAGTAATTTTAATGACAAGATGGTCAAAGATTGCCAAAATATGTTCTGATCGCCATATGAAGTGACAAGTCTGTAGTTGCAGGAATTAAAGACAATGTATCATCACTGCCGAAGCAACCAGAGCAGCCCTTGGCAGTGACCCCTTTATTTATCTGACACCAAAAGGTGCCAACACGCTGTGTATGTTGCAATCGTGAGTTTGTATATTGGAGAGCTGCGGTGTTGCGCGTCTACCCTTTGACGTCCCGTCCTTGCTGCTCCATCTAGTTTATTCCTCCATGACAGGCCAATGTATATCACAGTGTACAGGACAGCGTGCACTTCTTCACGTCTGCAGTTATGGAAGTTGTACTGTTCAATTATTACCAAAACACCAGGTTTTGTGATACAGAATCAGGATTTTGTAGCAAAACCCTGGGTTTTGTGAAGCAACAAAACCCACTTTTGTAGCAAAACTCGGTTTTGTAACACAACTTAGGGTATTGTACATAAAACCCTGGGTTTTGTACTATATCCAGGATAGCAAAACAGATATCATATTTTTTTTATATATTGTTCAATAATATGCACAAAACCCTGGGTTTCATTGAATTAAATAGAAAACCCAGGGTTCTGTATCGAGACCCAGGGTTTTATGTGAGTAATTAAGGCAGTACAACTTCCAGATTCAATGGGAGTTGGCAGGCAGGACCTGTTCTTTATGGGAGTCTGCTTACAGTACAGGCCACCACATGTGCTCATTCACACAGATATTATTACTGAATTGTATTTTCTTTTGTTAATAAAATACAAGTGTTAAGTACAGATTTTTTTTTGTTTGGCTTATTTTTACCTGATGGATATATGATCGGTAATAACACTGATTTTCTTGCAACTGAACACCAAGTCTTCATTATTTTGGGGGAACAGTTCGGTGCCTTGGCACCACAACATGTACAATGTTAACACATCAAGGTGCGTTCATAACCTACAATGGAATATGTTGGCAACTGGCATATTGATGCAGAAAAGGCAACAGTCTCTCTTTGACGTGTTCTACAGTATTAGCATTAAAAAGAACTATTATTGTACAATGAGTGTATCAAATTGAACATACAACAACTGGAATGGCAACAGTTGTGCAGAACTCTGAACTTTATTTATTTGACAATATGTACACAAAGTATGTAACAAAAGAAAAAAAAACACAAGTTGTCCAAATTCAATGAACTTTACATTGTAATCTGCAAAAGTGTTGTGATAAGGTGTTTTGATCACCCTCCGTTTTACCAGATATGTTGGGATAGTCCCAAGTGAGGATTTGAATCTGCTGATACTGGGGTACCTAGAGTGGGGTTTACAAAACTTTATATCACTTGTGAAGTCTGGATACATATAAGAATATCAACTTACATATACATAGCAATTATCTAAGGTTCAAGTGTCTGAGTATTGGTTAATAAGGTATAATTTTATGTACTTAGAATATCCATCCATTGAATGTGTATGTACTTTATCCAAAATACAGGAAGATGTGTTCTTCAAAAGAATAGGATTATGATCTCTGATACAATTACATTGTACTGATTTTACTAGCTCAGCTGACTGACAAGTCAGCTGAGCTTATAGGATAGTCCTTTGCCTCACTCAAATTGAGCTGAAACTTGGTAGATATGTTCCTTGCTGAAGGGTCAAACAAGCTGTTCACTAGGTGGCACTGCTGTGGATTCCTGATTTTTAACTTATTTTTTCTAATTTGGTACTTATCGGTAAATGCACCTTTCCTATTGATTAATATGCAAGTCAATGACCATTCTAATGCTAATTCACATTTTGGACTTCTCTGAAGAAACTGTCAGTCAGATTGACTTCAAAGTTGATAGAAATGTACCTTAGGTGAGTCTCTAACAGGTTTCATCAAATACTTATGCTCCAGTGATTTTTCAGTTTTTAATTATTTTTTTTGTTTGTTCTTTTTCAGGGGCAAATCTGAAAAAATCTTCTTCCAAACTACTCCCCAATAGACCATGTCAGAAATGAGTTTCACCACCAGATGGCTCTGGGGTACTATACACCCTAGCCTGACAGAGTGCCCACTAGCTAAGCATGGCAGAGTATGGAAGGTGGACAGTCTTTGAGTAGAAACAGGAACTAATCAAGAGAGGAGCACCAACTAAAGGCAAAAAGTGTGATTTAGTAGGAAGGTAAGTACTTGCTGATCAGTTTCATATATTATCTTACAGGAATTTATCCCAAGATTACAAGTTTAGTCACTTTACTCCAATGGGTTGAACCAGCAGTTTACATCACTGGTCATATATTGCTGTGTGTGTGTTGTATCTTGGCCACACACAATTCTGTGACAAGTCAAATTATGAGACTGTGATTAAAAGTATAATTAATGTTCCATAAAGAGAGACTTTCATAGCCATACATACATTATTTTGAATGTGGAATAACCTGGTCAAAGTGCACATAAGCCACCAGTAGCCTGACCTGAGCCAAGCCTCTGGGGTCCAGCCAGTAGCTTGTATATTGGGTCACTCCAGGGGATTAGCAAGGTGTTAATGCTGCTGTTGTCTAGTTCCTCTGGGGAGTGTGCTTTATGGGTGTGCTGTGTATACAAGACACTTGTTGGTAATGTAATAATAATAATAATTCTGTGGTCAACTGCTTTTGTGCCGCGGTCCTGTTGGTACAGGAGACCTGAAAAGGAGAAAAAGAAATATGTTAAAATCTTACTTTCCCTCATTTCCCATCCCACATGATCCCGCCTCTAAGGCAAAGGTACTTCCCTTGGCATGTTCCTGCATTGACGAACAGTCTACAGACGAACAGCCAAGGGAGCCCTTAAAAGGGCTACCAACTTTCCCTTCCAGTCCCACATTCCAATAGTCTGTGTGTTTGTCCAGAATAACAATGAGGTAAAAACACTGCATACTCAAAGGCAAAGATGAAAAACTGAACAAGAGAAGGAAAAGTAACTTTGGGATGGGACATGCGCATTGGCGGTATGTTTTGTGTGCTTTCAGTTATGGTTTTGAATCCTTGGTCGGGCCATTGAGGAAGGGGTGTTTCTTTTTTCAGACTGAGTATAGGTTCAGAATGAAAATTGTTATTTCTGTCATATGCGTCAAGTCTGAAAAAAAGTGCAAGACTAAATATGTGTCCTGTCAACTTAACTGTATGAGGTAATGAAGGGCAGCCAAGCTGTTCAAATGTAAGGAAAAAGGTAAACTTTCAAACTGGAGGGGACATAAAGTTACTTTTCCTTTTCTTGTTTAGTTTTTCATCTTTGCCTTTGAGTATGCAGTGTTTTTACCTCATTGTTATTCTGGACAAACACATTACCAACAAGTGTCTTGTATACACAGCACACCAATAAAGCATACTCCCCAGAGGAACTAGACAACAGCAGCATTAACACCTTGCTTATCCCCTGGAGTGACCCAATATACAAGCTACTGGCTGGGCCCCAGAGGCTTGGCTCAGGTCAGGCTACTGGTGGCTTATGTGCACTTTGACCAGGTTATTCCACATTCAAAATAATGTATGTATGGCTATGAAAGTCTCTCTTTATGGAACATTAATTATACTTTTAATCACAGTCTCATAATTTGACTTGTCACAGAATTGTGTGTGGCCAAGATACAACACACACACAGCAATATATGACCAGTGATGTAAACTGCTGGTTCAACCCATTGGAGTAAAGTGACTAAACTTATAATCTTGGGATAAATTCCTGTAAGATAATATATGAAACTGATCAGCAAGTACTTACCTTTCAACTAAATCACACTTTTTGCCTTTAATTGGTGCTCCTCTCTTGATAAGTTCCTGTTTCTACTCAAAGACTGTCCACCTCCCATACTCTGCCATACTTAGCTAGTGGGCACTCAGTCAGGCTAGGGTGTATAGTACCCCAGAGCCATCTGGTGTTGAAATTTCTGACATGGTCTATTGCTTTGATATAAGACAGGAACACTCCCAGGGACTGCTAAATCTGAATTTGTTCACTAGGTGGCACTGTAATTTTTTTTCTAATTTTTAGCTCAGCTAACTTGTCAGTCAGCTGAGCTTAACTTATGATCCTCCATCGGTCGTCAAAAATTCACATTTTCAACTTCTCCAAAACCATCAGCCAGATTCACTTCAAACTTGGTGGGGATGTGCCTTGGATGGGTCTCTACCATGTTTATTCAAATGGTCACGCTCCAGTGATTTTTGGATTTTTTTATGAATTTTGTGTTCTTATTGGGGGCATATCTTAAAAAATCTTCTCCGAAACTACTCACCCAATTGCTTTGATATCACACAGGGACACTCCCAGGGACTCGTAGTTCGGAATTTTTTCTTACCAGGTGGTGCTGCGATTTTATTTTTTTTCGTTTTTTTGTTTTTGACTTCTCATCCAGAACCATCACTCAGATTGAGCTAAAACGTGGTGGATATGTTCCTTGTGGCAGGGTCAAACAACGTTGTTCACTAGGTGACACTGCTGTGGAGTCCTAATTTTTAACAATTTTTTCAATTAGGTTACTTATCGGTCAATGTACCTTTCCTATTGATTACTATGTAAGTCAATAGGCACTCTAATGTTAATTCACATTTTCGACTACTTCTCCAAAATCATCATCCAGATTGACTTCAAACTTGGTGGCAATGTACCTTAGGTGGGTTTCTACCAGGTTTGTTCAAATGGTCATGCTCCACTGATTTTTTGGATTTTTAATGAATTTTTTTTTTTTTTTTTTTTTTTTGGACAAATCTTACAAAATCTTCTCCACAACTGCTCACCCAATTGCTTTGATATTACATAACAACACTCCCATGGACTTCTAGTTCTTAATTTATTTGGCAGGTGGTGCTGCAATTTTTCAATTTTTGTGTGTTTCGTTATTTGCTATTTCTCCAGAACCATCTCTCAGATTCAGTTGAAACCTTGTCGGTATGTTCCTTCTGAAAGGGTCAAGCAAAGATGTTCACTAGTTAGCGCTGCTGTGGATTCCTTTTTAATGATTTTTTTTTGCAATTCGGGTACTAATTGGTTAATGCACCTTTTCTATTGCTTACTATGCAAGTCCATGGGCATTCTAATGCATTTTATTGGTAATTCACATTTTAGACTTCTGTGAAGAAACTCTCTGTCAGATTTACTTTAAATTTGAAGGCAATGTACCTTGGGTGGGTCTCTACCAAGTTTGTTCAAATGGTTACAATCATTTTTGGATTTTTTATGATTTTTTTTTAAAATCTTTAAAAAAAAAGTTTTAATAGGAAAGATTAACATGGGAATTTCTTGTAATGGTTATAACTGAAATAATTTTGGCCAGATTTTTGCCAAACTTTGTAGGGATGTACCTTTTATAAGTTTTTACCTGTTTTGTGCAAATGGTCATGCTTCAGTGATTTTTTTGACCTTGACTTCATCCCCAAGGTCACAGGACAACTGACACGAAATTTACTGTTAACTTGATAACTTGAGATCTGTTTAGAGTTAGGAACTTGATATTGCACATGTTAATGTTTCTCTATGAAGGTCATGCTTAGACAGTACTTGAGTGACATTGACCTCGTTTCTGGGGTCACAGTGCAACATACATGAATTTTACTCATCACTATAACTTGAAAACTACTTGAACTGGGTCACTCGGTACATGGGTGACCTTGATCCTATCCCGAGTTCACAGAGCTGCAAGTGTTATGAATGTCTAGGTCAGCTGAGCATGGACTGTTCACACAGCCCTCTTCTTTGTTTTTTGGGGTATTTTTGCTATTTTGGACTTTTGGAGAATGGTCACTCAGATTAAGCTGAAACTTGGTGCAGGTGTTCCTTGTGCAAGGGACAAACAAAGCTGGTCACTAGGTGGCATTGCTGCGGATTCCTGAAATTTAAGGATTTTTTTTCAGTTTGCGTACTTGTCGGCAAATGCACCTTTTCTGTTGATTACTGTGTAAGTCAATGGGCATTCTACAACTAATTCACCTTTTGGACATCTCTGAAAAAACTGTCAGTCAGATTGACTTCAAAGTTGGTGGCCATGTACCTTGGGTGAGTCTCTACCAAGTTTGTTCGAGTGGTCACGCTCTGGTGGTATTTGGATTTTTATGATTTTTTTATCTTTAAATCTTCAAAAAAGTTTTAATAGGCTAGTTTAACATGGGAATTTCTTGTAATGGTTATAATTAACTAATATAATTTTGACCAGATATGTGTCAAACTTGGTAAAGATGTGCTTTTTACAAGTGTCTACCTATTTTGTGCAAGTGGTCATGCTCCAGTGATTTTTGGACCTTGACCCCATTCCCAAAGTCACAGAACAACTGACATGAAATTTACTGTTCACCTGATAACTTGAGATCTGTTAGGACCTTGATGTTTCTCGATGATGATCACGCCAAGACAGCACATGAGTTACCTTGACCTCATTTCTGGGATCGCAGTGCTACATATATGAATTTTACTCTTCACTATAACTTGAGAACTACTTGAACTGGGACCTTGGTGTTGCACATGTTAGTGTTCTTCTATATAGGTCAGCTTACTCAGTACATGGGTGACCTTTATCCTATCCCAAGTTCACCGAACCAGAAGTGTGATGAATCTATAGGTCAGCTGAGCGTGGACTATTCACACAGGCCTGTTGTTAACTATTTTTTTTTTTTTTTTTGAATTTGGGTACTTCTCGGTAAATGCGCTTTCCTATTTATTACTGTGTAAGTCAATGAGCATTCTAATGCTTAGTATCGTGTATTTTCTCTAACAAGTAGCAATGTTCTTTTCAAAGTTCTCTCAAATATTCTTCAATTTCTCATGCTCCAATAACATTTATATTTTAATGAATTTTTCTTATGGCAAATCTTAGAAATTCTTCTAAATGTCATATGCACTCAGCTAAAGCTCAACACAGGTGTATTCAGTTGCTACTTTTATTTTGTAAACAAGTTTAGGTCAGCTGAGCTTGGGCTGTTCACACTTGTTTAATTTTCAGACAGGAAGCTGTGGAACATGTCTACTTCTTGTTTTATAAGGATGAGTTACTGTCGGAAAAAAGATGTTCTTAAAATATTCAGGTAAGTGGTTCTGAGAATATCTGTAATGAAATTTCAGGGCTTTGAGTTTATACATATATCTTGCAATTTTAAAAGGTTTAATGATTTAACCAATAGGCCAGTGTGGGCATTATATCTTTCATGACAAATAAGCCGTATTGCCGACTTTGCTACTTTCAATTTATCAGGAAATATTCCTGATTGGAGTGACTGATTACTGATCATAGTAAGGGGTGTCAAGAGATGGGGTTATACTTTTTATAAGTTTCATGACAGATGACTGCTTTTGTAATATTTCTCATAGAAAGCTCTCTACACAAAAGTTGGGCTGTGTGTAGCTCAGCTGACTTGTCAGTCACCCGAGCTTATGTTATGGGTCTTGATCCATCATCCATCTGTCCATCAGCGTCCACTATTTTCATTTTCAACCTTTCCTCCAAAACTGCCTGTCAAATCCACTTCAAAATTGGTGGGGGATGTACCATGAGTCAGTTTCTACCAAGTTTCTTGATCTTCAAAAATTTTAAGAAAAAAAAGAAAATCTCCAAAACTGCCAGGCCAATTATTTCAAAATTGTATTTGGATACTTCTGGGGACCCCTAGACCTAATTTTCTTCAACAGGTGGCCCTGGATTTTTGTGCATTTTTGCAATTTTTGACTTCTACAAAACTGTCACTCAGATTGTTCTGAAACTTCGTGGAAATGTAGCTTGTGGAAGGATTAAGCAAATTTGTTTACTAGGTGGTGATACTCTGGATCCCTGATTTTTTACGATTTTTCCAACTCAGGTGCCCATCCGTCAATGCATGCCTTCCTATTGATTACTAAATCAGCGGGGATTGCAATGGAAATTCACATTTTCAACTTTTCCAAAACTGTCAACTCAGATTTACTTTACACTTGAGGGGCATGTAGCTTGGGTTGGTCCCCACCAATTTTGTTCAAATGATCACGATCCATTTTCGTATTTTTGATGATTTTTTTTTGGGGGGGGGGGGGGGGGGGGGGTCATTTTTTTGGCAAAATCTTAGAAATCACCAAGCCACTTAATTGCTTCAAAATTGCATACATACACTTCTGGGGACCTTCAGACATCATTTGCTCAAGAGGTAATGCTGTGATTTTTTCCCCTTTTCTTTTTTTTCCGTAAATTTTTGTGTGTTAAAGCTATTTTTGACTTCTCTCAGATTGTTCGTATAATTGGAGGAAATGTATCCTTTGGTATGGTTAAACAAACATGATCACTGTGGTGTCAAGCTTTGGATCCCTGATTTTTAACAATTTTTTCATTTTGGGTACTTGTCAATTAATGCATGCATTCCTAGTGATTACCATGCAAGTCAGTGGGGATCGCGATAGAAATTTACATTTTGACTTCTCCAAAACTGTCAACTAGATTCACTTCAGACTTGATGTGGATGTAGCTTTGTTGGGTTTCCGCTTAGATTATTGATGATCTTTCAATTGCTTCTTTTTTTAATTTCATTTATTTATTTATTTATTTATTTATTTATTTATTTATTTATTTATTTATTTATTTATTCATTCATTCATTCATTCATTCATTCATTCATTCATTCATTCATTCATTCATTCATTCATTCATTCATTCATTTATTTATTTATTTATTTATTTATTATAAAAGACATGATGCAACTTACTGGAGTTTCAGTGACTCTATACTAGTATTTGAATCCCAGGAGAAACAAAGACCACAGTCTAAGGGCAGGGTGTACTTCGGCAATCCAGCATAATTATGATGTTGCTGTTAATTGTAGCAATACATGTTCTACAACTTGTTAACCCCCCCCCCCCCCCCCGAAAGACATGAAATTATAGACAGCGTGGACCCGTGCAGTCCAGGGACAAAAGGCAAGGCGCTGGGAACCGATATAACATATGAAGCGAGCACTTTGTGGAAAGTGACTTTGAGTTGTCAATTATGACGATGTTTAGCATAGGTTTGGCAGGAAAAAAACTATTGCTGTTGCCAAGGCAAAAGCATACCCGTAGCTGGACAAAGGAAGGATTCGAGGACATGGAACTGGCCAAATTAGGCATTATAAAACCAGGATAGGATTTTTTTTTGTATTTATAACTAATCTGCATCGGAAGCCTACAAGGACCACAAAAAGATAGAAATAAATCTCTGAAGGGTTTTTTTTGTCGAAATTTCGAAATTTTGAGGATTTTTTTTCTCGAAATTTCAGGATTTAAAAGTCAAAATTTCGAGATTTCAAACTCGATATTTCGACTTTTTTCGCAAAATTTTGCCTTTTTTTCTCGAAATTATGACTTTTTAAGCTCAAAATTTTGACATTTTAAAGCTGAAATTATGACTTTAAAAACGACTTCTTTCTAGAGAATTTGACTTTTTTTCTTGAAATTTCGACCTTTTAATATCAAAATTTCGATTTTTTTTAACTCGAAATATTTGGAAAGTTGAAAAAGTCGACATTTCGATATTTGTCTTGAAATATCGACTTTGTTTCTCAAAATTTCGACATTTTTTTCGAAGTTTTGACTTTTTTCATTTTTATGATGAAAATTTGACTTTGAAAAAGTATAAACTTTGACTTTTTTTCTCCAAATTTCGACTTTTTTCACAAATTTTTTCTCGAAATTTTTCCTTTTTTTCATTTTTAAGCTTAAACTCTGACTTTAAAAAGTAAAAATTTCGCCTTTTTACTCGATATTCCAATTTTTTTCCTCAAATTTTCGACTTTTTTCTCAAAATTTCTACTGTTTTCATTTTTAACCTGAAAGTTTGACTTTGATTTTTGTCTTCAAATTTTTTTTCTCTTTTAACGAATTTCGTCTGGTGAAACTCGAAATTTCGACTTTTTTCTCGAAATTTAACCCTTTTTTTCTTGAAATTTGGACGTTTTAGCTGGAACTTTGACTTTAAGAAAGGAGACATTTCGATGTTTTTCTTTTGGTCAATATTTTGACTTTTTGAACTCGCACATTTGATTTTTTTTCGCAAAATTTCTACTGTATTCTCGAAGTTTCGATTTGATTCATTTTTCAGCTGAAATTTTGACTTTGAAAAAGTAGAAATTTGACTTTTTTCTCTCGAAATTTTGACTTCTTTATTTCGAAATTTCGACTTTCGAAACACGAAATTTCGACTTTTTTTATTTTTAAGCTGAAACTTTGACTTTGAACAAGTAGCGACTTTTTTCTCGAAATTTTGACACTTTTTCTCACTTTTTTCTCGAGATTTGGACTTTCTAAACTCGAAATTTGGACATTTTCAAGTTCAACTTTTGACTTTAAAAAGTCGAAATTTTGACTTTTTTTCTCGAAATTTCCACTTTTAAAGCTCGAAATTTTGACATTTTTAGGCTGAAAGTTTGACTTTAATATCGTTTTTTTTTTCTTTCGAAATTTCAACTTTTTTCTCGAATCTTTTCTCTCTGAATTTCTACATTTTTAATCTGAAATTTTGACTTTTAAAAAGTTGAAATTACGTTGGGTTTTTTTCGAAATTTCTACTTTTTAAGCTTGAATTGACAATTTGCCTTAAAAAGGCGAAATTTCGACTTTCTGAAAGTTAAAAAAAAAAACCTTCAACGTCAAAATGTCGAAAGTACAAGTTTCAAAATTCAAAATTTTGAGAAGAAAAAGTCGAAATGTAAAATTTAAAACTACGAATTTTTTTAGAAAATAGTCGAAATTTCGAGTTTGATAGTTAAAATTTCGAGAAAAAGGTAGACATTTAGACATTGGAAAATCAAAATTTCAGCTGATGAAAGTCGAAATTTCACATTTTAAAGTCAAGATTTCGAGATTAAAGTCGAAATTTCGAGATTTAAATCTCAAAATTTCGAGATTGAAAAGTCGAAATTTCGAGATGTAAGTCAAAATTTCGAGAAAAAACTCGAAATTATGAGTTTGGTTTTTTTTCTTTTTCTTTTTTTTTTCTTGTGTGGTCCTTATAAGCTTCCGTATTTACCAGTACAAGCCACCCTCATAGTCATTTTGTAATCTATTTAAGCCGAAAAAAAAAATATGTTTCTGGTTTCCACCAATTCTGGATTTTAAAACTCCCATAAAAACAGCACCATACTACTCTTCACCATTTATTTTTATTTATCTATTTTATTTTAGTTTTTCTTTGTTTTTATTAATTTTATTTTATTTGTTTTGTTTTGTTTTGTTTACGGGGTGTGTGTTTTGTTTCGTTTTTTTTTTTTTTTAGCTCTGCTGACCAAAGGTTGTAGAGCTTATGCGACTGCTCGTGTCTGTCCGTCCATCCATAAACTTTTGCTCGTTAGCATGATGCCTTCAACAGTTTTCAAGTTAGACCAATATAACTTTCGGGAATTATAAGGTATATAAAAATCTAGGCCCCTTTTGATATTGGTGGCGCCACCTACATTGTTATGTAATATAGGGGTCAAAATGTGAAAATCTTGTGAACACTTTAGCATCTTTAATTTTGGGTGGATCGTCACCAAATTTAGTGCGACTGTGGGGAAGTCAAAGTCCAAGTAGCTAATGATACTCGTGAAGCCACATATAATTTGACGGAAATTATGAGCCAAATGTGTTTCAAGATTTAAAATTCCATATATGAGAAAAATAATTGGATCAGACTTGCCAAATTTAGAGGATATACAGACCATGGCCAAAGGTAGAATGTTATATAATATCAGTGACCTTCACCTATTTTTGTGAAGTCACCATGACTGTAAATTTGAAAAGGTGATTTTGTCATTTCAGGGTGCAGCTTGGATATCAATGACAAAGAGAATTGAGCCTCCAGATCAAAATTGCACTTGATTAGATAACACATAAAACCTTACTTGGTGATCTACTTTTCGGGTCACTGTGACCCAGTAATTATGGCGTTTGGCGTTTGTCAAAGTTCATTACTTTTCGTAAATAACTCGAAAGTTATGACCCGATTTGAACAAACTGACTATATATGGAAAGCTGGATGTGGGGCGAATATTTTGAACATAACAATTTTTAATCCAAGTTGAAGGTCAAGGTCAAATGGCCAATTTGAATATAGGGGTTATCCCGTGAATGCTCTACACCTCCCAATTTTTCAAATAGGCCCATATAACGTTCAGGAGTTATAAGTGTATTAAAATCTTTGTCGACATTAATATTGGTGGCACCACCTATAGTATTATGTAATATACGGGTCAAAATAGGAAAATCTTGTGACTGCAATACTGTCCACAGTTTTTACGTTCGTTTTTACGTTCAATATAACTTTCAAGACTTAAAGGGTGTATAAAAAATCTTGGTCCCTTTCGATGTAAGTGGCGCCACCTTCAATATTATGCAATATAGGGGTCTAAATGTGAAAATCGTGTGAACACTTTAGCATCGTCAATTTTTGGCAGATCTTCACCAAATTTGATGGGATTGTGGGGGAGGTCAAAGTCTAAGATGCCAATGATAATGTAATTTGAAGGAAATTATGAGGCAAAATGTGTTTTAAGATATAAAAATTCCACATTTTGAAAAGCAATTGGATTAGACTTGCCAAATTTATAGGATATATATAGACTATGTCCAAACCTACAAATTTATGTATCAGTGACACTCAAAACTTGGCATTATTGTACCTCAATACAAAGAGTTTGGTCTTTTTATGCATAGGAATGAAGATGTTTAAAATTATGCAAATTAGGGGCATTTGAAATTTTCAGTCTCGAATAACTTCAAAAGTATCACAGATAGAGATGTCATTCTAACTTCTACTAGAGGGTTATTGACCATTGCGCATCTAATGAATTTAAAACGAAATTGTAGCAATAAAATTATGCTAATTAGCAGCATTTGAAATTTTCAATCTTGAATATCTTTAAAATTATTATAGATAGAGATGTCATTTCAACTTCTACTAGGGGGTCATTGACCATTGTGCGTGTAATGAATCCAAAACAAAAGTTGTAGCAATTTAAATTAAGCTAACTAGCTGTATTCGAAATTTTTAATTTTGAATATTTTCAAAACTATAATAGATAGAGATTTCAACTTCTACTAGGGGGTTGTTGACCATTGCCCACCTAAAGGGATTAACAACAACAGTTATGCTTAGTAGCGCCATTGGAAATTTTTTCGAGATGTCATTTCAACTTCTACTGGGGGGGTTGTTGACCATTACCCATCTAAAGGGATTAAAAACAAAAGTTGTGGGGATATAAATTATGCTAAGTAGCACCATAGGATATTTTAAATCTTGAATAACTTTAAGGCTATAATGGATAGAGAAGCCATTCCAACTTCCACTCCTATACTATGCTGTGGACTAGATACGCATCTGATGAATTGGTAACGAAGGCTACACAAATTTAAATTATGCAAATTAAGGGCATTTGAAATTTCAAATCTTGAATATCTTCAAAATTATGCACACAAGACAGACTTGTTCAGCTCTCTAATGGGTGGTAACACCCTGCGAGAGAAAGTAAAAATGCAATTGAGTCTGAAGGTTTACTCTGTTATCAAAAATATAATTGTTGGACCTACCGCTAACTATCATTTATATCTACTATGACTGTGTAGGTGGAAGATGCAGTGTGCTTTGAATAATATGTTGTGCCTGCATCACATACACCAGACAAGCTTGCACACAAACTTGGCTGGGCTGTTTAAGACATATTTCTGAGATTACACAAAGGTCTATGCAGTAAAATTGAACTTAAATTGAGTTAGAGTACTTTGAGGCATTTTGACAAAGTATTTCCATCATCCAAGAGATAAGTTGGGTGCATTAATGTAAGACTTAGAGCTTGTTACAAAGACGCTGCCTTGTGTCAAGTGTGGCTCTCCAACATTGTTTCTGAAGACCAGTTGATTACGCCTACTGGTTGTATCTGTTATACAATGTAGTACTGAAGTACCCATTGTACACTGTTGTAACATTGTCGTACCGATCATACACTGTAGTAGTGAAGTACCCATTGTTTACTGTCGTAACATTGTCGTACCGACCATGCACTGTAGTACTGAAGTACCCATTGTACACTGTCGTAACATTGTTGTACCGATCATATATTTAGTACTGAACTGTCCATTGTACACTTGCGTAACATTGTCGTACAGATCATGCACTGTTGTACTTGAAGTACCCATTGTATATTGTCGTACAGATAATACACTGTAGTATTGAAATACCAGTTGTACATTGTCATACCAATGAGCTTTGAAGACACACGCTCTGATATGCTATGCAGCAAATCACCGTTTCTAATTAGTACTTTTTTCGCCCTGAGTTCATACCTGGTCAAAACTTTCTTTGTACAGGTGAAATTGTAGGTACTATAATTTCATCAATGGTAGCCGAAAGTCAACACAGGTGTTGCAGTGGGAAGAGTCTATTAGATATAGCTGTGTGTCAGATATACGCGGTATGATATGAATACATTCTGAAGCTTAGGTCATTTCGAGGAAAAAAATAGGGGTGAATAGGCACAAGGCTGAGGGTGTACAAGCCAAAGCCAGAAGCCAGGTCATACAAGAAATGTGCAGCTGCAGATATCCAGAGAGTCGTTGATGGCAGTAAAAAAGGGACGACAGGCAGAAAAGCTTTGGAAAGATTCAAAATCCCACCAACTGTCTTGTAAAGACATGTCAAAAACCAAAATATGAAGTCACGTGGTGGCCCTTACCGAGACAGAAGAAAACCATATTGTAATGAGGCTCAAGACTTGTGCAGAATGGGGTTACCCTATGGATCAGTATGACCTAAGATTCATTTGGAAAGGGTACCCGGACAGAAGAGGCTATATTAGTATACTTTACTATACAAAGGGATGAGTCACTTAACAGCTAAAGCACTGCACAGTTTGGAGCCATCACTAAAAAAACGGATTTGAAAATTGACTAAGACTCTTAGTCAATGGTTACCTCAGTTACGTTGCAGAAACAGAAACTAAATGCCCCAGGTATAAGAAGTTGTGTTCAGTACATTGACTGATTGATTGATCAATTACGTTTAAGTTATTAAAATAATTATTATAAATAGGAATGCACCAACACAATTAAATTTGCCACAAATAGGTTAACCACTACAGGCTTTTCAATTTCCAGTTTACCCAAATTTTGGAGTGACGGGTTGTTATTGTACAGTCTACCAAGGAGTACTGGCGCTAGCAATTGTCAGGACTCTGCACTAATTCTAATAATAATTTATGCAATCTTCCTACTTGTAAACTGGTATAGAGTGGTCCCCTCGAATAAGCCCCCCCCCCCTCCATCAAGAGAGGCCACCCTGTCTACAAAGGCCACTTCTCCATGCCACAAAGTGGTACTTCCATTGTATTGTGACTCTCAATATATATGGTATAATTATCATATTACGACAGGAAAAAAATTCTCGTGCCAAGAAAATTGGGATAAAAAAGTAAACAAGATGGAATATTTCTTCAATGGAAATGGTTATGTTTTGTCAGATTGCGAATTTACATTTAAATGAAATTTGCACATATATTTCCTAGTTTTTTAGAGGTATAAAAGCTATTCCCACCAAATGGAAACAAACCATGTGTTCTGATTTTCCATCAGAATCAAATGCAAACAATTATACATATTTGACTGATAAATTAAGAATAACAAAGAAAGTCACAAAATTTGCATATGATAAAATGCTGCATGTATACAGGTACCCCAAAGAAAGTTTTTTTTTCAAAATTGATTTTTTTTTCAAATGTAAATCAGAGTTAAATTTAACTCAACTAAAGGATGATATAGAGTCTTAGTTTATTTGCATAATATCAATCTACTGTGTCCACAAAGCTGAGGGCCTTTCAGTTTTTTGTTTTTACGCAGAGGTTATCAAAACAAATTATATATTTAAACAAATTAGGTATTGTAGAAAATAGTTATAGCACTTTTTGTGGATTAGAACTGGGGGAAAATATGTTTTGCTAATTCGTAGTGACTCGAATTTATTGGAGAAAAGTAGTAAGATAGTTAAATGACATGAGATTGAATTGTTTCCAGACGACAAATGTTATTAGGATATATTGAACATGCATGCAGTGATAGCACTAAAATATGATATTTATTGTTGCAAAACTTCATATTTGGCAATCTGTGTGTGCTAAAAGAGAGCCAGTATTTGAAAGCTTTGTAAAAATACTCCAGAACTATATTAAAATAGAAAAAAAAAAGAGCAGGGTAAATGACATACTTGATCATCATATTAAAAAGTAAGATTTGTTCTAGATCATTTGTCAAGTTAAAACTTGCATTTGATAGTGCATCAGGTATAATTGGAAAATATGTTTCCCTATATCTCTGAAAGAAAACTCTAGTGATACTGCTTTATAATTGTACATTTATTACAGCTGTTGTATATTAATTTTCAGAAATAAAAAGAATCAAAATATATTTTGAATTTTGCGGATTATCTTTGTGGGATATGGTGGTATTGTACCGAAAACACTGCTCATGATGATGATGATGATGATGATGATGATGATGATGATGATGATGATGATGATGATGATGATGATGATGATGATGATGATGATGATGATGATGATGATGATGATGATGATGATGATGATGATGATGATGATGATGATGATGATGATGATGATGATGATGATGATGATGATGATGATGATGCCTTATTTGTTTGCCTGGTGGTCTAGTGAGCTTCGTTGCAAAGTAAGAAAAATTGGCAGGAGTTTACATAGCGATCCCTTCTGTTTGGGGCTGAGTTTGCAATTTTTGTCGGTTCGTAAAAATTTTAAGAGTCTTCTGAGCAAGAAAAGGAAGTTATTTCGTATGCATATTCTTAACCAGTTGGAAACTGCACAGCCTAACAGCCTCTCTAAGTTCTGGAAGCTGTTTGATGAAATGAAAGATGTTGAGACGAGAAATAGGTCAAACCACATTCCAATATCAGAGTGGGTAAAACTTTTCAGTGAACTTCTAAACCCAACTAGCAGCCTCAATTCACCATTTGACGCTATGGATCAATTCATCCTCGAAAACAGGGGTAAAGTATTTGATGAATTGAATTTTACCATTCAGCGAAAAGAAATTAACAATGCAATTAATAAATTGAAAAGAGGCAAGGCTATTGGTCCTGATCAACTTTCGAACGAAATGATCAAAGATGGCAAGCAGATTCTCCGGCCCCTTTTTCATAATATTATCAATCGTATTCTAACAGATCGTTGCTTCCTTGATGCAACGTGTTGTAACTTCTTGTCTCCTATCCATAAAAAGGGAGATGTAAGGCCAACCGATAATTATCGTGGTATAGCTGTTGGCTGTGTACTTTGTAAATTGCTCTGCAGCTTTTTACACAACCGTTTCAGTTAAATATGCAGAAGATAATGAACTAATCTCAAAGTGTCAAATTGGATATCAAATTAATGCGAAAACTTCTGATCATGTATTTACACTCAAGACATTACTTAGTAAATACATGAAAGCTGTTTCCAGCAAAACCTATTTTGCTGCTTGTGGACTTTAAGTCTGCTTTTGACACTGTAAATAGAAAAGTCCTTCTTTTTAAGTTATTACAGGAAAATATTGGCGGTAACTTTCTTGCTATTTTAGAAAGCACGTACTTTCAAGTGGTCTACTCTGTAAAGATAAACTCCAAATTCAATGAGTGAAAATTTTACGTCCTCTGTAGGTGTAAAGCAGGGGAGTGTAGTGAGTCCCGTGCTGTTTAAACTTTTAACTTTTCATTCGAAATCTGTCCGATATTTTTGCTGAAAATTATAGTCCATGGCTTCTGTATGACACCAGAATCAGCTGTCTTTTATTTGCAGATGATCTTGTCATCTTACCTGAAACTCAATTTGGCTTGCAGAATGAGCTAAATAAGCTCCAATGCTACTGTACACAGTGGGGGCCCCTTGTTGTAAATTTAAGTAAAACAAAGGTTATAGTCTTCAACAAAAGTGGCCTCTTGTTGAGCAAATTTAAATTCTTCTGTGATGGTATGCAAATAGATAATACCAAGAGTTATTGTTACCTGGGTATATAATTTTGAATTAATGGCTCCTTTAAACTGGCCTGTGATACGTTATACGATCAAGCACAGAAGGCTCTGTTTAAATTGAAACAAATTAATGTGCGTAAAAACATTCTTGTTGCCCCCCAATTGTTCTTACTTAGCTATAATTTTACCAATTTTAGGCTATTGTTGTGAAATCTGGTCCCCTCCACTTTTGAGAGGCCTAAATGACTCAAATTTTAGGAATCTATGTGATAAACTACCTGCAGAAAAACTTCTGCTCCAGTTTGCAAAATATCTGCTTGGGGTCAGCAAAACTTCCACCACTGCTGCAGTTCGTGGTGAATTAGATTTGTACCCTCTTCAAATAACATTTTTGACGTATTCTGAAAAATACTGGCTTAGAAGTCAATGCTTGGAGCAGGATGATTTTACCTTTAAATCTGTCCATGAATCCTCTAATTTAAATGAGTCAGGGCTTCTATGAGTCTTTTATGGAGTAAGCATGGTCTAGAGAGTGTGTTACAAAGCTCTCCACAAAGGTACAGTCTGAAAAAATACTCTGTTTAGGCCAAAAAAGGAGCTGCAAAAGAACTTTATTGATAAATGGCTTTCATACTTGAACAGAAACGATCCACGATCAAAACTACGGTGCTACAAAGAATTCAAAAAATGTTTTGAGATGGAAAACTATCTCCTGTGTGGAAAGAATTTTTTTTACTGAGGGATGGTTTGTGTAAATTCAGAACCGGTTCACATAAACTACGTATCGAGGGATTAAACACCTGTAACTCCTTCCCACTTAAGATTTTGTCAGCTCTGTTCTATGAGAGTGGCAGAAAATGCAAAAAAAACAAAAAACAAAAAAACAAAAAAAAACAAAAAAAAAAACATTACTTGCGACACTGTCCTTCCTTTATTCAGGAAAGGAATTCTTTATTTGACAAATTACGTTTCACTGACCTATTGGATTCAGATAAATTTATACTTCTTATGACCTTTAACAATGGAGACACAGAGGTGGCAAGACTAGTCATGAATTATGTTAACTTATGTCTGTCGAAACGAAAAAGCAGACTGTTTCCTGCATGATTTTTTTTCCCTCTGGGCAATTGCGTGTACCCACATTAGAAAGAGAGAAGTGCTGTGTTTTTATCTTTATTTTTATTTTACGTTTGTGTTTAATATGTAATTTGATTTGAGTTCTGTGATATTTAATGTATCATGTTCTTGGCTTTTTTACACTTTTTGTCAGTGTCTCTGTTTTTTGTATTTATTTTATGTACTGTCTGTTGTATTATGTTATGACTGGCACCAAATAAAGTCACATCAAATCAAATATTGAAGTCCCAACAGAGGAAGCCTGCTGTGCTACATGTTGGAATGGTGATTTTTTTTCTTTTTTCTTTTTATGTAATTTTCCTTTAGTATAGATGTTCATATGCATGTTCTGTTGTGTTCATTTTGTACAGTGTGCTGTCCTTTGCCATGTGCTCATGTTGAATATGCAAATTAACGACTCTTTTTGTCTGGTTTAACCGCCAGATGGAGCCAAATTTCCAGTCTGCGAGAAGAAAGCAGTCATGCGCACTGAGCACTTCCTTTTTCACCAGCGTGCGTGTTGCGAAAGCACAACTTGTGCAAAGAGATGTTGAAGAAGTCAAATATTTTGAGAATCTGACTGGAACTGTGTAGACAAAACACCATCCGATATGGTAAGTCTTCGATAGTGTCATATCCACGTTATACGACGAAATATCAATAGATACATGTTTTAAGATTGTCAGAAGAACCGTGTTGACAAACAGAAACAAACATGTCAAACTCTCACGAGTCCAGAGAATATGAACATATTGAAGGGCACATATATCTTGACTAGACCATGTATGTGTATTCTATCTGCTGTGGTCCCTTGAGAACTTTGTGCAATAAAGTCATACTACTACTACTATGAACATGGACCTATACCTGAACTCCTGTCCAAGGCCCATGGTACAAAAAACACGACCACTAGTGCACTACAAAGTAACAAAAGTCAAAACACCAGGAGTACCAGTCGGAGGTCCTTCAGAATCCATTCCAGATCTTGGGGAGAAAAAGAGGCACTTTCTTTCGTGGCCAGTGTGGAGGGTAGCCAGAAATGTTCCTTTTTCTTTTTTTTTTACTGTTAGTAGTGTAAAGTAGCCTTGTCTTTAATAATAATTGTTTATAAAAGCTTGATTCAATCAAAGTAGTCATTTAAGAATTAGGCACAGGGCCACGGTGACCGGGTAAAATGCAGATCAGAAAAATACTCTGTTTACACAAAAATAGCTGGCCTAAATGTGCCTTTTTATTCTTGGTCAGACTTGGATTCACTATGACATCTCAGGCACTGACCTTATGTGTACTCTGTGGATACAAGTAATTATTTCCATTCATTCCCATGTTAAAATTGGTCTTTTTTGGGTACAAATTACTGGCAGCTAGACTTAGTCATACATTTTGAGTTGCAAGTCCCTGATGCTTTTAAACTATATACTCTGCTCAAATTCAATTAATACATGGGTTTTAATAAATATTTATATGAACATATTTATACAGGGACACTCGTTCAGCCAAAGGCTGTTCTTCCACGAGGCCTTGTTACAAGATAAAATAATATACAAAATAATATACAGTAAGATACATACAATGAATAATATACATAACCTCGTTCAGCACACACATAATACATATATGAACAGATCAGTTAAAATAATATCTTTTGTAATTTACTTTGAACTCATCAACATTGCCACTTTGTTTTAAAAAGTCAGGAAGGCTGTTCCACACGGTAGCACCATTGTAAGTAAAAGATCTTTTAAAGATATCCTTACGAGGAAAAGGAATAAAAACATTGAGTCCATTAGTCTGGCGTGTTTGATACATATTGATGACCTTCATAAGGGTTATTTGGTCACAAAGGTAGTTGGGGGCTAAACCGTGCACACGTTTATACATTAAAAGTCCAGTATGAAATCGCTGCCGCTCTGATATAGTTTGCCATTTTAATTTTCTGACTAGGTCTTCCCCTCGTATATTTACATAATCATAGTTACCGGTGATTACCCTAGGGGCAGCATTTTGTAATCTCTGGGCCATTTTTAGTCCCTTCATACTGCAAGTTCCCCATACTGTGTCTGCATAGTCAATGCAAGGCAATATCGTCGTCTTATAAATTAATTTCAAAATTTTCTTTGGTAAAAACTTACTTAATCATCTTAAAACAGCTAATTTTGACATAACTTTGACATGTGATTTTTGCAAATGTACGAACCAATTTACATTTTTGTCCAAATAAACACCCAAATATTTAGTATCCCTAACTTGTTGTATTTCTTCGCCGTCCATGTAAAGTTCGAAAAGTTCCTGATTCCTTACGAGGAAAAGGAATAAAAACATTGAGCATTGCATTGGGTGTGACAAGCATAGACTTCGATTTACCTGCATTGACTAATAGCTTATTCCTAGTGTACCAATAACTAACATCATCTAAATTATCCTGTAAAGATTCAGTTACTGCATGGAGACTTGTACCTGTGGAATAAATTATGGTGTCGTCAGCAAACAAGTTGCACGAGCCTTCGTTTACATACTGAACAATGTTGTTAACATACAAAAGAAAGAGGGAAGGGCCGAGGAGAAATATTTGATGTTTGGAAAGTGTACTTTTGACTCTTTTAGTGCAGCATGTTCAACATGAAATATACAGATTGCTATGGGTTGGTTTGACCCTATTTCTTAGTTGTCAGTGCATGCTGTTCACACCTTTTGGTTGGCTGGCTGACTGACTCAAGTGCCAAGATTGTGAATCCAAGAATTCTTCCATGCATGGCATGGTCACTACTAATCACGAGCATTATATATATAACAACAATGATTTCAAACAAACGTTGGCTTCATGTGATAAATCAAACAAAAACAGTAAAACTAGCTTAACTTGCAGAATCAGATGTCTGTCATATTGGAATTTATTTACTCATGGAAGCATCAAATACACATGTACAGTGAAACCTGTCTGAGTGAACACCTTTGATTAATGAACACCTCCAATTAGTGAACACTTTTTTTTTGTCCCTTTTTTCCCTATTGTATGTAAGACGGGGTGTTTAAATTTTACACTGAGTCAACCTGTCGTTAGTGAACACCTCAGGTCTATGAACAGTGAACACTTTTTTTTGTGGTCCCAAACAGCAAATTTACCTGAGATTAATGAACACCCTGACCAACCAAAAGGAAGAGGGAGAAAGGGAATTTTTCTTGTGTGTATTGGATGCTAATTGGGTGAAGTAGGATTATTATCTCCAAAACTTGTCAAACCTCCAAACATGCTGTGTATTATCTCATGTAATAAAGACAAGGAGGTTTATTACCCAAGGGTATCTGCAGGGCTCTCTGTATAGGATCAAGCAGGACGTTCACTTTGAGTAGAATTGTACAAGGTCTCGCTCAAGCTAAGCCCCATTGCATCACATACACAGAGCACTGTATAAACTTCAAATACTTTTTTGTTAAGGATGCTGAGCTACGTGTACTGGTTTCAAATGCATTTAGACTATTGACACTTCTGCTAGCTTACAATGTGTCACAAACAATATGAACAACTTAAGTGAGAACACGAATGAAAGGGCCATGTTTATTTGGGGTGCTAATACAGCAGTAATCCCTATTATTTTCATGGAGAATATAATAACAAAAGGCACTATGATCCAGTGCATATGTGTGAACATCTCCACACAGTAACATTTTTCCAATTGGTCTTACCATATCTGTATGCAGGCATCAGACACTGAGTGTGATGCTGAGGAGGAGGAGGAAGACTCTATCCCTGTACCTAACATTGACTGTGCCAAGAGTTTGAAACATGTGAATGCTTTATCTAAAGCATAACCCTGAAATGGAAACAGTCTATGAAAAGTGCCCAGATGAAGAAAGCCAAATGAACAAACGTGATTAGAAAAAAGTTGGTGTCAGACAAACAAGCATCACTGACTTTTTCAAGTAGAGATGTGCAATACCTGAGACGAGGATAAAGGAGTTTGGTACAACAGATGGCGCTTCAGTAGTAAACTAGTTACTTCATGGAGCAACAATAATTGGGGTGTTCCACCCTGCTCGGTCAAGTCATTTTCCATTATACAACATGGGCAAGTGCAATCATTGTTGTTTACCTGTCTCTGACAAAACTGATCGTATTATGATAATAACTGAACATTTCTATTTGTCCAGCTGACTTTTTAAACAAAGCTATGGGACTGAACTTAGAATGCACATGTGCCTGTGCATCATTTTAATTAAGATTTTAAAACAATATACAGTGTAGGTGTACATGTTATTGATAATGTTTCACTATTTTTGGTGAGGACAAGACTTCGAAATACTGGAGAAGTGATTAGTCACTGAACTGTTGTGGTTAAAGACAATCTTGTGTGGTTTAGATACACATAATTCTTTTTCCATGATTAGATTTAACTTTTTTTTTTAAATGTGGACAGCGCTCGAGGTACAGGCATTTACTTCAGCATTTAACTGCAAGTGGATAAACAAGTATTATCGGTGTATATGTACATGTATACTTCGTGTCATGCTCATCAAGAAGCCAACCCTGACATTAGTGAACACTTTTTCCCGGTCCCAAAAGCATTCACTAAAGTCATGTTTTACTGTGGTTTGTCTTTATTTTGCTATTATCTCCCTTAGGAGAGGTAATACATTGTCATTTTAGTTTCTGACCAGCATAATTATACGTTCTAGAAAAAATATAAGGGGTCAGGGGCCGTGGTTAACACACTACAGTGGAAATATCAGTGAAAGTGACCTGCTGACTGGTAGAATGCTGACCTACATTTTACCCAGTGCTGATTGAACTCCCACATTTGGAGGCATATGGATGAAATGACCTGAACAGCCTTGTCTGTCATTTCGTCCGCGCGAATCGAATGGGTGTTCAATACTTATATTTACATTAATCTGAATAAATATCAGTGTAAAGCCTGCCAAATAACTGTTAAGTTCTTATTAAATACCCTCACAACAACTTCGTTGTAGTGGGAGTAAGCATGTTATACAGAACAACCATAACAAATGATGACATCTAGTGGTAAGCAAAGACACTGACGCATAAAATATAGTTCTTGACAGAAACATTTTATTGATTCGATTCTTTGTTTCTGGATTTTAAATAAGCATAGAACGAGAAACTTATTTTCAACAATTAACATTAAATGGTTAAAGGATGAAAAGATCATCGCTACACGCAAAGTAGAAAAAGTTATGTCGCTGAACTGGCGGATGTGCGAAAAATTAATGACAGCAGTGATGCGGTTCGAGGTTCCAGGCTCCAGCATTTAAACAGTCAATAGTTATGGTTGAGACTGTTAAATGTGCAATTGTGGAAGGTGAAATTACAAATTGTGCCAACTGACTTTGTTTGATTTGATACAAACAAAAAAGGATTTGTTAATTCCAAGGCAGCATGAGGTACAACTTCAGTAGAAGATGCAGGCAACCATGATATTGGAGAGTCCAGAGCCATAACTTCAAAATTAGTGGGTTTGGGGGTGCACAGTGCCGGTAACCTGGTTGTAGGGTCATATCATGTTGACAAAAGTAGTGCGACTGCCGCATCAATGGACTTCAGTGCACAAAGGGATTTGCAGTTGTAGTTCATGACCTTGCATTCATGAGGGAATGATGCAAAGGAAAAATGCTATCTCTCTAATATTAAATTTTGGACTGAATGTAAATATACTGGCATACATCTGTACACAACAGTAACAGCTTTTCCATTCCAACGGGCCCTGCATTCACTAGTACCATCAATAATTCTATTAATTGGTGATGTGGGTATCGTGGGAGTGTAGCTCTGGTGGGCACTGGTTTGGTGCTGACTGAGGGAGGTAGAATGACCATCCTACAGCATTCACTCTACAAATAACTGTCAGTCTATTCCACATGGCAGCTCCAATGTACTGAGAATTGTCTTACTTTCTCTCAGTCTCTCTGGCTGTACTCTGTCTAACCATGAAGCTCTTACATTTTTCAAGAAATACCTCCATGCTCTAACCATGGACCTATAGGTCCATGATGATGGTGATATCTAAAGATGGCATCCAGCATGGCTAAATTTTTTATTTTATTTTATTTTTTTTCATGGCTAAATATTCTCAGAGTGAACAGAATAACACGCAATGAGATTTTACACATTGTACAAAGGTAACTCTTATGTATTAAGTGATAAGGAGGATTGCCGTTGCTGACAAAAGAATGAATGAATCTTCTTGGTACATGATGATAAAGTAAGGGATTATGTTGAAAAAACCTTTCCAACTATCCAATATCACCAATTTGCTGGGATATTTTCTCACAAAATCACAATACACTGACCCCTCTCTTTTAATGCTGCCCCAAATGCAAGAGAGATGTGGTCTTGTAAGAGTTTTGGCCACTTAGGAGGGGAACTATGTTGTAAATGGAACATTTACGGCATGGAGAGGTGTCCTGTGTAGAGAGGGCCTACCATCTTACAAGATAGGAATGACAATACAATTGGTATGAAAATATTTTAAATATTGTGCTCTTCACACTTGTATGTATGGTGTGCATCTAAATTCTTGTACTGTAATCAAATTTTGCTTAATATGATAGGCCTGTTATTATTCAGCATTATCAAAGATAATCTGGCACCTGTCTTTCATTAAAACATCTCATTTAACTTTCTTCAATCATACCCTTCTGCCCAAGCTACCAAACTCCTGAAAAACATATTTTTTTTAGATATTGTACTTTTTTAATTGATGAATTTATTTTAACAGCATGAGTGCGTGTGATGCTTGTCAAGACTTACTGATAGTGTGCCATCTAGTGTCAGATTGAGGAATTACTGAAAATGCCGTCAACAAGAAGGCTACAGGCAGTGCACCAAAAAGTTGTAAAATTTGTTAAAATAGAAAAATTATCAAAATTATATTTTATGTTTGCATAGAAAATGCATGTATAATCATACAAATCTGCTGTTGCTTTAATTTTGCTTTACTTTTGTTTTCACTTGTTTCACTGATGGCACAAAAACCATGAAAATAAAAACACAGTGACGTAGTATTGAACATTGTGTAAGTAGGAACTATGTCCAAAACAGTGAAAATTAAAAGTACATATACAGTGAAATGTCAAAAAAAAAAATGTAAAAATTTATACACATGAAAATAAAGCAATTTATAGTACATAGTTCAGTGTACTCTTAGTGTAGAACACTGGTGCCAGATGCTAAAGAATGACCTAATTTCCTAATTTTTTATTTTCTCATTTTAGACCCTTTTAGTCATTCCATACCTCAATTGTAGGGACTGCCCTGACCATTAGCCAAATGCTAATGTTTCTTTGAATGAGGCTTATGTATTTCTAATGAAATGTGCAGATAACTATAACAGGGCAAGTGGCTGCTGTGGCTAATGAACTAAGGGATGGTTCAACATTTTCATCATTTTATTAGTACTAACAGTAGGCAATGGGGGAATGGGGTTAAATGTGTCTGCACACTTTCACAGAGTATGGAAAATGATGGTCAATTATTGGCCTATTTTGTGCAATTTGCATACATTTTTTTTTTTGAAAATCATTTTTAAAGTACTAATTTGGAGGGAGGTGTCATGAAAGTTAGCACCCTAAGTACTCATTCAAAAATGATAATAATGTTGATCCATCCCTAAAAAAAAAAAAACAACCAAAAACAAAAAACCCAAACAAACAAATGTGTGAATACCTACAATAATTAGAATGAATTGCTAAAGGGCCACTAGAAAATCATTGTTAATTGTGCTAGTATTTCCAATTTTAGCTACAAATTTTTTTAAAGACCAGATCTGTTTTTGCAAATGTAAAAGCCTCTTACAAAATCTCATGTGCAATTGTTGATTGAACATATTAAACATTGTCAGAAACACAACCGTGGCAGAGATGGGTTGGTTTGAAAAAACAGGTTTATTCTTTGGGGATGAATTGTTTTCCAGAGTGAAATTCAAAGTAGTAACTTACTATCGATTACATGACCTAAACATTGTTACAAATTAAATGTGACACACCTGCATCAGTGATGTGATGCATTGACATTTAGACAAAATTAAATGTGTGTGAGCAATGTTTGATAATACGTCGCGCATGATGTAGAATAATTGCAAAAAATGTAAACAAACATAGCACACCAGGTCCACATTAAAAGTAGGCCTAGGGCATTTTTTTTTTTTTTTTGCAATGAATACCTGTTTTGAAAACATGGAATAAACAAAATCTAACATGGTCGTAGAGTGAGTTACTTGTTTTGTCTCACCCGGGATCCTTGTTCGTGGGGAAAATAGTAACTCACTCTCAGCCATGTAAGATTCTCCATTTTTGTTACTCGTCCCTCTGTGCACTTTCATTTCCTCAGCTGACTTGTCAGTCTGCTGGGTGTTTGTGGTGTCTAGATGTCCCTCCACTATGTGTCGGTCATCCACAGTTGACATCTTCGGCCTCATCTGCAAAACTTCCAGTCAGATTCACGTCAAATTCTGTAGGAACGTACCTTGAGTTGGTTTCTACTAAGTTTGTTCAGGGAACGTCCCTGCTTTTCTTGAGTCAGTATACACAAAATACTGCATATCAATTTCTTTCATCCTTCAAGACCCTGAGACTCTGAACAACTTGTTCACAAGATCTTTCTGGTGATGGAAGTTGATGGGAGAGAAACAGTATGATGTACACAAACTCATAAGCTTTATTTTTCAATGATTAAAGAAAGAAAAAGATACATTAATAAGCCAGTAATTATCCTGTCTGCTTATCACACCAACATGTACACTATGTACAGGCTGACTGTCACCAACATGTACACTATGTACAGGCTGACTGTCACCAACATGTACACTGTGTACAGGCTGACTGTCACCAACATGTACACTATGTACAGGCTGACTGTCACCAACATGTAAACTGTGTACAGGCTGACTGTCACTAACATGTACACTGTGTACAGGCTGACTGTCACCAACATGTACACTATGTACAGGCTGACTGTCACCAACAAGTACAGGCTGACTGTCACCAACATGTACAGGCTGACTGTCACCAACACGAACACTGTGTACAGGCTGACTGTCACCAACATGTACACTGTGTACAGGCTGACTGTCACCAACATGTACACTATGTACAGGCTGACTGTCACTAACATGTACACTATGTACAGGCTGACTGTCACCAACATGTACACTATGTACAGGCTGACTGTCACCAACATGTACACTGTGTACAGGCTGACTGTCACTAACATGTACACTATGTACAGGGTGACTGTCACCAACATGTACACTGTGTACAGGCTGACTGTCACCAACACGAACACTGTGTACAGGCTGACTGTCACCAACATGTACACTGTGTACAGGCTGACTGTCACCAACATGTACACTATGTACAGGCTGACTGTCACCAACATGTACACTGTGTACAGGCTGACTGTCACCAACATGTACACTGTGTACAGGCTGACTGTCACCAACATGTACACTATGTACAGGCTGACTGTCACCAACATGTACACTGTGTACAGGCTGACTGTCACTCTTTGACAGTTCAAAGATAATTTTTCAGTGATTGGTAAGGAATAGGACTTTGCTCATAGAATATTGGACTTGATAGTGTTCAAACGGTATATGGGCTTACAGAATTTCAGCACACAGCTATATTGGTAACTGTTAAGTTAATGGCATAAGCTTGCTTTCTTAAAGATAGGAAACTTTTACAAATGCAACAACATTAATTTCTTAGTACTAACAGTAGCAATTCCAATCTTAGAAATCATAACAGAGATTTGATGAGTATTAACAGCTACACAGGGAATGTGGGATATATATTTAGGTACATTAATCTTCGGCAAAATTTCTGAATTTGAATTTTTGAGACTGAGTGTTCCAGTACAGGTGGGAAAGTCTGGGAAAAGATAATGAATTTGATACATGTTTGCAGAGTTAAGGCCTGGGAGCTCATTTTGATTTCAAGTCCACCAAAAGTCATCAAAATAAAGAAGAAAAAAAACAATGCGAGTGGTACATTGAGTACTTCTGTGGGGTGACTGTCAGTGTTGTTTTTACATTTATGCTAGACTAAAAATAGTTTGCCTCATCCATCTGCCGTGTCTCCATGAACTACATGTACTTGTGTATGCAGTAGAACCCTGCTTTAAAAACACCTCTGTTATGAGACCATCTAGTAAATAAACCCATGCTTGTGGTAAACATGTATTTTCTTTTCAGTGTATGAAGACAATATGTTGTGCATTGTCAAACCTTTATGTCTATATTTCAGCCACAGAACGAGCATATTGAGTTACATCGCAAACGCCATGGATATAGGCTGGATTATCATGAACGCAAGTGAGATATGTTCTTTGTTATCCAACAAATTTATGTCCCTGGTTTCAGGCATTAAGTTTTTTAGTAATGTGATTTGCGTTACATTTATTATGATGTGCAAATATACATAGCCGCTGTTTTTCAAAAGTTGACAAATTCTCAAAACAAAAAATATAGTTCTTGAAATATTCTGGGTACCCCCTGCCCCCTAAAAAAAAAAAAAAACAGAACTCCACACATTGATATACATATTTTTTAGCTCTGCTGACCATAGTCCACGGAGCTTATGCAATCACTACTGCTGGTCCATGTGTAAATTTCTTCTTGTGGACATGAAACAGTCCACAGTTTTTAAGTTAGCCCTATCTAACTGTCATGATTTTATCAAGTGTATGAAAATCTCAGTCAAATTCGATATAAGTGGCACCACCTGTAGTATGTATACTATATATGGGCCAAGATGTGAAACTTTTTGAGAATACTTAATTTTTGAAAAGTTTTTAGCTCTGCTGACCTAAGGTAGCAGAGATATAGCATCACTCATGTCTGTCCGTCTGTCAGTCATTCTGTCTGTCTGTCAGTGTACTTTTGGGTTGTGAGCGCGATACCATCTACAGTTTTCAAGTTAGCCCAATATAACTTTCAGGACTTATAGGGAGTATGAAAATCTAGGTCCCGTTCGATATTGGTGGTGCCACCCACAATATTATGTAATATAGGTGGCACAATGTAAAAATCTTGTGAACATCCTACCATCATTAATTATGTCTCCCCGTGCAACGGGGGACATATTGTTTTTGCGTCCGTTTCTTCCGCTTCTTTTTGGTCTTCTTCAACACATTTTTGTGTGCGTTGCGGATGCGATAACTCGAGAAAGATTTGACTTGGGAAGTTGAAACTTTTTGTGAAGATGTTCCTCTATAAAACCTTGCTTGGGATATGCAGATGGGTGACCTTGACCTATTTTTGAAGGATGCAATAACTCCCCAAGGATTTGACTTAAGAGGTTGAAATTTTTCATGATTGTGTACCATGATATAAACTAGGTTGGGATTATAGATGGGTGACCTTGACCTATTTTCAAGGTCACATGGCCACTTTAAAAAATCATTGCGGATGCACTCGAGAAAGATTTGACTTAAAGAGGTTGATATTTTGTGTGATTATGTTTCTATGTAAGATTTTTGTATGACTTTTGTGTGTAACTGCAGATGTATGACCTTGACCTATTTTTCAAGGTCACATGGACATTTCATGTAAAATTGACACGGACACAATAACTCCGCAAGGATTTGACTTAAGAGGTTGAAATTTTGCATGATTATGTACCATAATATGAACTAGGTTGGGTTTGTAGATGGGTGACCTTGACATATTTTCAGGTCACATGGCCACTTTTAAAAATCATTGCATATGCACTCGAAAAAGATGTGACTTAAAGAGGGTGATGTTTTGTGTGATTATGTTTCTATGTAAGATTTTTGTAAGACTTTGGTTGTAACTGCAGAAGTATGACCTTGACCTTTTTACAAGGTCACGTGGGCATTTCGTCTAAAATCAATGTGGACATGATAACTCGAGGAAGATTTGACTTGGGAAGCTGAAATTTTATGTGAAGATGTTCCTATATATGATCTTGCTTTGGATTGCAGATGGGTGACCTTGACCTATTTTGCAAGGTCATGTGGGCATGTCATGTAGAATTGACACGCATGCAACAACTTTGCAAGGATTTGACTTAGGAGGTTGGAATTTTGCATGTTTATGTACCATAATACCAACTAGGTTGGGATTGTTGATGGGTGACCTTGACCTATTTTCAGGGTCACACGGCCACTTTGTAAAAATCATGGCAGATGCACTTGAGAAAGATTTGTCTTAAAGAGGTTGAGATTTTGTGTGATTATGTTTCTATGTGAGACTTTTATAAGACCTTGCTTGTAGCTGCAAATGTATGACCTTGACCTACTGTTCAAGGTCACGTGGGCATTTCATCAAAGAATCAACATTTTGAAGTGTCAATAAAAAGTGTACCGTCACCATATCTTTAGATCATTGGAATCGGTATGCCTATTTATAAAGAAAGGGTGACAGTAGTAAGGGGGCACGTGGAGACATTTGATTTTCTGTTGGAAAATCAGCCTGATCTAGTTTTTGGTAGATTTTCACCAAATTCAGTGGGATTGTGGGGGAGCCCAAAGTCTAAGTTTCTAGTGATACTACTGGTGCCACCTGTAGTTTGACAGAAATTATGAGCTAAAATTTGTTTTAAGATGCAAGATTCTATATTTGGAAAGGTAATTGGGTTAGACTTGCCAAATTTATAGGATATATAGACCATGTCCAATGCCAGAACGTTATATAATATCAGTGACCTTGACTTATTTTTGTGAGGTCACCATGCCTGCAAATTTGAAATAGGTGATTTCATAATGGTAGGGTGTAGCTTGGACATCAATGTCAATGTTAGGACAGCACCAGGCCCAAGGGCATCTTGTATTATCTTTTGTCCCAAGGTCACTGACGACATAAAATGAAGGACTCTCTGATTGTTGTCTTGGAACATGCAACAATATCCATCACAGGAATTGCACAAATAACTTCTTTTTTTTTTTTTAATTATTTTTCATTTGTTCTCCATGCACACTGAGTGTGTACAAAACAAAATAGCACACATAATTACAGACATCATGTCAGCTTAACAAAAATGAAGATATTGGACCCCTTGCTGAATAAACAGATTTTGCTTGACTGATTGTACCGCACTCCCCTTTCAACTTTAACTTTATGTGTCAAATAAGGTACAAAGTTGTTCAACTGTTTATTCATTTTCTTGCATGCTGTAGGATGAATGCAATATATCCTTTGTAAAATGCACTTGTTGAAGGCATACATGTGAACCAAAACTAATATCAGAATTAAGGAGATAGACCAATAGTTTCTCCAGTGTAAATATTATTCCACCAGTCTTGGGAAAAAAATCCAAAATATTGGAATCTGGTCACAATCTACAAATCCATGAATAATAGAATCCACTGATGGACAGAAAGAACAATTCAGATTCTGTTAGCCCCATTTTTTTTTTCTGCCTGGAATTATGTACAACAAAGCAATGGAATAAAGAAAATTGAAGTGCTTGTAACCTTGTTTCTATTGTGCAGGAATAAGGAAGTTTATAAGCGTTTGCCCAATCAGGAACAGAATTTCAAATGTTTGAGACCACCTGGTTTGACCAGCTGCCACATCTTTAAATTTTGAATCAATAAGGTACCAATATACACATGTATTTGTTGCAATAGAGATGTGATATTAAGTTAGACATATCATTTATATATACAACTGGAAACTCCTCAGGAATTTTGATGTCGGTACGAATTTGTTGTTTCCAGTGTCCTGGTATTGCAGACCATAAAGAGTAATATTCTAAAAAGTGTGTGTTGATACCATATTTGTTTCTCAATCTTCAATTGACAAGAAAGTGCCACCATTGTCAACAATATCCCTTATGAATTTGACTCCTTTCCCATATCAGGGTTTAAAAAATACAGGCCTTCTCACAATTTTAATGAATTTATTATGCCATAATATTTCATTCATAATGTCTGTTCCAGAGTTGGGGATATACATCAGCTGAATTTCCTTCCATGTATTGATTAAATTGTACTAAAATTAAGGAAGATGAGACAGATTGAGTGTCAAAAAACGTCTGCTGAAAAATACATTTTTTACTTTCATATATGTGAAATATATTGCTGAAAAATGAATATCCACAAATAAAGAAATTGCACAAATAAGCTATGGTTACATGTGGAGTGAACTGCCATCTGGTGGACAAATGAGACACTAAAATCACATAAGCTTAATATGTTGAGGAGCCACTTGACCACTGGCAACTTTGAAATGAAGATGCAGATGCAATATAGCCACAGTGCCAGCAGAACATTAGGCCCATGGGCCTCTTGATTGTGATGGTCATGATGTCTAAACTAGTGCACATACATGTACATCAATATACCATTAGAGGAACCTTATAAAGTAGTCCCTGTCTTGGACAGCCCCTCCTGTGAGCCACCACCTGGTTTGAACAACCACATTTGGTTGCCAAAGTTGTTTTTCTTTAATAATTTACCTCTTATGAATGACCACCTGTTAAACGCGACCAGTGACCATGCAAAATTAACAGATTTTGCGACCGTATATAACACAAATTTGAGCCATATTCGGCCACTAGGCCTCAAGTGGGCCAACGGAACAAATGCACGTGACTCGCCCATTGTTCTAATATTGTCAGGATTCTTGTCAAATTCATTGAGTGCAAACAATAAAGGATTTCTTTCTGTGGTAAATTTCCTTAAACAAGTTTAATTTGATCAATCTGTATCTATTCCTCCATATTTCAAATTCTCATGAGTGTAAGATCTTTCCCTTTATTTACTTTTTTACAATGGCAGAGAAAGTAGGATACTCTGCTGCCATCTCTGCATGTATTGGGCCTCTCCATAGTGGATCTCACAGGATTTCGACCACCATTTTACTTTTCCTGAATGCAGGGATATTATGGATTGTTTTCATAAGTAAACTTCAAAATGATCAGCAGAAATTACTAGTGATGGGAACTTGATTGCTCGCACTCATGATCGTTCACATCATCCATCTTGAAATGTTGCCAATCCAAAAGCACGACAGAGATTGCCGAAGCTCTCTATAATCGTCAGGAACAACCTTCATTGTTTCCTGGAGATCGTCTACCCACGTAGTTTTCGGGGGGGGGGGGGGGTTGTGTTTTTTTGCATGCAAAACCTAACTTAATGTATCCATAGCAGATAAACGGAAAGCAACAGAAATATTATTATTTAGTATTTTCATTTCTGATTAATCAATGTTTTGTCATAGTATATTCTTTAAAATAAACAATGATAATTTTCGCTGGATCAAAATCACATGGAACCCCAATGAGGCATGCGATAAATTTTACCACATGCTTGAAAACTGTGGGATAAATTGGGGCTCCTTTCTTTGAAAAAATGGTGGGGGTGCGCTTATTAGGGAGTGTGCACTTATTAAGATGGATATAGTATGGTGGGTTAGGCTCCATCGAACGTGTAGAATAGGACTCAGGAACTTTTTATTTGACCAAAGGAAAGATATAATAAGTACAAATGGGATCATTAAAGATAATCAAAAGATAATAAAGACATGACAACTTTAGGAAAAGTAACATGATGAGGTCAGGGAGACACACATCAAGATCTTTGACAGATGGCTATCATGTTTGCCACCCTATAACAATTTATAATTACAATGTAATTGATCATGAAAGACATTTAGGAAAGCATGTAAACTGATTAAATTATATAAATTATTTCTCTAATTTCTGTTGGAAATATAACACTTTGGTATAGGGCAGTACATTTGATGATTCATTATATAATATTTCTTTGTAAATTGAGAACAACCAGAATAACTATGAGTAAATACCTTCTCTCTTATATATAGCTTTAGTCGTTTCATTCAGGATACATGTAATTTCGTGTCTCGAACAATATCTAGCAAACATATGTTGAGTACGCGTAACAAAAAAAACTTTTTAAAAAAGTGAAGACAGTGAGTTATGCCATCAAAACAGTTTTACGACAGTTTAAGCTGATTACTTCGCAAGTGAAGGCTTCATACTGTGCAATGCATCAGGCCCGCTGAGCATAATGGGAAAATGACAAAACTCAAGACTGATAAATATTTTTAAGTTGCGAAACGCATCTTTCAGCACCCACACAATAGTTCTTTATTGAATAAAGACTTTAGGGGTAGTAATTATTGTTTTTTGGTCTGCACTAGGGGTGGTCGCTCAAAAGAGGGACTACTGTACAGGCAAACGTCCCCGTCTGTGATGTGAAGTCATGGTGGGAGCCCTGGTGGTATGAAGTACCGGTATTAAGTTGAATCAGCATCATAGATATTAAAAGTATATTAAAGGCATTATAATTTTGATTATAAATTGAGATGGAGCTTGTAAATGATTTTTTTTTGGGGGGGGGGGGTGTTCTTGGCTTCATTCCTGAAGTCACAAGGTCACTTTCTTTAATTTCACTCTGCTTGAAAACCTTGAAAAACATTCGAGTAAGGACTTTGCCCATTCGGCACTGTGGTATTTGTGGATGAGGATCAATAAGAAAAGTGACCTTGAGCTGATTCAAAGGTCAAAATACCACTTCATTTTGTGTGTGCAAGGTCAGCTGAACACAGGACTGTCACTGTCCTCATGTTTAGGCTTACACATGTAATTTATTGCTTTACAGTCTACTTACATACATTCTGAATTAGTCAACAAAGATACTTATTATAAGGCACTTCAGTTCAGTCCATACATTATGTTTTTTGCAAGTCGAGAACTTTTCATCACTTGTCAGTCAGGACAAATGTCCTTTTTATAATTTGTTGTCCAGTATCAGACTCCTATCTAAGTTTGGCCAGACAGAAAATTGATATCTTTGATACATTTTACTTTTTCTTTTTACAGGAGGAAGAAAGAGGGGCGTATGCCACACGAACTGTCAAAGAAAGCAAAGAAACTTCGTGGTTTGAAGTAAGTAGATGTATGTTGCTTTCTCCTATAAAACAAGATGTATCTATGTTTTCCCCATACCTGTCAAAGCAGTCTTGGTAATGTAAGGGTTGTGATTGTCTCAGTTACTGACCTTTTATGGTGACTATTCCTTGAAGTCTTTTCACGATCAAAACAGTTCACAAACTTTTGCTATTTCTCCTGAAGTAATATACATTGTATTCAGCATTAAGCATCCCACGCAACGAGGAAAAGAAGGGGGGGGGGGCACATGCTTATGAAATACGGTGTGGTACCTTTCTGTACCAGTTTAACTGTATGTTTCTCTGCATTCCTCAGTGAGAAATGCTAGGGTCCATTTTCCTCTAGGTTTTTTTATGCATGTTGAGGATATGAATCCTGTGTGGAAGCATGGCCTTGTGGATTTTTAGGGACAGTGCTGCTTAATGATCGCCAGTACATGTAGGTTGATTGAGCACAGGATTCAGCCTCTTAAATGTTATTGGAACTTTGTTTGGAACCTGCAGTTCAGATAACAGTTGAGGTCACCCTGTCTGTAAAGATGTAGACTTGCACAAGTCCCTGGTGCATGTCCCTATTTTCCCATCCCGCGGTCCCACCCAGAAGTGTGATACATTTTCCCCTCCACAAAGTTAACTATATAATATTATGCCAACTACATGGTGTTTTTAAATAGGACCTACTATTATTTTTTTTTTTTAACTGGTCGATACTGTCGCCGTGCCGGTTTCAACAGTAGCAGCTATTGAGTCCTAGTCAGTTCTAATCCCATTATCATCGCGATAAGGCTGAAGGCAAAGTGGTCATGGCTAGTCACTGGCCACTCAAGCGGGGCAAAGCTGACCGCCTCCCTCCGGCTGCCGACACCAGGGACTTGTTAAACTTGCACAAGCCCACTCTTGACTACCATCATATCGATGGGAGTGACGTCACAACATCGGGGGTTTCACGGGATCCGAGAAGTCAAATCAGAGGTCAGATCAAGTTCAAGATGCCCAGAATATTTGAGTGGTCTCATTGTGTTGTGCTAATTTACCCCTCTAGCACTCTGGGCAGTTTGGAGATCTGGCAAAGCCAGCCACTGGGCATTTTTTGTTTTGTTGTGCAACATAGGACATGCTGGCGTAAAAGTGCCACAACTTTTTTATTTTTGCAATAATGCAAAATGATCCACGTCTTGATTTAAGTTTTGTTGAGTAAGCAGGGAACAATTTAACCGGTATCGCATTGCAAAAAGCGATACAAAATGTACCGTGTGCGACATAATCAGCTGTCTGTGGAGCAAAGTTGGGATACGGTAATTTTTTCTCGTATTCTATACAGAAGCTTGAACTGAAACATACCTGCAGTGACAAATGCATTAATTGTCATGAATTTTGGCTTAATTTTCAATTATAAAACCCATACATTGTTGCTTCGAATTGTACTGCAGCTTTCTGATCTTTCTGTTTGTTGACATCTTCCTTTTGGGTCACCCTTAACTCCTGGCACTCTGCCAGTATCTGGTATCGCACACAGTGTGCCACCCGGCAGTTTTCTAATCGCTTGCGCAAGAGAGGACATGCTAGATTGAACGTGCCTGGGCTCTGAGTTTTGCGATTCAATCCTAGTGATCAACACAAAGTCGGTCAGAAATTACATGAGGTATAATTCTGTGCAATTTTTATTTCAAATTACCCCCTAAATTTTTTTATGCTTTGTGGGATGTCAAGCGTCTGGTCACTTTTTTTTTTTTTTTTTTTTTTACCAACAAACATGGTCACGGGCTGTGCAACACAAGGGAGTGTGAACAGGCTTGAGTCTGGGCATGGTTTTCCGTTATGTGTGTATATTTTTCCCGGCTTTCGGTCATAAATTTCATTCCTCATTTGTTCTTTTATACAGATTTTTATCCTTTCAGACATTTAATCAAATTAAAACAACAAACTTTGGATAAAAACATTGTGCTGTGACATATCTGAGACAGCGATCGACAACACATCGTGTTTACGCAAATCTCAATCAGGCTTAGCTTCGTCACCATGCGGTGACGGAATCTGCGTATTTTCCTTGCCTTGCTTATGGAATTTTGATTCCTGCCTTTATCTGTGTCTAGATCTGTTCCATCGAAGTCGTTTTGCGAAAGTATGATGTCAAAATTTTGCATCTTGGTCCTATAATCTTTGCGTGAATGCAACATGTTCACCTGCACAACAAATCGAACTTGTCTCAAGCACATTTTCGAGGTTTTAAGTACTATATTTTTTGAGAATCCCGAGAAAAATTTCCAAATCGGACCATTTCGTAAAATGTCCATTTTTTACCCAAAAAAAATGATTTTGAAAATTTTTCTTGGTGTATATATAATCTAGAGATCCTAAGCAACAAGAATATATATAGTTTTATGGGTCTAAAAATAAAACCAAAACAGGAGAGCGGGTTGAAGACAGCACTCCTCTTAGTGCCTAGCTTTGTTTGGGTCACCTTAATCCTTCATTACACAGTAGCTCAATTAACAGCTTCTTATGAGGGGTGCCTTATGACCGCTCGCTTGTCTGTGTGATAAGAAACACAGTGCAGACCGCCCGGTGCTTATCATCTGGAGTCAATGTTATCTGGTTATAGACAAGTTCCACGCCAATTAGCTAGGTTTAAGGGCCTACCTGTATTGTAACAGAATAAGGCTACGACGTGTGTTTACCTAAAATTTCATTTTGCAATGAATTTGATTTTAAATAAAATATGGAAGACAGTCCAGTGAGACTTAAGCAAGTCTAGTGAAGATGAAGGGCAGGTCTTACTCTGCATACCAGTGTGAAGCTATTGAGCACATAGTCCTGTAACTTTTTTCCTAGTATCAGTGCAATACTTGGCATCATGTAGTCCACATTAACCAGTACCTTTTTCATTGTGTTGTACTTTGTGTCATATTGACATTCACTTTTGCATTTGCAGGGCCAAGTTATACAACAAGAAACGTCATGCAGAGAAGGTCCAGATGAAAAAGACGTATGTATCAAACTGCCAACTGATGTCATGATTACATGAAATGTCCCCACTGTATAAAGGAAATTTAGGAGTTTGTTTATAAATTATGAAATTTTTTGAGCAGCTTAAGTTTAACCAGCACCCCCTTAAGCATATGATTTTAGAAGATAGAATATTCAACCTGTGATAAACAAGGATTTACAATTAAGTGGTGAAGTATCAGAAAACATTTCAGAGTCTTTATACGTCCATATATTTATGTTGTGGCTCCTTGTTTCATTGCCCTCTTTAGCAAAGACCTATCCGATTAATTTAAAAAGCACAAATGAGAAGATGATATTGATACAAAGAGTTTAACCCTTAAAGGGCTGATTTAAGATTGAGTCAACAGCTTTCCTCGGGAAACTTTACGCACATTGCACGCAAAGTGTTCCAAGGAAAGCTATTGACTAAGGCTACTTTTTGCTTTAGACTTAGCTTGCTGGTATTTGAATGACAGGCATCTTCATGAGGAATTTGAATCTTTTAACCAGTACATGTATATGTCAAACGAACGACTGTAGCAGTGATTAGCACTTTAAGGGTTAACAATTGTATTTCTGTGTCCTATGGAACAACCAAAGTGTCATGCCTTCTGCATTGATTATTCTCCAAGAAATGTAAGATTCGCAGTGCCCAGCTTACATGTCCCACCTGCTGCGCCCTCTCACAGCTAGTGTTAGCCAACGATGGGGCGTAACTCTGACACACTTTCGGTTTTTACCCTTGTGATAAAAAGTGATAAAATTCAAAGTACATTGGAACACCTCTGTGTACCCATTGAACATAATTTTGTTCAACAGAAGGACTTAAAAATTTGCATGTTCACTAGCCCAGGACAAGTTAGATTCCAATCAGGGCAAGTTAAAATGGCAAAACACAAGCCCTGAGGGTAACCATAAATTTTAGTTTTCCGAAATGGTATGTGCATGGATCGACAAGCCTTCTTAGACAGGGGACTAGTTAAATGCCAGACATACTAACCCTGAGGACTGCTACTGAACAACAAAATTTAACCTGAACAGATGATGCAGCAATTTGAAAAAAAAAAATGTTCTCTGTTAATTTCACACTTGTCAGACATAAGATCAGTTTTGTGTTTCATGTTTTGTTTCACATTTCCCAATTGCAGCCACCAACTAAGACTGCCAATTAATAAAAAAGTTCAAAATTCCTTCAAGACAGTTCAGGAGACCATATGGACAGTGTTCATTTTGGTACCAAGTGCAAAGGAAATGTGTCAATCTTTGTTATATTTGTCACTCATTTTATTTGAAAGTAGTAACTTTCAGAAAAGTCTCTCTGCTGTATTTATATGTATAAACTTAACCCTTTGCCACTCGAATTACCCTGAAGTATTTAAACATAAATTGTCTTAAGCCTTAAAGTTAGATTTATCGTTACGAAAAAAAAACATTTTTGCTGAGATTTGTATGTAAGACCATTCTTGATGGCATGCCTTAGGTCAATAGCTTTCCTTTGTGTGGGTTGGGCACATTGCACCCAAACCCATGCCAAAGAAAGCTATTGACTCAGTCGTACTCTGACCGGGAATGGGTTAAATTAGTAAATCAAACCTTTTCATTGGTTAAAAGTAAGAGTTGGACTATGTCAGAAAGGAAGGGGCTATTCATACCCGTTACACAAGTTATTCTGGGAGAGGCGCAGCTCAGGGATGAGTCAAAACCATGGTAAGAGAGTAGAGATGTAAGGGTGACCGGCACAGCAAGCTGGAAAACTGGATTAAGGCTTTAAGATTTCAACTTCAACCAAGGACTCTTGTTTTTCCTGTTTCAACTAGCAATAGTAGAACAGATCTTTTTCAAAGGGGTGGCTTAGTACTCTAAATTTACATCATTTTGCTGAGGACACAAAACCATTAAAATGAAAATAGTGAAATAGTATGCCTGATGTGCAAAATCTGTGAAAATTTATATACAGTGGTACAGTAGTCCCTCCTTTGAAAGACCACTCCTTTGGGATACCACAGTTATGAGGTCTCTCTGTAGTAATTTTCATGTTATTTATACCTCCTTTGAGGGACCACCTGCTTTATGTGACTGCCTTTTGGGTGGCACTAGGGGGGTCTCTCAAAGGAGGGACTACTGTACCTGGTGTATGTGGCCACCCCTTCTGACAAGAAAAAATGGCCACATACAGCAGGTGACCTGTCACCACAGGTAAAGTTTACAGAGAAATTGACCCCTAAGTCCGAGCCTAGTGACCACAAAAAGCAATGCAGCTGCTAATGGCAGTGGTTGCATACAGCAGTTACCACTGCACAGGAAAATATGTTCATTTGCAGTATGAGGTTAGATGATTTGAGCGCAGATTGTTAGTCCCCCGCCCACTTGGTGGGGGACTATAGGTTTGCACCTCGTCCGTCCGTCCGTCCGTCCGAAGCTTCTCCGGGCCATATTTCCAACACCATAACACCCACAGCTACCAAATTTAATGTGTTTGTATGGTGTGCGAAAAGTAGGTCACTAGGTCAAATATCTGGGTCACAGAATACATACGTATCAAAAATCTTGTCCGGGCCATAACTTTTTTGTCCTTTTACTTAGAGTCATGAAATGTTACACAAATGTGAAGCTTAGTCTAAAAAAGTGTCATAAAGCAAAACTAGGTGACTAGGTCAAATATTTGGGTCACCGATCGATATGTAAATATACAGAAACAAATTTTGTCCGGCACATATCTTCCCTATATTAATGTTACCTCTTCAATTTTTTTATGGTGGGTAGACCTTAGGTAGTAGCTGTGCATAGGCATTGTTTTGTGTGGCTAATTACTTGCATTAATTAATTATTTAACAAAGTTCGTTAAGCAAGACAAATTTTGTCCGGGCCATATCTTCTAAACTATTAATGCTAGCCCTTTGAATTTTTTATGGTGTGTAGACCTTAGGTAGTAGGTGTGCATACGCATTGTTTTCTGTGGCTTATTACTTCCATTAATTAATTAATTAACGAAGTTCATTAAGCAAGCTCAAGATACAATACAAATTTTGTCCAGGCCATATCTTCTAAATTATTGATGCCAGCCCTTTGATTTTTTTTATGGTGGGAAGACCTTAGAGGGGATATGGTAATGGGCACCGTCCGTGTGTCCGTCCGTCCGTCAAATATTTGAGTCACAGTAATACATAAATGTACAGTATTTTCATGTCCTTACTGTAATTCTTAAAAAATTTTGACTTCTTGTTATAAAAGTTTACTGATAATGTATTGTGACCTAAAAGTGTGTCACGACGCAAAACTAGGTCACTAGGTCAAATATCTAGGTCACAGTGTAAACTCCATGTAAAACCTTGTCCATGCCATATTTCCCTTACTATAATACCTACAGCTACCAAATTTATTATTTGAATACTACCTGGGGAGTTGTTGTGTCACATGGCAAAAGTAGGTCACTAGGTCAAATATCTAGGTCACTGTGAAATCCATTCAAAATCTTGTCCGGGCCATAACTTTTTTGTCCTTTTACTTAGATTAATGAAATTTTACACAAATGTGAAGCTTAATCTAAGAATGTGCCATACTTTTAATTTTTTTTTTCATCTAGGTCACACCCCTATATAGTAGTCCATTCAACCTTGTGGGCGACGAGCGGGGGACAATGTATTGCTCTGCAATACTCTTTAACTTGTTTATCCAGCCCTCTTGTTTAGATTGTCGATTTGTTACTGTTAACCTTTTCATCATGTAGCCTCAAGATGCACGAGGAACGCCAGAGCAAGCAGAAGAAGAGTGAAGAGGTGCCTGATGGAGCGGTTCCTGCTTATCTGCTGGACCGAGAGGGACAGACCAGAGCCAAAGTGCTCTCCAACATGATCAAACAAAAGAGGAAAGAAAAAGCAGTGAGTAAATTGTGTCATTGACTACAACACAGGCTGTCCCCAATAGTACAGATATTGCCATGGTGTGTGTACAATTATTCTGAGACATACACCAGGGAACAAAAATTCCCTATGATCCAAGGTACATAGAGAAGTCATTTCAGTGTTTGGACAAGTGACTTTAAGAATTCACTTGTCATACAGACAAGTGAGAAATTTTTGAGGCAAGACCTCCTTATTATGCCAGTGATTTATGACAAGTGGACACTAGGTGTGGTGTTGCAAGGTATTCCAGGTGGTAGGAGTACCCTTTGGTTGATGTAATCTCTGATCAAAACATCAATTGATCAGCAGCTCAAACTCAATATCAATTGCCTAATTCTGGTGTCAATTTTATCATGTCGCTGTTTCACTGAATGGTTTGCATCATGAAACCACAATTGAATAAAGGCGAACATCTACCCATGTCTTCATGTTTGAATGTCTTTTTACTTCCAGCCAATGCTATCCATCAAGAGTCTGATCTTAAGTGCTGTCCTGTTTTTTTTTGTTTTGTTTATCAAGGCAACATGGCATTGCAAGCCAACCTTCATCAGCTTTCTGCTGGCCCACAATGTTCATTTACTTGCAAGCATGTGCATTTTATCGTAGAGAAACTTCAATACTTATGGATGGCTGTTTTGATTTTGCGACAAAAAAAGTATATTCTTATAAAATGGATAACAATCAAACAACTGCCAGTTTTTCGCGACATTTTGAATGTAAAACTGCAAATTTGACCCCCAAAACATCGCATCCGAGACAGCGTTCAACAACACATCATGTTTACGCAAATCTTCTGTAGCTCTCCACTTATCTGTCATGGGCACCATGTGGTAACTAATCTGCGTATTTTCCTTGCCTTCTGTAAGGAATTTTCACTCCTGCCTTTATCTGTGTCTAGATTTCTAGACACAGTGGTTTTTTTTGTGTCTTTCTGTGTATTTTTGTGAAAATGTAGCAGCTTGGTCCAATAATGCCAATAATCTTTGCATGGATACAACTTGTTGTGCCAACATTGGGGACCAGAGACATGCACATGGCATTGGAACGAGTTTGATTGGACATCAAGTTGCATGTGATCAAAGTGCATTTATAATGAGGTAAAAGTGATTCATGCCCAGTTTTGGCTACTATTTGGAGGGATACCCTACGAATGTTTTTTCTTAGGGATAGTTCAACATTATCATCATTTTTGAATTAGTACTTAGGGTACTAAATTTCATGACCCCCGCCCTCCCCCCAAATTAGTACTTTAAAAGTGATGATTTTCCCCCATATCATAGCAAAATTGCACAAAACAGGCCAAAAATTTACCATCATTTTCCATATCCTGTGAAAGTGTACAGCCCCATTTAACCCCCTCCCCCCTTGCGTACTGTAAGTACTAATTCAAAAATGATGAAAATGTTGAACCATCCCTTAGTCAATAAGAGAGTGTGTCACTTAGACAGACGAAAATCTGAAGATCCCAGCTTGATAAAACAGATTGGCGTGCGGTGCAAAACATTGTGACGGCAAAGGTGCAAAGTCACTAAGTTTGGGAGAAAATTTTGTAGTTGTATCATTCAAAATGTCACGAAAAAAGAACAGTTGTTTATTTTTTATCCATTTACCAAGAATATACTATTTTCAACCGCAAAATCGGAATAGCCTCTGTTAGTATTGAAGTTAGTGTATGATGAAATGCAGACGCTTGTAGGTAAATAAACATTGCGGGCCAGCAGGAGGCTGATGGGAGCTGGTTTGTATTGCGCTCACCTCGAATCCACAATGGTGGCAATGTTTAAATGCATGTCGGGTGTGCCCAACAACGGCATGCTAGGGGCTAAGTAGTATTGAATATTGAATTTTTCATGTCTTTCCTAAATACCTCCAACAAAATTTTTTACTGTGACGCAGTGTCTTGAAATAATCGATAAAAACTTAAAACAACTTCCTATAATAGATAGCAAAAAATGGAAACAATCCACTAGTATGTAGATATGGAAGCAGAGACTGGTGCACAAAAAGAGTCTGTGGAAGTGAGGTCACAACACGATCAATCCATTATATAACATGAAAATATCTTCCTGAATTGTGTAGATGGAATGCTCAAGCAAGAACAATGCAGTTTATTATGTGGTGTTTTCATGTTTATCACTGGTGTTATGCATAGGACATTAAAGAAATCATCTTATGACAGTTCAGCATATTCAGGCTGGATTCATGTTGTGCGGAAAAACCACTTTTTGCTGACATCAAGTGTCATATCACATTCTTGCCATGGCTCCTGTTTCACATTTTAGTTATTAAACTGAGAACGTGTAAAGTTGAGTGAAACATAGTCACATGTTTTTCCTGTTTTAGGGCAAATGGGAAGTGCCACTACCCAAGGTGAAGGGTGTGAGTGAGTCTGAGGTGTTCAAAGTTGTAAAGACAGGCAAATCTCGGAGTAAGTAATAAGACTTATCCATCTGCAATGATTAGTATCATCTATATATATATACTGTACAAACAGAGCTTACGCAATCACTCATGTCCATCAGTCAGTAAACATAAAGTTTTATGTCAGTGTGGATGATTTTCAATAGATCCTCATGATATCTGGTGAGTATATTCTGGAGGCCATTATATATAATCTGAACATTGCTAATGGAGCCACCTATAGGTAGGCAGGAAATTTGACTTCTTATTGGGTAAAAATTATGAAATTCATCATCTCGAGAAATTGTAAGGCTAATTTCATGAAAAGTACATCAAATATATATCATGTATAAGTTGAATATTACATAATATAGATAGCCTTGTCTTGCTTTCTAAAGGTCACATTTCAGGAAATGATTTTGTTGTCGTGGTCACTTCATCTGAATTTGCTTAAACACTTATCCATATACCAGCACAGGAATTTTATACAGACAAAAGTCTAATATATAGTCATGGTGGCACGGTGCTGGTGGTAATTATTTGGAACTCACATCATAGGTATCAAAAACACATTGAATTAATTATTGAGATAATAAATTGGAATGGAACTGGGAAATTACACCAAATATCCATTAGCCACAATAGCCAAATTTTGTAATATGCTGTGTGACCATGACCTATTTTTCAAGGTCATTAAGCACTTGAGAAAAAGACACTAAATTTGATAGAGTGATAGAGAGTAAGGGGAATGAAATGAAGTGTACCACAAATGTGTGTTCATGTGGAATTTTCATGTTGCATTATATGTATGACTGACTAATTTCTCAGGTTCATGGAGGTAATGCCTTTCAAAAAATGAAGTACTGGTGATGGTCATCAGATTACATGTCAACAGAGCATTAGGCTCGTGGGCCTATGATTTGCTATTGGCACATGCTGTTACCGATGACAAATGTATTCTTTCAGGGAAAGCATGGAAAAGAATGGTCACTAAAGTCACATATGTTGGGGAAGGCTTCACAAGAAAGCCACCAAAGTATGAGCGATTCATCAGACCCATGGTAAGTCCTAGATGAACATTTACCAAGGTAGGTGTTCACAGTGGTAGATCAATATTTATTGGAATTATGGTAAGTGTAAGGTGAAACAGTAATCACTCATGGTAAGTGTTTACATTGGTAGAAATACATTTATCAAGACTCATGGTATTATAGTATTCATAGTGATTGATTCACATTTATGAGACTGACTGTTGTACCATGGACAAATAGACGTCCCCCGTTTCCTGGCTCTGCACATGGCCATCACAGCGGAGGCAGTAAGTATAAAGTGTAAAACATGTCACAGGAATTTGGTTATGGGCACAGATACTGTTTACTTATATCATGATAAAGTAGATTTTGGAATGCTTATAAATTATTAAATGCTTATTAACCTTTAAAGAGCTACAATGATTTTGTTGTGAAATGCACTCAGTGCTGAAATAGTTTCCTATTTGCATCATTTTGCGATGTTTGGCGGTCCACAAGAAACCTAGTACCTTGAGGGAACAGGTGTCATTTGGATAGAAATGGTTGACAAAATGCTGCACTTTTTGGTCCATTCCAAGATAACGCCAAGGAAAGATATCAAATTTACTTGTTGAGATGTAGAACGTACCTTTTACAGGGTGTTTGTAGTGTTCACTGGCTGAAAATCCACAAGAACAGAGTTAAAAAAGCAGGCAGTATTGCATTTGTTTGACTCCACCGTTTACTGTTGTCTATGAATGAAAAGATATGTGGTACCATCTTAAAGCTCTGGATTTCCACTACTCAGTTAAGTGATTTCCTGTTGGCTGAAAGTTACTTAGGGGGGTTAATTTATGCCAGAAAGTTCATATTTCAAATGTGTCAGTTGCTGTTTTAGACACACTCTTCTATTTGGTAATGATGATGTTGCGAGTATATGACTTTTTGAAAAATCAACTCTGACATTTCATCACATGGGCCAATAGGAAAAGATGTTTCAACTTCCAGGTCACCTTAAAATATTATTATTACTCCTTCCAGCCAGCTCTGTAACGGGAAGCATGGTGTCTGTCCATGCCAAAGGACCACAAAACTGGTCACTTCTGTGCAATAACAAGTAAAATTGTTTCATTTTTATCAGACTAAGATGTGGAAAGGTCCTCTGTAACAATTTGAAACGGTGACGAACGTTATGGCATAAAATTTGCCACAGGTTGGGTGCTGTCTTTGCTCGCTGCAATGTTTCCACAAACTTTTGTACCTTTGCAGGGTTTACGCTTCAAGAAGGCCCACGTGACACATCCAGAACTGAAAGCTACATTTTGTCTGCCAATCATAGGAGTAAAAAAGAACCCCACATCGCCACTTTACACATCATTAGGTGTCATTACCAAAGGCACTATTATAGAGGTGGGAAACTCTCTCTTCTTCATTCTCAGTCAATTCTTCCCTTTTGTGGAAAGTAGAAAAACAGTCTCATTGCATACATACAATATTACCCCACTATGGCAGCGCTACCCCCTGAATGCACCTCACATTTTCATTACCTCAAAAATACTAAAATAATCATTATTACATATTCCAAATTTTCACCATTAAATAAGCAAAAATAAAGTGTTCGGTAAAATAACATTATGATGATACATGTGTAACCTAAAAGGTGTCAAATCATTGAATATGTCAGATAAATGAATCCAATCAAGAAAATGAACTTTTTGTCCTGCAAAACTTGTATCATCAAGTGAACATGTTACATATTTTATTGTTTTTATGACCAGGTTTTACTGTGTTCAAAATAAGGATCTGAATTTGAGTTGCACAGACCACTGAACTCTTTCAGTGCCAACTGGGACTAAAGTCAAACTATTTCAGATGAACTGCTCTCAGTTATATTAAGAGTGCTGGATTCATATACTTTGTGAAAACACATTTCATTCGAGTGCCAACGTGAAAAAATTGAAATGTCATAATTGACTTAAAAATAAATTGTCATTTTACTTTCCCTTTTAAAGAAGGGCAAGTAGTTTTATCACCAAGTCGCATGTAGTGCATGTGCATTTACCATTTTGATCCACAACTGAACTAACACTTTCCCACTCAAATGACCTAAAGCACCCAAGTGTGAACTGTTGCCTGCCTTGTCATTGTAAAATTTCTCGTTACTGGAAAACATGTTTGCTGTGATTTGTATGTAAGGCCATTCATGATGGCATGTCCTAGGTCAATGGCTTTCCTTGGATTGAGATTGGGCACATGGTTTGTAACATATTTTTATTCAGAAAAAGATGATTGGGAAACAGACTTTGCCTATATGATTCCCTCTCACCAAAAAAAGCAAAAATAAAAAGCTGTCCAACTGGAGCATTGTAGCAAAATTTTGCTGCAAAGCTCTTCAAATTGCTACAGATGTTTTCAGCTGGACAGCACTGTAGAGAGGTGTTCAGTATATGGAGGTTCGGTTAGAGAGGTTTTACTGTACTGTACAAAAGGGAAAGATGGGCCACAGAGCACCACATTGCTGCTACATTGACAAGGACACACGTAGAAGAGGATAAAACATCACAATTACAAGAAGTCTGCATTATCATATCGAATTGAAATTGGACGTAGCCAGACAACACTTTATCCAGTAATTATAGCTGTATTAGCTCATAAAACAGGAACATACAAAGTGGACAGTATTTCTGTCCATACTACCCTTGTAAATGGAGCCTTTTCATTGGTTCTTGCAAGTGTCTGGAACTACTTTTCGTTCCATATTTGGAAATCATGTCAGGGTCATAGGTCACAGCCAAGCTACTAGTTCACTCATTGAATAATGATGGAGGACAGCTTGGAGCAATTTTATCCAAATAAATTGGGACATATCACTACAGGTATCTGTATTTCTTATTCAGTAGTTTAATTGCTCCTGCTCAACATCAAATTTGTGAAACATTTGAATGTTTTTGTTCTATTTATCTATTTTGTTCACTGAATACAGCTACAATTACTGAATAAAAATTAAACAAACCACGTGAACGCGCACTATTTGGCCACATGAGTGGCAAGGGTTTGACATTGGTGAACTCTCGAGCATAGTAAAAAAAAAGTCAAAAAAACAAACAAACAAACAAACAAACAAAAACCGCATACTTTTGGAAGAGTCTATGTTTGCATGTTATAAGTTTTTTGACAATGGGTTTCTGTTGTAGGTCAATATCAGTGAACTAGGTCTAGTAACCCAGGGCGGCAAGGTCATTTGGGGTGAGTCAACATGAAGCTTTCCATCTCGGGGGAAATTAAAATATTCAAGTGACAATCTAGGTTGCTTGTTGGCTACGGCTGCAAATAAGATTGACCATGTCGTCCATTATGGCACGTAGTCTTGTAGACTTCACTGTCACTCTTTGTTAAGGCCACAGTTTATGTGTGCCTTCTACTGTAGGAGTGTCATATAATAAACCACTGTATCTTCTTCTGTTCATGTGTCTGTCCATATGCATTATACATTAGTTTCCAGGCTGTAACTTCATTGTCCTCTGACTAAAATTCATGGAACTTGGCACACAAGTGTGTCATGACACAAGGCTGGATTTTTTGGGGGGGGGGGGGGGGGAGGCAAATCTTAAAAAAATCTTCTTCTCTGAAACTGCTCACCTGATTGCTTTGATATCACACAGGATCACTCCTAGGGACTCTGTTCTGAATTTGTTCATCAGGTGGTGCTGTGATGTTCCCCTAATTTTTTATGATTTTTAGTGTGGTTTGCTATTTTCAGCCTCTTCTATGTTCCTTGTGGAAGAATCAGACAAACTTGTTCACTAAGTGGCAATGATTTGATTCCTGATTTTTAACAATTTTTTTAATTTGGGTACTTACCGGTTAATGCACCTTTCCTATTGATTACTATGCAAGTCAATGGGCATTCTAATGCTAATTCGCATTTTTGACTTCTCCAAAACTGTCATCCAGATTGACTTCAGACTTGGTGGCAATGTACTTTTTGAATGGGTCTCTATCAGATTTGGTTAAATGGTCATGCTCCAGTGATTTCTGGAATTTTCTTGATTTTTTTAGCTCAGCTGACTTGTCAGTAGCTGAGCCTATCTTATGGTCCTTTCGTCCGTCGTCATCCTTCATAAACAATCAACTTCTTCTCCAAAACCGTCAGCCAGATTGACTTCAAACTTGGTGGCAACGTACCTTGGGTGGGCTTGTATAAAGTGTGTTCAATTGATCATGCTGCAGTGATTTTTTATGCTTTTTTTTTGATATTTTAGTTTTTTTGGGTGCAAATCTCAAAAAAATCTCTGAAACTGCTCTCCTGATTGTTTCGATATCACACAGGAACACACCAAGAGACTCTTAGTTTTGAATTTGTTCACTGGGTGGTGCTGCAATTTTTTTCTAATTTTTTAGGATTTTGTGTGTGTTATTGCTATGTTTGACTTCTCCAGAACTGTCACTCAGATTGAGCTGAAACTTGATGGATGTGTTCCTTGTGGAAGGGTCAAACACAATGGTTCACTAGGTGGCAAAGCTGTGGATTCCTGATTTTTAAGGATTTTTTCAATTTGGGTACTACTTCGTGAATTCACCTTTCCTATTGATCACTACAACTGTATGTAAGTCAATGGTCAGTCTAATGCTGATTCACAGTTTTGACTTTTTCAGCGAAACCGTCATTCAGATTAACTTCAAACTTGGTTGCAATGTACCTTGGGTGGGTCTGCAGCAGATTTGTTCAAGCGGGCATGCTTCATTGATTTTTAGAATTTTTATGAATTTCTTTGTTCTTTTTGGGGCAAAGCTAAAAAAATAAAAATTATGTACATGTCAGCTAAGCACTGGACTGTCACAGTCCTGTTGTTTCTTCTTTCTTCCTTCTTTCTTTCTTTCTTTCTTTCTTTCTTTCTTTCTTTCTTTCTTTCTTTCTTTCTTTCTTTCTTTCTTTCTTTCTTTCTTTCTTTCTTTCCCCCTTTCCCCCTTTTTTCAAATTTTTGCTGATTAAAGCTATTTGAGACTTCTTCACCACTACTTGTTATATGGCTACTGTGATTGGTTGTACATGGGTTTTTAAAAAAGGGGTCAACTGTACATCACTTACTGAACTCCACATTTTTGCATGACTTGTCACCTACATGTGCCACAAATTGTTGATTTGTGATGCTCTAACCGTATTTTTTTTTTGTGCACAGGAAAATTTGCCCAGGTAACCAACAACCCCGAGAACGATGGCTGTATAAATGCAGTACTGCTGGTATAGCGTCACAGCATGAGTACCACAGGCCCAGAAATAAGCTCCAGCTCCTGACCAGAAAGACAACAATAGAACCTACAGCAAGGGCCTGCCACTGCCACTAAAGTCAGGAGCATGGCTGTGGCGAGATGATGAAGTTTGTACTGTATTGCACTCAGGGGCTCATTTCTCCATCAAAGTCCACAACTGAGCCATGGCTGAGTGGTCAGTTTACACTGTATTGCCCTAGGTGGCTAATGCCTTCTTAAAAGTCAGCGGTTTTATATGGTCAAGTTTTTACTGTATTGCCCTCTGCGACTGGCAAACTGTGCATCTCATGGTGGAAAGTGACAGACTATTAAAATCCATTCTCCAGAGGATTACGATTTAAGAAAACAAAGAAAGTGACACCAATAAGTATCAACAATCTTTATAAGCAACATGCATAGCTGGTGGCACATTTACACTGAAAGGAATAAAACATTTGCCAAAACTTGATTATTAAGAGTTATTTGTACACAGGCTTATGCAACAACTGCTAAGTTTACTGTCTATCAAAAAAAAACAAACAAACAAACAAACAAACAAACAAAACCCGCACACCTACTGATCTCAGCTGGCCCACATTTCATGACTTTTAGTGCCGACCAAAGGTCAGAGAGTTAAACTTAATGCAATCACTCCCATCTGTTCGTCATTGTGTCTGTCCCCCCATAAACTTTTACTTGTGTGTGGAATACAATCCACAGTTTTCAAGATAGCCCCATGTAACTTTCAGGACTTGTCAAGTGTATGAGAATCTAGTGCCAGTTCTGTCCCGAGGCTATTTTTGTCTGTCTCCAGAATGGCTGAATAGAATTGTTCAAACTGTTATCATAATATAATCTGACAAAATTGACGCAAGTTGGTGAAAATAATGAGGATACGTTAATTTTTGATGAAGCATGCGACATCACACTTTGGAATAATGTGTCAGTAGCACTACAATTGTCCAGGCATGTAGCAATACAGTGTATTGTAATATTGTCAAAATGGTTTTGTGGAATGCTTTGACTTTAAGACAGTTGTTTCCTAGGTCGGCCTGTACGATCTATGTGAAGAAGATGATGATGCAATATTGATTTCTATTTGATTTTGCACATGGATATTCCCCAGTTGCTTGTGTGCCAAGTTTGTAAAAAAGATACTGATGCAATAATCTCCCCCCCCCCCCCCATTACTCTTGCAGACCCAATAACCATTGTAGAAATTGAGCTACTATCATGAACCTGTACTGTAGAAGCATAGTTTTTACCTTTTTTTTGTCCTTGATGATCATTTTAGGTGTTCATCTGACAAATTTTTAACATTTTTTTCTCAAGTAGGTATTTAGTTAGAGCTATTTTATGTTTCCAGTAGGTGCTCTGATGTGTGAAGTCACCTGGCCCTCCATATATAATTCACAAACCTCAAGGGGGACACCAAGCTGAGATCCACAACATTAGCAGGCATATCATAATGACTTGAAGTATAAAGTAAGGTATAGACACATTTGTTTTACATGGATTGTGAAAGAAGTCAAGCATTGACTAATCGAGTCACTCTCCATGGCACAGATGTTGGTGCATACTTCCTACCTTGCCTTGTGGAGGAAACAGAAAAACTCTGAGAAAACCACCGCGCACGGTTAAAGTGGTAGGAACTTTAACTTGTGTACTCTGTTAATCACCATATGTGATCTTGTCAGTGTGCTTCAGTAATTGAATACACAACCACAGAAGCTATTAGCTTGTGTTTATGGATTTCTCCATTTCTCTTTCCTTATTATCCCCCGCCCACGAAGTGGCCCAGGGGATATGGTAATGGGCACCGTCCGTGTGTCCATCCGTCCTTCCGTCCGAAACAAATTTTGTCCGGCCCATCTCTTCTACATTATTAATGCTACCTCTTCGAATTTTTTATGGTGGGTAGACCTTAGGTAGTAGGCGTGTTTAGGCATTGTTTTGTGTGGCTAATTACTTGCATCAATTAATTAACAAAGTTCGTTAAGCAAGACAAATTTTGTCCGGGCCATATCTTCTAAACTATTAATGCTATCCCTTTGAATTTTTTATGGTGGGTAGACATTAGGTAGTAGGTGTGCATAGGCATTGTTTTCTGTGGCTAATTACTTCCATTAATTAATTAATTAACAAAGTTTATTAAGCAAGCTCCAGATACAATACAAATTTTGTCCGGGCCATATCTTCTAAATTATTGATGCCAGCCTTTTGATTTTTTTATGGTGGGTAGACCTTAGAGGGGATATGGTAATGGGCACCGTCCGTGTGTCCGTCCATCCTTCCGTCCATGATTACTGTGGGCGAGGGATATGGCTAGCATCAGTGGCTACTTGTTCATCCTCATTAAATGAGTAAATGTCTGAGTTTCATAAATTTGATTGTATCTATACACACTGCTTCATCCAGAGTAGAAGTGAAGTATGTGTACTTGGTCAGAGTTTCACTCAGCTGTCACTGCATTAGCTGTAGCATTGAGTCCAGGTGACATTACAACCACGCATTTGCATATCTAAGAAAACTTGGTTTGGTTCAAACATATTTTATTCACGAGAAAACAATAGGGAAGAAGGGCAGAGCCGTATATGAATCCCTCCTGCATGAGAAGACATAAGCACAGGGCAGACTTGACGCACACCAGCTGCGCCGCCACACGTTGAATGCAAAAAGGACGCATGGGCAAAACCAGAAGATTGACTCCACCAGAACAGAACACCAACAGAGAGGCTTGTTGAAGCTGCCAACTTAGGTATCATGTCAGTGATCCACCTTCGAAATTTTTACTTTTTTGTATAAACTCATGTACTGAGAGAAATATAAAAATATTATCTTTGAGACTGCGGTGACTATCACCGAACAAAATTGTATTTAAACAGAAGGAGGTATGAACTGAATTAACAGACATATGAAGATAGTTGCGTATGATAACATATCGAGGGCAAGTAAGGAGGTAATACCATAAACTTTAGCAGCAGCACCACACGACCATGCTGGTGACTCTTTAACACTTATTTGGAACAGATGTTCATTCAGTTGGCTGTGGCGCATGCATAGTCTGGAATGTAAAACACTTATCTCTTGCCTACTTAAGAAGTTCGGGATATTTCAATGAGCATTTTGATGGATTAGAAATTCTTTTGAACTTGCACAAAGTCTGTAAATTTCCCACTTCAAGCGGAAGAATACATTGGGGAGAGGGGTATACAAATAGCTAGAAGTTAACTTGTGGACTATCTTATACATCATAAAAAGTTTCGAGATCTCTTTCCCTTTGGAGAGAGTTTCCCAACCCATTTCTTTGTATAACTTGACACTGGGAGTAGTTCGCAGAGCTCCTGTTACTACGCGGGACACAGCCAATTGTAAATCTTCTAGGATCTTTTTGTCAGCCTGAGCACAGCTGTCCCAGACCACACTGCCATATTCTAAAATGGGACGCATAAATGAAAAGTAACTAATTTTTAATGTGATGCAATCAAGACGAAACTGAAGAGACTTCATTATGTTTATCTGTTTGGAAGCTTTGGCCGCAATTTCTTTAATAAGGGCATTCCATTTTAAATTGGATTTCAGGGTAACACCTGGGCTAGATTAGCACTAGCAGTAGCCAAAATAGCCAATTGCTACTAAAACTTCAAATGGCTAGTAAAAGTAGCGAATGGCTACTAAAATTTCCCAAAAATTCTTTATTTGCATGCAGAAATTTAACAATATCAAGTCTGTGTAGGTCTTTCCTAGAAAAATTAAAATTTTGGCTCCTAATTTTAAAATCCTAGTGCTAACCTAGCTTAGGTGTTTGTGTTCGGGTACATTTTTTAGCTGATGACCTTGAAAAACAAGCGGTGGATGGTCAAGAGTATGTCTTTTAAGAGAGATGAGCATAGTGTCGGTTTTTAAGGCATTGAAGGAAATTAGCCACTCTTTGGACCAATCATCCGAAGAGCCAAAATCTTGATTGAGAACAGTAGCTGCACAGGCAGTGTTATCAAAAGTAAGGAATAGGGGTGTGTCGTCCGCAAAAAGTTTAACATTAGAATTTACAACATTAACTACATCCTTGATATAGATCAAAAACAGGAGAGGACCTAGAACTGATCCTTGGGGGATTCCGGCAGTAATGGTGCCCCAGCTAGAGGAATTGCCATTGATAACTACATATTGTTTGCAATTTTGAAGGTAATCTTCAAACCAGGAGAGTAGATGTCCTACAACACCACTTTTTTTCCAACATACGAAGGAGACCTTTATGCCACACTTTATCGAATGCCTTGCTGATGTCTAGGAATACAATTGTTACTTCTTTTTGCTGATCGACTGCATCCAAGAAAACTTGATATCTGCTTATCCCGTTGGGAAAAAAACTGGCCTAGTCTTATGCTAAATATTTTATTCCCATGCCTTCTTTCCCAACAACATTGTTTGATTGTTCTAGATAAAGCACCAGAAAACATAACTCCAAGTGCAATGGATTATTAATTACTGACTGAGAACAACCAGGTTTTACTCCACTATCAAATTAGGAGCCCACTTTCTCGGTCCCTACCCAGCCACTAATATATAGAGTAGCCTAAACAGGCTTTAAGCCACAGAGAACAGCCACATGCTCTGCAGCCTCTGTATATTAGGGAAACAATATGGTTTCCCTAGCAACAGCAGTTGTTTATGTTTTTGACACTTGGAATCCCCATGTGCATCAATAAACATACTAACATGTCAATTTTGACGGTAAATGTGATGTTAAGTCCATACCTAAGCATCAGGTTTCTTGCATAACATAGGCTACTAAGGCCGGTTTGACACGGGTATATAAAGGGACATGATAATCTGTAATCTTCAGCTGAGTCCCATCGAAGGACGGAACCGGTCATACTCGTTAGAATCTTGATAGGGTTCGACATTCAGTGATACTGACTTGGTAATTATTCAGGTCACCAGGGGTCATTATATTTTTACCCTTGCCATTAAACTGGCCAGAGGTCGTCAGGCTGATCCAATCATACCAAATATATGTGTGTGTGTGTGTGTGTGTGTGTGTGTGTGTATATTTTATATGGATAAACAGACATATATGTTACTTTTTCACGAATTTATGGAATATCAAACTTTTAACCATGTGTCGGTAAGTGCTGCCACTAAACTAGTATACTGCAGCAATGCAGTGTATCAGTGGTGATATTGTAAAACTTGATGGATGGAACGCTTTGCTTTAAGGCACATGGATGTTGCTCAGGCTAACATTCATCAGATGTGTGAATGGATTGCCAAGCAAAACTATGTATCTTTTTATAGTGAATGTTTAGTTGAGTTCAAGCCTTTTTTCCTTGTGACTCAATAAGTCTTGTATATTGGTTTATATCTTGGTAAGTGTGGATCTTAGGCCCATGGCTACCACTAAACACAACTAGAAATGATCGTATGATGTTGTTGATTTTGATCTTTAGTGACCTTGGAAGGCCAAGCAGACACATTGGCTTATATCTTTGTAATGGTAGATCCTGGGCCCATGGTTATTCGTGAACATTACTAGTAATGATCCTATGGGTTTTCTTTTGGTGTTCTTAATTTTGATTTTGAATGAATTTCAAAGCTTACACTGACATATTGGGTTTTATCCCGTACTAATAAACTAGTTATTACTAAGGAGAAATCTCATTGGTTGAGAAGGACGGCACGAGCCGGTTGTACCAGTCCGTATCTACGTCTTCGTCCATATCTACGGCTACGAGATATACTCCCCAGATGGCGCGTCAGTATACGCTGTGTCATGCCTGTGGCACGCGTGTGATGCAGACCTGGCTGCAATTGAAGCCTGGCTTATGATATTTTAGGCCTACAAGATGGGCCTAATAGTTTCTTAGTACTGGATAAAATCGTTATTCCGTGAAGGAGCCCGGTTTACAGAAATATACACCGGTGCATGGCCTGTATCTCCTGCAGCCTTCGGCCTCAGGACATACAGGCCATGCACCGGTGTATACTTCTGTAAACCGGGCTCCTTCACGGAATAACTGATAATGTCTTGGTAATAATGAAACCTTCAGTCAACTATTGATAAGTACTAGTACAGTTCATGTATAGATTAGTTAAGTCTGCACTTGCAGAAGCAGATTCCAGTCAGCAAAGCACAGAATCAACATGATCTTCCTGTTTTATGTTTTAACTCCGATGTACATTTTTGAAGTTGTAAATGACCGTCTACACTCTAATTTAATAACAGGTGTAAAGATTCCTTGACAATTTGACACCAATCAGCTTGTGTCATGTCGGCACATGCACAGTTTATTGGGGTTGACAATCAGCTTGCCCAGTGTCGGACCATGCATTTCTTGACCTTGGGGCCATGTGATGGTCAAGGTCACTTCAGGTACAAATAGTTAAATAGTTCCCACATAACCAATACTGTAGTTTTGTGGTATATGAGGTGCCTATCGCAAGCTTACATACTTTCTGGTTTGTTTGGTATTTTTTTGTTTGTTTGTTTTTTAATGGGGGTGGGGGTGGGGGGTGGGGGCACAATATCAAAATGCTCAAGGGTGACAAAATGTCACCCGGCATTTTTCGAAGTACATACCAAGGTGTCTCAAAATCAGTAAAAAAAAAAAATAATAACTATAGACAACAAATGCGATTCAGCCCAAAGCTTGCATTTATCTGCAGGACTATGACTACTATGCAAGTTACTGGGCATTCTATTCTAATGCTAATTCACATTTCGACTTCTCCGAAACCGTCATCCAGACTACCTTCAAACTTGGCAGCAATGTACCTTGGGTGGGTTTCAGTACATTTGTTCAAGTGGTCAGGCTCCATTGATTTTTGGATTTTAAAAAAAAAACGGTTTTTTTTTGGGGGGGGGGGCAGCAAATCTTTAAAATCCTCTCTGAAACCGCTCACCTGATTGCTTTGATATCACACAGGAATTTTCTTAGGGACTCGTAGCCCTTAATTTGTTCACCAGGTGGCGCTGCAATTTTATTTTAATTTTGTGTGTGTTATTGGTATTTTGGACTTCTTTTCTAGAACCATCACTTAGATTAAGCTGAAACTTTGAAAGTTTGTCGTGAGAAGATCAAAGTTTTACACTAGGTGGCACTGCTGTGGATTCCTGATTTTTGACAATTTTTTTTCAATTTGGGTACTTATCAGTAAGTGCAAGTCAATGGGCATTCTAATGCTTATTCACGTTTTCGACTTCCTCTCCAAAACAATCTTCCAGATTGACCTCAAACTTGGTGGCAATGTATCTTGGGTGGGTCTCTACGAGATTAGAACAAATGGTCACACTCCATTGATATTTGGATTTTTTATGAATTTCTTTGTTTTTGGGGGGCAAATCTTAAAAATTCGCATGTACATGTCAGCTGAGAACAGGACTGTCACAGTCCTCGTTTCAATTCGGGTCCTGATCGGTAAATGCACCTTTCCTATTGATTACTATGTAATTGGCATTCTAATGCTAATATACATTTTTACTTCTCCGAAACAGTCATCTAGATTGAGTTCAAACTTGGTAGCAATGTACCTTTGGTGGTTCTTTACAAAGTTTGTTCAAATGGTCACACTTCAGTGATTTTTGATTCTTTATGAATTTTTTGTTCTTCTTTGGACAAATCTATAAAGAAAAATTATTCTCCAAAAGCGATCACCTGATTGCTTTAATATACAGGAACACTCCTAGGGACTCTTAGTTCTTAATTTTTTCACCAGGTGGTGTTGTAATATTTTTCTAATTTTGTAAGAAAAAAAATGTGTGTTTTTGCTATTTTTGACTCTTCTCCAGAACCATTACTCAGATTAAGCTGAAACTTGGTGACTATGTTCCTTGTGGAAGGGTCAAATAAACTTGTTTCCTAGGTCACTGGTGTGGATTCCTGAGTTTTAACGATTTTTTTTTCAGTTCGGGTACTTATCGGTAAATGCACCGTTCCTATTGATTACTATGTAAGTCAGTGGGCATTCTAATGCTAATTCACATTTTCGACTTCCACGAAGAAACTCTCCGTACCTTGGGTGGGTCTCCAAGTTTGTTCAAATGGTCATGCTCCAGTGATTTTTGGATTTTTTATGATTTTTTTTTAATGTTTAAAAAGTTTTAATAGGAAAGTTTAACATCAGAATTTCTTGTAATGGTTATAACTTCAATAATTTTAGCCAGATTTGTATCAAACTTGGTGGGCATATACCTTTGCTAAATGTCTACCTATATTGTCCTATCCCAAGTTCACAGAACCACAAGTGTGATGAATCTCTAGGTCAGCTCAGCATGGGCTGTTCACACAGCCTTCTTGTTTAAATTTGTGTAATAATATGCATAAAACCATCAGTTTGAATTAGGCCTACAATACCGGGGTTTATGGACCGAACCCCGCTTTTGTATCCAAATCCAGGGATCTGTTCGCAAACTCGCGATTCTGTAACAAAAAACGGGGAGTTGCTTTATTATTTGACCATTTTGCCAAAAAAACTGTAGATTTTGTCATGATAATCGTGGGCATTGTAGTTGTGTTCTTCAGTAATTTGAAAAACCCACGATTTAGCGGTGTCACAAAACTCTATTTTGTTATATGCTTTAATTATCTTATTTATTACCAAGCTCTGAGTTTTGTTGTGATAACTGAGTTTTGCAGTTGCCAAGTTCAATAATTTACATACCCACTGTCTTGTAATTTATCGTCAGATTGGTCACATGGATAAATCAACCACTCACAACACTGCCCTCATTATGTGATTCGCAAAAGTAACTTAGCCCCACTCTCTCTCTTTCAGTGGCAACAGTTAATCACAGTGATCAGTCATTTTCCGGACAAATCATAACCACTGACGCTCAAAAGATACAATATTAAGGACAACTTACTTTTTGGTTGGGAACAAAACCCTGTGTATTACACTCTTACAAAACCGAGGCATTTCTGGAAAGCAAAACCCTAAGTTTTGGGCTGTTATTTCACAATTTCATGAAGCCCAGGTTTTTCTTTTCTTTTTCTTTCTTTCTTTTTCCTTTTTTTTAATAACAAAACCCAGACTTTAGTGATCAAAGTGTGGCTTTGAAGAATTTTGCTCTGAAACTGTGGCTTTAGTGCACAGACGCAACCTAGGGTTTTGTTAACAAAATACATGGCTTTGCTACAAAATCCAGTGTTTTGAAAAGCCTAACCCACAGTTTTCTCATCACAATTTTGTGAATTACTGGAGTGTACAACTTCCATTAACATCAGTCTGTAAACGAGGAAGCAAAACACAAAAGAGAGATGGAAGTAGGGAGGAGAAAGAAAGTTCTAAAGAAAGCAAGTAAATAAGCGAGCAAGACAGAGACAAACAATGAAAGACAGAAGAAAAAGAAAGAACCTGCTTAACGGTTAAGACAATTTGCAATGCGAGTCATTAGAGTATGGGTGTGTTTCTCAGTCATAAATCACTCTAAAGCTAACAGGTAATTATTGTGATACTTTTTAAGAGATAACACACAATTCATCGGACAAACAACTCAACAGATAGGCCTCCACTCATAAAAATTACATTGATCTATAAGTAACCGACAAGATACGACAGTGGTTCTAGCGCCACAGCCAGAGGGACATTCAAGTATTTCAGTCACATCAGGAGACAACTAAATGTACAGTTATGATTAAAAGATCTCTGTCAGTATCTCCTGCCGTCTGGCATGCTTTCAAGACGTTGTATGACACGGACATTTGCAATAGTGTCATTAGTGTGGTACAAAGGATTGTCATAGACCATATCGTCATCTCTATCTTCAGCTGGACGTGCTGTCAGAGCTGGTGTGTCTCTGTGCACGCGCCGCTTGATGCCAAGGATCACCAGCACAGAGATTGCGAGGGCAATGCAGCCTGACACCACCAGGGTCAACACTGTGCTTGTACTGAATGCATCTGAAACATACGACACTAAGACTCAGTAACGGATACACATTACAGTTATGTGGATTAACTTCGAGACAGGGATATTAACAAGAAGGCCATGACAGAGAAGTAAATGAATCATAAACATTTGTAGGCCTATGCACTGTTGTATACAAGCACAGCAACCTGATATTTATATAATATAGAGTCCCATATGAGTTTGACACACGTCACATCCCCTTTATCTCCACTTCAAAGTGACTGACACATTTATCTGGATGACACCCTTGATATTGATGTCACACCCCTTTTACCTCATTGCTGTAAATGAATGATAATTCTACCAATGTGGCCTCCCAAAAATGCTAACGCGGAATCTGATTTTCAGATACTATTCTACAAATGCCAAGGACATCACTATGATTTGTTTATTTTACAACAAAATTATTGTTAATTTACAGTTATTTTAACAATTTCACAAATGCATTTTGTATGTTTCCTACATTCAGTGATATAGTCAAGGTATTGTGGAATACAAATGCGGTTATATACATTAATTTTTGCCAGTGGATATAAATCATCCTGCAGACTTGACTTATATTGACTTTGATCCACTTTGAAGATCATTTTGACTTTTATCTAAGATTGCTTTTACCTTTGATAAAAGTTCTAGGGATATTCTGTTCTACATATCTCCTTGACTGTTTCTCTTCATGACATTCAGCATCCTATTCTAGACATAAGGGGGCTCTGAGAACAGCCCGGCCTTAGCTGACCTTCGAAGTTCGAACACATTCAACCCACATTAAGTCCCACGCTAGTCGAGCGGATGAGGATTTTGGACAGCAAGCGAAAAAAAACCCGTTAGTTTCCATTGCAATCCCCTGGACTTTAAAGTCTTACACAACAATCAATTGGAATGCATGCGTTAACCAACGGACACCCAAGTTGAAAAATCCGTTAAAAATCAGGGATCCAAAGTATCACCAACTAGAAAACGAGTTTGTTTAACCCTCCCACGAGCTATACTTTCATGAATCTGAGTGACAGGTTTCGTGAAGTCGAAAATAAGAAAAGCACACAAAATATTCGTTAAAAAAATCGCAGCGCCACCTGTTCAACAAATTAAGGTCTGGGGTCCCAAGAAGTATCTCTAAACAATTTTAAAGCAATTGGCTAAGCTGTTTCGAAGAAAAAGATTTTTAAAGAGTTTGTCAAGTTTCACGTGAATCCAGTTGACAGGTTTTTTAAGACGTCGAAATTGTGAAGATTGACAGACGAACGTCGACACCGACGACGCTGTGGCCGAGGCGGCACCAAGGATCATTATATAACCTCAGCTGACTTGTCAGTCAGCTATGGTAACTAGCCAAATCGGGTACCGTGTTCCCAAATGCATTGTATTATCTCATATAGTTAACGTATGCACCAAAAAAAAAAAATAAAAATAAAAAAAAAAAAAAAAAATGCAAGCAGCCATTCAGTACAGGGGCAGCAATAAAAGCATAAGGAGTGGTCCGTTGCTTACCTTCTTCAGTAGGCGTAGGAGCCGGTAGTGTGGGGATGATCACGTCTCCCTCTGTGCACACAAGACGCAAAGTTCTAACGCTACTATAACTGGTATGTCATGCAACCAGAAATGGAAATTGATATACTTAAAATAGTTATTCAATCAATTTGATGCTTGAGGTTTGGTTAACAAACACAATGTAACAGCAAAGCCGAGAAGAACAATATGCCCGGCGTAGAAAGTATTTCTATCAGAAGTGAAATGAGAGGACTCAGAATTGCCCTCTGCAGGTGTATTTTGTGTTGCGAACTCACGGGTTCCTATTTGGTCTTGGAACAAGCGGTCATTCATGATTCACCTTGCTTGTCCAGCAAAAGTGAGATCTTCATTTCGCACTTATAATGCAGGGGTTAACAATGTATTATGCCAGTGGAAATTATAGTAATCCATTATATAATATGTAATGTTTAATGTCAACTGACTCGCCATGGCGATGTGTCATATACATGACAGTGTAACAAAACCTATCCATGACAATGTCATTTAAAGGAAATTAACCTTGGAATTATTATTATATTTATTGTAATCAAAGGACAAATTCGAAAAACTCGCATAACAAAAAGGTTGCAGTTCCATTTGTATCAGCTGTTATTAGTATGGGTGATGGATTATCAAAGATCAATAATTACATCTGATGATTTTCCTTTTGACATGGTGCATAATACATGTATGTTTGCAATCCATCTGATGAACTGCGAGGTGGTAGCTCTGTTTGTTATGCTTTCACAGGTTGAGTTACTGGCGTGAAACCTTATGCTTTACCACTAAATGAAATTTTTGCCTTAAGTACTAAACAGAATCAAGGACCTTCGTGTGCCGTTAATTTTGAAATTGAAAATATCGTAACAATAATCATAACAATTTCCTTACAACGTATGATTTTTACAATCCTAAACAGTCGCAAGATAACATGGCACAAAGGTTCATAGTCTACTCACCGCAGAGAGGAATGTCACAGTATTGCCAAGGGAGCAGTGAATTGCCGGTGTAGCACCAAGGTCCACAGGCCCGACCACTGGGGTTACGACAATAATTAGCAGCTTCACCAAGCGTTACATCTGGGAATTTGAAGAGACCAGTTCCTTTTTTAATGAACAGTTGTCCATCCCAACGGTCACATGCCTGACCAGACCTTGTTACTGATACAGTGCCCAAAAATTCTTCGCCACCTTTAGAGCGTTTGCAAGCTGAAAGAAATAATCACTTGAGGTGGCGGGTACAGATATCCCTAAACCCCAATGCATCTAGTTCACCAGGGAGCTATGATGGCAGCTCCCTAAGTTCACCAGGGAGCTATGATGGCAGCTCCCTGAGTTCACCACGGAGCTATGATGGCAGCTCCCTGAGTTCAACCAGTTAAGCAGTTATGCTTTATTTTTTTTGTCAACAACATGACATAGCAAATGTTGTTTTCAGATCTTAGATCAATATTTCCATTAAAACACTGCCATATATTCTAATTCACAGCTTCTGTGACGTGTTAAGAGTGGTAAAATTTGATGCTCGGCGTACACCTTCCAGACGAACATAATTATATGCCTGCAGGCCACAAAGCCAAGCCATTTTGTATCCAAATAGGAGTTTTTAGCATATTTTTTAATTATTATTTGAATGTTGATACACAGTCCAGCACACAAGCCCAGGCGGCACTTTCAGACACCCAGCCCCACATCTGACAAGACCTTCATCGGTGTGTAATAGCAAGGCCAGGCCAAGAACAGAAGATTCAAGAACTGCCTAAAAGAGGGCACTGCAGTCAGCGGAGGACTAGGGTTGTGTATTCCCATTAGAGGGTCGGTAAGGGGTTTCCCGTACTGGCGTACTGGAGCTTTTTATTTACCGTACTGGCGTACTGGAAGCCCTCTTGTTTTACGTACTTCTACTATCCAAAATTTTGAAGTGATTTTTATTTTCCGTACCGCGTGCTCTACCAAAATAATTACCTGTACCAGCGTACCGAAACCTCACCTTACCCCCCTTCCCATTACGTTACATTGTAATTTGCAACTTAATAACTTGAAAACTACTGCACTTAGAAACACCAAATTTCAGCCAGTAAATCCAGATGCATAACTAAATACCTCACAAAAATCGTATAACCACAGCTACAAAAGTGACTGGTTTATTTAAGGTTGCTTTAACATACAAACTAATGGGAATACACAGCTCTAGCCTGCAAAATGTTTGTGTATTCAGTTGTGTATTGGGACGAATACACACATTAGAGCTAATTCTGACCATTCCTATTGAGTGTCAATAAAAGTGTATCTGATATAGCCACTGATGACAGGCAGTTATGTACAAACACAAAACATGCAGCATTTCTCTCAATAGGACAGTCAAATTAGCGCTGGAACAGTGTTAGTGAGTGCAGGCTGCTGGGCAGTGGGAGCCAAGTCCAGCACACCATCAAGTCCATGACCATATACTGTTTTGTTGACAGTACAAACCTAAATTTAAAATGAAATGAAGCTTGTTCATCATCAGGAATATAATTAAATGATGAAAATCAAGAATATACAAAAAGTGTCTTTTTTTTCTTTCTTTCAACCTGATTCTGGGATTTTGCAACCCTCTTACACAGTATATATATACTGTGATTTAACAAGAAACTTCTTATCCGTTCACCTTCCTACTGCAAAAATCATGGTCATTGCGCCCTGCATAATCGCCACATTACATTGAGGCATATTAAGGAATGATACAACGTGTAACTTGAGACTTTTTTTTTTTTTTTTTAAGGATAACCTCATTTGTGTTCAAAGATTTTGACACCCTTAAGTTACCGACTGATTAAATAGGTTTCCTTGGAAGGCTTTTGATGCAGTTTGTCCAAAGTTAAGCACACCAGGCAACTTTACCGACCAAACTGCCTTTTGCCCGATGAAAATATTGGGTTTTAGACCCAAAGAATAATATTTTTTAGGACGAACGTGACTTGAGGATTATTTTAGTGATTTAGATTTGTAACCCTGATTATTATTATAAGAAAAGTTAGACATTCAAAATGCATGTTTGCAGTGATTTAGAATCATAAGTGTTATTATCATTATGATGAAAGCCACACATTCATAATGCACGACAAGGACAATCTTTGATGTAAAATATGATCTTGACGTCACTGGTAGCTGCTGGCCCCCTTCCCATGAACCAACACTCTGGCCACATATCATCACTGATGATTGTCAACATTTTCCAAGTGCGGTGACATTTGGCAAGTTTCACTGTGCTGTTTTTGTATCCACAATACATACTAGCATCATGTCCATCTGTATTTGGTATGCTAAATAGTTCAGTATAATGTCCGTTTTGCATTTTTGCTTTAAAAGGTCTGGCAAATTCACTGTTCTCTTTGTATGCACATTTTGCAAATACCAGAGCAGTACTCATACTTAGCAGCTGTTATGAATATGGGTTTGCCTTTTTGTTTTGATTTTAGAGGTCACTCTACTCATTGAGTGTACCAGGTCACAGAGTTAGCCTGCTTTGTTGGGGTGACTCTCAGGCAGCTTGTAAACAAAGTGTTGACCTACATTCATATGACTCATTTTATTGGACTGTCTGTACACATTTCGGAGGTGATCTAGAAAGATCAGAGACAGGTCTCACTCAATGCACTGGGAGCTGTTATGAATATGTTTGGCTTTTTGTTTTGATTTTAGAGGTCACTCTACTCATTGAGTGTGTACCAGGTTACAGAGTTAGCCTGCTTTGTTGGGGTGACTCTCAGGCAGGTTGTAAACAAAGTGTTGACCTACATTCATATGACTCATTTTATTGGACTGTCTGTACACATTTCGGAGGTGATCTAGAAACATCAGACACAGGTCTCACTCAGTGCGCTGGGATCTGTGACTAATTGGACAACTCTGGAATAATGGTGAGATTTCTTTGTCTATATATATAAAGCAGCTATTTTCCTGACTGGAGAGGAGAATTCGAAAAAAAGATCTGACAGAAGTTGTATGATTGCAAGCCAGTGGGACTGTGATCTATTGTTATTACCCGTGGAGTGTGTACAGCATCTTTGAGTGGACTGGTATATTTGGTGTTAATTGTACCACATTGGAACCAAATTGCACCTCTGTGGGATTTGGATCATTACCACACCTTTCAGTACCAGATTGGAACCAAACTGCATCTCTGTGGGATTTGTACCAGATCATTTGGCACCTGTCATAGGACTTGGAACTGTAGATCAGTACCTGTGGGCAATCTCACCAAGGATTAGGATATTCCTAAGACTGTTTAACTATTGACATACCTGCGGAGATAAGTTTATCTACTTTGCACTGATTTTGATTGTTAATATATTGTTATTGTTATATCATTGTTGTCATTCTTTGTTGAGTTCTACTAATATTCAGAAGGTGGGCATCGGAACAAATTGTGGGGGCTCATCTGGGATTAATCCAAGACAAACGGAATCAATCCGAAATTAAACATTGAGTTATTTTGCAATAAGCGCACAACGGTTGAATCATCTGGAAAATTCTGGAAGTTTTTAGATACTGAATCTCACACTTTGAACTCAACAAAGGATACCTGATATTTATAAACATAATCGTTGGTCAATATACAGACAATAGGACAACACATCAATAGATCCAAGTGTTTTTCTAGCTAATGAGGACTTAACAGTCAAAGATTTTGATAAATTGTTAAAGGATGACCTGGAAAATGTGGCCAAATACTTAAATTTAGAAGTACTATCAGGTATCAGGAAAATACCTATGAAACAAAAGATAATTTCCCATTTGGTTCAAGAAGGTTTCCTTGAGGATGAGAGGTCAAAGGATAAACGTTTGGCAATTCAGTTGGAATTAGCTGACTTAAAACTTCAGAGTGAAAGAGAAGCAGCACAGTCAGAAAAAAGAGGGTGATTAAAGAAAAGCACAGACTGAAAGAGAAGCAGCACAGGAAGCAAGAGAGCGTGAGCTAAAATTAGCAAGAGAGGCAAGAAAACATGAGTTAAAGCTAAGAGAGCTTGAACTTAGGCATTCTAGATCAGATAATTCAGCACAGTCAGGAACTTTTGATGTAGCAAAGAATGCACGTTTAGTGCCAAAATTTGAAGACAAGGAAGTGTCAAAATTCTTTCTGTTTTTCGAGAAAATAGCTGAAACTTGAGAATGGCCTAGAAAGGTGTGGCCTCTTCTGTTATAAAGTGTGTTTATTGAAAAAGCACAAGAAGTTTATTTGTCTCTCTCCATGGAACAAAGTCCTGAGTATGATGTGTTGAAAGATGCTGTTCTGAAAGCATAGCAGTTAGCACCTGAGGCTTACAGACTAAAATTCAGGCAGCCAAAAGGAACCAGGTGAAACCTATGTGGAATATGCCAGAAAGAAAGAGAATCTGTTTGACAGATGGTGTGCCTCCAGGAAAATAGAAAATGATTTTGACAAATTAAGGGAACTTATTGTTGTAAAAGATTTTAAAGGTTGCATTGCGAAAGAAATTGAAACCTACCCGGATGAATGTAAGGTAGATGACGTACATGAGCCGCAGTTTTGGCTGGTGACTATAAGTTGACACATGAAAGCTTCTTTGCAAAACCCAAACAGGGTCAGTTCAGATCTAAATTTAGAAAGAATACAGAGGGAATGAGGAACCCCCCTCCCCCCGTCAAAAATCAGAAGAACAAAGGCCCAATAATTCTCCTCAGTGTGATAAACTTGCCAATCAAAAAAACAGGGCAAAAGTTCTTTAGTGGACCCACACGCAGTTACTGTCATAAAGGGGTCATGTGAAATCTGAGTGTTTTCTACTCCAGAGAAGGACAAATAATGCTGGGAAACCAGTTGGTTTAGCCAGCATTAAGGGGTGCCCAACTCTAAATATGTCTGATGGACATTCTAATAATCTCCATGCTAAATTTGAGAACCCACATGTTGGGGTAGCTGAGTCCATATTTGATGGCTATGAAACTTTCAAATAAGAAGGGCTGGTGTCACAGAAAGAAAATGCTGTTGAACAGAAGGCAGTTGTGATCACAAGGAACACTGGTGCAGCCTAGTCTTTACTGTTGCAAGATGTTCTGTCTTTGTCGAATGAAACTTATCAAAAAGCCAGTGTATTACTTTAGGGTGTGAGGGAAATTACATAACAGTCCCGCTTCACCAAGTTTACCTGAAGTCTGATTTCAAAATTGGACCAGTGATTGTAGGTATTGTACCTAGTCTCCCAGGTCTCCCCAGTCTACCAGGAAGCATAGTCTCAAGCAAAAAGTAGTCATAGTCAACGGGTTTCCTCGGAATACTTTGTGCACATTGTGCTCAAAGTCTCCCAAGGAAAGCTGTTGACTCAGTCCTAAATCAGCACTTTAAGGGTAAAGACAACAGTAAAACAATGAAAAAAGGTTTGGTCTGTAGCATCATGAAATAAATACTGCAGATTGCAGGCAAGTGAATTAGGTCATCTTGAGAAAAATGTTATGCTTCCTGGTAACAAAACCTGACTACACCAGGCCCCCAAGGATGACCCAGACTGGTGTCCAAACCACAAATTGGATCGTTTTGCATCTTAACAGCTCACACCGTGAGATCAAACACAAGTCCGCCCCTGTGGTGCACCCCAGCCCATACCACCTCTGTTGTGCCACCCCTGTAGTATCCCCCCCCCTCCCCAGTGTGTTGCTGGAAGCTTATTTTTTTGACATTTGCTGAGCTGTATGCATGGTAGGTTCCGTAACAATGAGAGTTGGCTGCTGTAGATGTGCAACCAAATGTGAGGAAAAAGGCACCGCTTTGTTGTAAACGGTATTGTTGTTTGTTGTATTGCAGATTTGTAAGTTGCAGTCTGTTCCGCCTGAGTGATTATACATGTTGCCAGCAAGTTCTACTGGTCTGCAGAGCAATGACTGCAAACACTTGTTGTGTTTCATTACAATATCCATGCAAACGAATGCCACATGCTTGTGGCCTCATACAACTCACCACAAAAGGGTACATTGCAGACCTCTTTCCGGACCTTTGGGTCCTTGGTGTAGCACCAGGGCCCACTTTCGCTGCCACTCGGGTTACGGCAGTGGTTCGCTGCGTCTTTCAGGCATGCATCAGGAAAGAATGACGGATCTGTGTGGTCATGACTATGTGGGTTCTGGGACTCCCATCGCTGACACTGCCTCATGCTCTTTGTGACGGACAGAGTACCTCTGTACTCCTGGCCTGTCTTAGTATGCCTGCACTCTGGTATGGCATGTAAAACAAGCCAGATCATAACCATGTGAACAGATGTACAAATGAATTTTCTCTTGACAATGTCACAGAGCATATAAAGAGTTTTTTGTTTTTTTTAACAACACACACTGTTAAGGAAATAAATAGTTGCCTCCAAAGGCAAAGCAGACCAAGTTCGTGTTATCGCTACTACACTCCCAACTGAGAAGACCTTACACTGAGTTTGCATGGGTCTGCACCAGAGGCAACATAAATGACATCAAACTTTGCTAATTCTAATCATGTTGGACTCAAATTGTAGGTATTGCAACACTGCACATTTTTGTAAGAACATGTTATCACAAAAGGGCAAAGGTCAAGGTCATTTGGCCCTTGAAAGTTTCACCTTGCCATAACGTGGTCAATTTTCATCCAATTTGGTTCATGTTGGGCTTAGATTGTGGGTATTGTAACACTGCGCAATTTACACGTGACCTGTAAAGGTCAAAGATAAAGGTCATTTGGACTTTTAAATTTGCATCCAGCCATAAGCTGAATGTAATGTGAAGTACCAAAGGATAAAAGTTGTAGCATTTAATATTTACAACTTTTGAAGGCACATAAACAAATTTGCTTTGAAGCAAATCTTCTTTTCTAGTTTACTTTATTTTCATTTAGTTCTTTTTATTTATTTAGTGTTGAACCAGGATACCTGGCTCAGTGATGCAGTACTTATTTCCTGCCATGATATACACATAAACAGAATGAAAATATACGAGCACACAGCTAGCCGCACGCAATACATGAACATTTCAATAACAATTAAAGTCGTCCACTGCCGGCATGAATATCACTCAATCATATAGGGGTCTATATAGAGCATGCCATATAGTTAGCACATTTAGAATGACTTACAGGCAAGGCTCTCATCAAACATCCTGACAAAAAAAAAAAAGAAAGAAAGAAATAAAGAAAGACCATCTTTGATGAGTTTTGCCCACCAAGTCCCATTGTGCTTTGTAATCCAAGGCTATGGGTTACCAACCAAAATATCTGATTGGCCGAAAACTAAGTCGCATGAACTCAGAACATGAATGTCATTGGCACGTGCAAATGAAAATGCTACTGAAAATGGGTTCTACCAAACAAAACAGACAGCACACATGAAAACAGCTGAACAGCACCATTCAGATTTTGAAGTATTGAAATGTTTGCTAGTGCTACATCAAAAATGAAAAATGCATTTTAAATAGCCTACAGAAACATAATACTGCATCCGTACTTCACGATGACGCGAAAAGTAGATTGGCCAAACTGAAATTGCACACAACCGAGCGGACTCCTGAAGTCCACAGGGACAGCTGCCTGCATATAGCAGACCCAGTGGGCTGTGGAATTTGGCTGGCCCATTCAACAGACTCTTGAGATGAGCATCCCTCAGATGAGTTGCAGGCACCTGAAGATCTGGTTAATTCTTTCACTTCAGTGCACATTCAGACTACTAAACACGAACTGCTCTCAATTATTAGAAGGGTGCTGGATTCATGGTTGTTTTAAAAGGACCTTTCATTCAAGTACCGGCATACCTGAAGTTACATAGACTATAATAGTTCAGGTCAATAGCTTTCCCCTTGTGCTTTGGGCGCAATGTGTCCAAAGCGTGCTGAGAAAAGCTGTAGTCTTAGTCCAAATTGTGCACTGAAAGAGCTAAGCAGAAAATATAGAGAGTCGAACGACACAAATTGAAAAAATCAGTAGTAAGCTGGAAACAAGCCAATACGCAGCCTCGATTTTTTTTTCAAGTGTCTGATATTACATGCACGTGGATGTAATGGGACGTTTGTATGTTTATTTCTTGCAGTTGATTGTTTTGTCTTGTTTCAGAGACTGACTGAGTCACGCGGCTTGGCAAATTGCACGTGCTGCAGCTGTCAATCATATAACTGTGCTCCAGACAGTCCCGTCATCCAAGATGCTGGAGCTGGCTGGAGAACCGATTATCGGCACAAGGGGAATTAACAACGAATCTGAGGAGGTTACACAACGACATTTTAAGGTTTTATTATGAATTTTTGAATACAAAGCAAGGACGGAATGGGAACAGTTGGAACAGTGCCTGCAATCACAGATGGTCAGCACATCAAAAATATCATTATAACAGACACTTTTTTATACAATAGCAACACTTGTTCATTACTTTGTATAACATGCCAAATTGAATCTCTCCCTCTCTCTCTCTCTCTCGATATATATACATATATATATATATATACATATATATATACATATATATATACACACACACATATATATACATAATATATATATATATATATATATATATATATATATATATATATATATATATATATATATATATATATATATATATATATATATGTTGACGATATGAAGTATATCAACGAGTTCTGCTATATGGTATCCAGTGCGAGTTGATTACTTCATATCGTCTACAAAGCATGCTATGAAATTTTTATCTCATGTTTGGGTCGATTTGTACATTGCAATACAAAAATAAAAATAAGAACGACATTTGCAGAAAGTTGTATTCCTCGTCAACACAATTACCGATGAAACCGGCAGAGTACCGGTACCACCGGCCGAGTGCCGATACCACCGGAAGAGTACCGATACATCATATCGCGGCACTGTAGCTTTAAGGCCTATATATACGGTATTCATACAAGTCTGTTATAGTACTAAAATCGACCCAATGTTTGGGTCCAACAAGAGATACAAATTTTATGGCATGCTTTGTAGACGATATGAAGTAATCAACTCGCACTGGATACCATATATTGTACTCGTTCGCTTCGCTCACTCGTTCTGCTATATAGCATCCAGTGCTCGTTGATATACTTCATATAATCAACAAAGCATGCTATACTCTAATCTATATATATATATATATATATATATATATATATTTACATGTCCTAACAAGAATGTAAATTTTAGATACACCTGTTTGAAAAGTAGACTACATATGAAGTGTTGTTCTGCTTAGCACAGGCAGAAGCCAAATCGCAAGTCCACAGGGTCACTTAGATACGTATTTGAAATGTTAGCAAAACAAGAGGACTGCAAAAACACTTTTTAAAAAGGTCACGTAAACCGCATACGAGACATAAAATCAAGACTCAAGTAAAGTTCCAAGAGAACGTGTTTACCCAGCCTATGACACAACAACATTCCCTAAATCAACACGGAGTATTTGGATAGAACCTCTTTATATCTTTTCTGATATGTGAGACAAAATTGTCTCTTAGCTGGTCATTGAAATGCTTTGTTTACAGATCTGAAAGTCAAGGTGTGTCAAGAAAAGCTTGCTACAATCTATGCACATTTCAAATTCATATGGAGTAATTCACAATATCAAAGTTAAAGTTGCCCCTTGTATCTACCTTTTTTAAGCAACTGAATATCCTTATACTTTAATTTTCTTGTTTTTATAAAAAATCTGAAGGTTGAAACATTGACAAGTGGTATCTAGAGAAGGGCTTTTTAGTTGACGGCCTAATGTGTCTGCTACGTTTGTAACAATCTCGTGTGACTGACTGCCTACCTGTCAACTGCAAGGATGCGTTCAGGGATCCATCCAGTGAAAATCCGTGAAAATGTCCTCCTGTGTGGTAATACACTGTCGTGTCAGAAGTGCATCCTACTGCTATATTTTATCATAATTTATCAAGAAATATTTCAGTCTTAAATTAAACACTGACATGTTTTCACCACGCCCGAAGACAAATTAAACTATGATGGTAAAATGTCTGTTCCTCTTGAGCCATGTAAATTTTGCAATAGATCCGATTTGATTGCTTGTCACCAAAAGCGATAATTTTGTAGAAGCATATCACGTTGGAGAAAGACAATAATGTTACGTAAGATTGGTCAACAAGATTATTACAAACAATGCAAATGTTATTCTATCTTCATGAGCGAAGTGAAGAAGAGCTTGCGCTGCATCATTTGGCGACATTGCACGTCCCTTGTGCAGTCATGGCTGATCAAGGTCTGGGCTATGTAGTGAGTGACATAAAAGTGACAAGCAACATAGAATATGATACTGATAGTGACTGTGATTGTTTTTGGGCCACACCTACGATGAAACTAATGGTAAAAAACAGATCACACACTGAAGCCAAACATTACCAGAAGACACTTCACGACAGCGCAATACAAGGTTTTAACGAACTGCATATTTTGAAACCAGAAGATCTTTAAATCATATTGGTTAATTGTTTGTCTGCAAAGTGGGCCTTAGGTTCTCCAGCAAAGGCCACTTGCACAGGCACACAGATTAACATTTTCGCACTGTGGTCACAAAACTGACGGCATGTTGATCCGGCCCCCTTTGCGTTATTATAAACCCATTATTCACAAAAGGAATCAGAAATCAGGATTTCGTTTGGATATTAACTCGAGTCATATATGGCGAAGTCTCTATAATCAAATTAGTAATGAACGTATAAATGCTAAAAAAATATAGTGAAATTTGCATTGACCTATAGCCCGAAGTAACTGTTGTATGCCTTACAAGATATCGTTATGGCAACAGTTTGCAAGATCTTTGGATAAAGTTGAAATCTCGAAGGTTTGTGTGTATCATTGGAAAAATGAGTGTAAATAGTTATGTCTGGGTGCCAAACCAGACATTTTGTTTTTACAAGAATTCTTGTTTTCTTTCCTTCTTTCTTGCTTCTTTACGACTAAATTTGTCCGGAGTTTTTCTCGGGACACTATTATTCCGAAAACCACCAAACTTGCCATGGTGACTGACCTACCAGTGAAATTGTGCACCTGGTTTGGAATAGTCATGATGTTTAAAATTATGCAAATTAAGGGCAATCCAAATTTTAAAAGCTCTATATCTTCCAAAGTATTGCAGATAGATACAGAATTTCAATATGCATACATAGGTTTGTGACACCTGCCAGTATAATGGACAAAGAATGAAAGTTGCAGAATTTCAAATTATGCTAATTAGGGTCACTGAAAATTTTCAAAGTTGAATATCTCCAAAATTATTATACACAGAGATGCCATTCCAACTTCAATTTGTAGGTTTGAGGCAAAGCCGCATCCAACGAACCACGGACCAAAGTTGTAGGATTTTAATTTATGGAAATTAGGTGAATATGTAAAATTTAAGTATTGAAAAGCGTCGAAACTATTAAAGATAGAGGTGCCATTCCAACTTATTTTATGACTTTGTGACATAGCAGCATCCAATGAACCACGATCTAAATTTGTACTATTTCAATTTATGCAAATAAGATGAGAACACGAAATTTAAATCTTGACTAACTTTAAAACTATTAAATCTAGAGGTGCCATTCCAACTTCAATTTGTAGTTATGTGACATAGCTGCATCGAATGAACGATAAAACAAAGTTGTAGGTTTTTTATTGATGCAAATGAGGCAAGTACACACAATTAGAATATGAATAGCTTCAAACCTTTTACAGCTAATAGTGTCATTCAAATTTCACTTTATAAGTTCGTGACATGGCCACATCCAATGAACCAAGAACCACAGTTGTGGCATTTTAATTTATGCAAATTAGTCTAATACATGTACACAAAATTTAGATTCTGTTGAACAATGGCAAAGTGTAGCATTTCAAACTGTTCTCATTTTGAAGGCACCCAGATTTGCTATAAAGCAAATTTTCTTTTGCTAGTTTATTTTACATTTACCATGCAGACAGATGTGGATGTCATCTAAAAATATACGTTTGGTCTAGTTTCTATTTTTAACATGAATGTGTCATCCTACCTTCTTGTGTCTATTCTATAGAACATTCACTTTGTTTTTTGTTTTGTTTGTTTGTTTGTTTGTTTGTTTGTTTGTTTTTTTGTGGGTGGGGGGTGTTTTGATTTGTTTGTAATTGATGGTATACGGACCCTCACAAAAATGTGATTGGCATCGAGCTGCAAACAATAAACGCCGGGTTGGGGGGGGGGGGGGGGCGAGAGGGTGAACCTGGAACATCAGAGCGTGCAATGGCCCACACAGGGCCGTATCTGAAGAAAAAAAGAATATTGTGTGGTCATCTGTGCAGTCAATCATTCGTGCAAATAAGATGGGGCAAGGTGCATGGGCCTAGAGACACTACGTCGGCAGACGGAGCTCATGAATGTGTAGGAGCTCCGTCTGACGACGCAGTGTGTCTAGGCCCGGGTTCTCGGCCCACCTTCCCCCATCTTATTAGCACAAATGATTGACTGCACAGATGAATATATTCTGAACAGTATGGGAATGTGCGCGATTCGGGAATCGCGCTGCGCGTTTTGGGAATTCTCAAAACCAAGGTGAAATCAACTCCACTGGACTTAAAAAACACAAAGAGAATAAATAAGAAGCATAGAGCTTGGCACAGATTTATATAAACAAAAAGGGGAGGGGAACATTTGAAATATTGTAGGGAGAGAAACCAAGTGAAAAGTTTAATCCGAAAGCAAAGGAAGGACTTTGGAAAAGGGGTTGCAAAAGAAATCAAGGTCAATCCTAAAAAACTCTGGGCTTATGTAAAGTCGAAAACCAAAACTAAAGGTGGAATACCCGACCTGCAGCTCAGTACAGAAACAGGAACAGTATGGTCTAAAAGCGATTTTGAAAAAGATAATGGCTTGGCAGACTTCCTTGCATCTGTATTCACAGAGGAACCTGAAGGTCCGATACCAAGATTGCCACAACTCTCAATAAGGGAAGAGATGAATAAGCTGACAATAGATGAAGAAGTTATGAAAAAACTTAGGGATTTGAAGCTATCCAAAGCCCTGGCACCAGACATGGTACCACCAAGGATACTCAAGGAGCTTCCAGCTGGATTGGCGAAACCCTTATCCATCATATACGAAACTTCATCGAGAAATAGAACTGTCCCTGATATTTGGAAGAAAGCAAATATTACAGCTATACATAAGAAAGGAAGAAAAGACTTACCAGCAAACTACCTCCCTTTGAGCTTAACAAGTAACCTTGTAAAATCATGGAGTCAATAATACGAGATGAAATAATAAGCAACATGAAGGTTAACAAACAACTTAGTAAACAGCAGTACGGGTTTATCGATGGTCGCTCCTTAGTAAGCCAATTATTCAAAGTGCTGGACATGTAGACTGACATTCTAGATATGGAGGTCAAGTTGGTACAGTTTTTATGGATTTCATGAAGGCATAACAAAAGTGAAAATAATAATAAATCTAAAATAGAAATTTTCTACGCAAGCACCAGCTTAACTTTCCGTTCACGTGCACCTTCGACAAATAATGCAGTAAGACTTAAAATTAATCTCAGTAACTTAGAGTATGAACAAAGTGAATAAAAAAAGTTACTCCAGACTTCGTCTGTACAGGCCTAGGCCTATATAACAGTTCTCTCGTCCCGCATGCCCTGACTTTTAGTACCGGCATTTAGTCCAGACAAATTTTGTGACTTGTATTTTGACACTCTAGAAGTTACGCCGCATACACGCTGTATGGTGTAGCCTTTAAGTTTCATTGTGCACGAATAGTTCGTTTTCATGAAATGTTCTACATGTGCATCTCAAGTTTGAAGAATACAGGAATATATATTAGGTAACCTACAATTGGTTTTCTTATAGTGCTGTGTCCATTTCAAGAATTCACACACGCATTCAGATAAAAATGTGCTGTGAATTGAAATAACATAGGACACAGATACAATTTTCGTAGGATCTGCTGCATATGTCACGAATTCGTACACACAACTATGCAGACCTAATTTTCTTAAAATGCACTGTGTATTTCAAGAATACAATAATACAGACTTAACTTTAGCGCGATGCTTTCAAAAACAGAAAGATATGTACGGAAAAAGTTTCCACAGCTTCACATTTCAAAACTGATACAGATGCAGTTTTGTTAAAATGTGCTGCATGATCATTTCAACAACACAGTGGTAAATACAAAATACGTACGTTTAGCACCGTGCCATCATTGTAAACTTCTCACATGCACTGTGTATTAAAAAAAATCAATACAGACGTAACTTTAGCGCTATGCCTTGCATTTTTGCAAGAACACAAGGATACAAATAGTTAGTTTTCTCAATATGCGCTGCACGTTTCAATAAAGAAATGAGGGTCGATTTTGTGTGTGTTATGGCATAATGACGCGGGTGATTAGAGCTGGCATTGCGGGCGTGGCGCACGCCAGTGCGCCTCGCTAGCTGCCAAGCTAAACTAATATGTAGGCAAAACATACAATGCACGAAATAAGGCAGCGTACTCTGTAGTTCCACCGTGAAATCGGTCAGCCAAAAATAGTGGTCAGCAGAACTCGCAGAAGTGGGGTGTGGTGGATCCATGTTTCAGCAGACATAAACCCAATGTGAATGTTTAAACATCCGTCCACCAAACAGGATACACATATGTATTTCATATGTATTTGGACATTAAGGCCACAAATGCATATTCTCTGTAAAATTGTCATAATGTGCAGATTCTCAATTCGCGCACGGACAATTCTAGAATTGCGCTGCGCGATACAGGAATTCCTAAAATGGCGCGCATTGTGGAAATTACTAAACTGTGCAGCGCGATTCCGGCATGGCGCAGATTCCGAGAATGCTTCGAACATATATACACAATACTTTATTGCAGACGAGGCCCATGTGAGCCATTGCACGTACAGATGTTCCCGGTTCACCTTCTCTGCGCCTCCCCCCCTCCCCCGGTTATATTAGCACGAATACTTTACTGACTAAACGTTACGGGCGCCTGACTGATTAACTACTGGTATATACATTGTTGGAATTTCCACCCTTTATACATTTATTAAATTTCTGCCTACACCATAATGACTTTTCTGTAGTTTTTGTTACACTTACACCAAATCAACGGACTTTCTTAATGGTAAAATTACCAGCAACATAAACATAGTGTTGCCATCGCATTGTTTTGTCGTCAAGACACAAGGATAAATCTCTGAGATCACAATTATTTATTAGTCGGTGAAATGTGTATTATCCTTCCAACAGTGACTTAATTTTTCATGAGTCGGTCTTGTATATTCTTCTGATCTGGGAGTCAAAGAACAAGAAAACACTTCTCAATACTAAATTATCATTAAAAACCGCAGTGGATGCCCCCCATCCCACCCCCAGAGGAAAAACATTTATAAATAGTGCAACTAATTTTATGGGGGCTTCTTTTCTTTACAGTTGTATGTGATATTAAATTGAAACTGATGGAATCAATTGTCTTTACTCCTGTCAATCACTGAAAAAAAGATTTACCGATTTAGTAAAAGAGAATGAAGAAAAATACCTGCATATGTATATGTGTGCACCAGTATCAGCGTCAACAATGGCTTGATGCCTTGTGCCATCGGCGGACATCCAGCATGTGTTGCTCAGATAATAAGTGAACAGTTCACCGCGGGGGAATGCTGTTGAGAATTGAAGAAATAAAACCTGTTTTAATGTTGTTGCAGATTTGAAAACGTTGCTGATTGTTCACGAAATATGGTTGGGCCTACATCTTCAGGAATGGACATAGGAGAACTAAAAAGTGATAGGCCTACCAGGTCTCTTTCTATCTTTTGGCAGCAGTAATAAAACTTTGGGTTTTGAGTGGTTAGGCCAAAATTGTAATGTTGGGTTTGGGATTTATGAATATAGGTCATGTTTTTCTGTACTATTTAATAAATACTTCATTAGCTATGTTATGCTGTAGGCTGTGTTCTCCGACTCATGGTTAAAATAGAGGTGTGTGTTTATAATGTTCCGGATTCATAAATATCACAACAACGATGTAGGCCTACTATCTTCTTTTGCTGGAAACTCAGCTGACTGACCAGTCAGGAGAACTAAAGTAGTAAATAGTGATAGCCTGCCAGGTCTCTTTCTATCTTTAGCAGAAGTAATAAAACTTTGGGTTTTGAGTGGTTAGGCCCATACATTTTGTCAACACTATAGTCTGTAGTTAATGAAGAATGTTTTCAAAGGTTGAGAGGACCGGTTGAAAACCACCAGTTGCCTTATATGGGTGACTGCCTGTCTCAAGTCAGGAGTGAAATTTGTTTCTTCACATTGGTATTGGAAGATGAATGTTATGCTTTGGTAACTCTGGAATCGCTTTGCTGTCATTGTTGGGTTTGGGATTTATGAATATGGGTCATGTTTTTTCTCTATTATTTAAATGAATATATATATATCTATATATATATATATATATATATATATATATATATATATATATATATATATATATATATATATATATGCCTATATATAAATATAAATATATGTGTGTATATATATATATATATATATATATATATATATATATATATATATATATATATAATATTCAACATGTGCTCTATTATCTCTCCGGTGGGCCATCCCCAGTAAGGGCGTTAGTAGCGGTCACCGGCTACTCTCCTATATTCTTGATAGGGGTCTTGATTCAGACCCAAAATTTAAGAATTCGGTGAATTTAGGGAAGCCATCAAATGTAAATGGTTACAAATAAACGAAAGTAATTTCGTTTTGGGTCAGACCCCCTCCCTCCCCCTGAAACTAAACTCGACTTTACATTGAAACTTCGATCTCCAAGAATGTGTACTGTAGTGGCCACAAATTACATAGCGTTTTGCCACTATGAAAAGGTCATATTGCGGTGTATTTAGGATGGCTTTTAAGATTGGAATTACTACCATTCTACAACGTGAAGACAGGACTCACATCCCTGAATGATTGATTGTCAAATAAAAGATATTTCACTTTTCGCTATTTGAACAACCCGTTAAAACTGGCACTCGATCATTGCGGAAACGGTTTTTTCCTGTTTCCAAGTTAACATTTTGATATTTTTTGCTATATTACATCGATTTTGTGCGACGGAAAACTAAATGGACTTTTACCCCCCCCCCCCCCCAACTAAATAGGTTCGTTTTTTATCGCACATCGATCATTTGATGGCTTCCCTTAAAGTGAAAAAATGTAGAAATTTTGTTCCACCGTGCACTGATGAATTTTCCGTTCTTATTCTATTAATTTAATCTGTCTATCATCTGTCTATCTGTCTGTCTGTCCGTATGTGCGTGAGTACCTGTATGTATGCTTGTGTATAAGGGCTGATCAAAATTAGGTAACAAAGTGCTTGCCATGGAGATATTTGTTTATGAATAATAGCATGGTAATGATGAATTATGGATATTACGATATTTATGAATCATTAACATTATTATGGACATTACGTCTTCCTTTGTTTTGTTGATAGCCATTGAGACTATTTAGGCCTATTAAGTATTGTTACTCTTAGTTCTTCTCTGGCGGGCCCCTCCCCAAAATTTCCCCGTATTTTAGATCAGAAAATCCAGTTGGAACAAGTTACAAGGCTACAAACTTAAACTGCTATCTTTATATGTCCACGTCATTCTGATTCCTAGTTCTCCACTTCCTTTTTTTTTCTTTCCTTTTTTTTTTATATTTCTCATTAACGTGAGAGTAGGCCTAAATGTGAGGCTCACGTGACTTCTAACTTATAAAACTGTCTGTGTTGGGGATTTCCGCCAGAGTTGGGTATGTGAGAGACAGCAATATACTTAAGCGGTGTATTCTTGCCTGTACAACATCTACCTACATTTTCACTGTACACAGATCTTCGGATACAATATATTCCATCTAAAACACAACGAGAAGTTTTGTCATTTATTCATCTTTTGGTAGCAACCACGTTATATTTTATCTCATGCTGACCTAGCATATTAAACTAAGATAAACAGATTTCTCAAGGCTTGTTGCTCAATATGAGCAGTCATACATACCTAGCAGGATCAACAAGCAAGATATTTTGTTAATCTGCATGAAGATACGTTATATGTTAATGGTTAAAGATGGATAGGTCTGTTGTCTGATAATTCATTTCTTACTTTACCCGGGAATCTCCTCACTGTTACCACAGTGGTTTCCAAAGGATCTCTGATAGAAAGAAAAAAGTATGAATACTGAATATTAAGACATGTGTACAATGGATACAATAAACTGAGTGTTGAGAGTCGTTGATAATGTAGCCCCACTTCTGCAGGGGCATTATGGATAAACTGGGACACTGAAGGTTTTTTGTCTGTATCACAACCAGATATTGTATTGTGAACTCACTTTCTTGCTAATTTTCTTCACACAAAATTTATGGCCTTTTACACGACATGTTTAACCTCGTTTTCATATATATATATATATATATATATATATATATATATATTATATATATATATACATATATACATATATATATATTATATGTAGTGTGTGTGTGTGTGTGTGTGTGTGTGTGTGTGTGTGTGTGTGTGTGTGTGTGTGTGTGTGTGTGTTTTAAGCCCGCGGGAAATCAAGGTGTCTGAAGCAAACGGTGTCAAGCACATTTTCGCAGCGTAACAATTTATAGCTAGGATACACCGCTTAAAGAATAAATAGCTATTGCAAAAGTGAGTGATAACTGAGATCTACATAAGTAGCATTTTAAATTCTACATTGACCATGTCCAGAAAGAGCACATTTTCACACTTAAATCGTGCGTCTTTTTTGTGTTCGATTTTATTATCAGAATATTCATTTAAAACTCGACCACCGGTCACATTCAGATTAAGTCGAACATGGCCCAGTATATCAGATATTATTTATTCAATTTCATTACCCATAGTGATGTTTTGGGGCTTTAAACTTCAAAAGGGTTGTAGTTTAGCGTTACATGACACTTTTGCTTGCCTCCATATACTTAATGAAATTAATAAAAGCCCCTAGTAAATGATGGACCTAGGAATATGTTTCTAACCAGTTGCATACTTCTAGGCCTATGTTAAGTCTATAATTAGGTCTTATGTGACTTAACGAAGATAGCAACCAGATACTTTATACCTTTTTATTAAAGTCTTCCGTATAACCTGCGTAATATTTGAGATAGTAATATGAGGTATGTTTTACCATATAGGCCTAATTATCTTCAATTATACCCGAGCCTGCTTATCCTCTCTATACATATGACAATTTAGGCATAAGTAGATCTAATGAATTACTTCTCCGTTTAGCTTCAAATTTTAATTGTCCTGTCTAAATTTTTTATTTTTTCCGGACAATTCGGCTTGCCTAAGTTAAGGGCAAGCCTTGAATTGAACTGGGTCATATCTTTGAGTTATTTTTAAGTAAGTAAGATTCTTGACTTTGAATCAGTCAATAGGCCTATTTAAAGCTAAAAGATCCAACGATTATTTCGGTGGTAAAAATTGCTCATTTAAATTTGATATTGCCTGAAGGATATACTTTTAATTGTAGAAATGTGGTTTTGCAACGGATCCATCAGTTAAAATGACGAAGTACTAGATTTAGTGAAAAGAATGTAAGTAATGGACAAAAATGTTATTAATATTAGGCAATATATTACTGTACTTAACTGGATAAAAGTATTTTGAATCGTTTCCTATGCACTGAGGCACGTGAAAATTTTTAAAAGTTATGCAAGTTATGAAAATATATCCCCCCCCCAATCCTCCATGACCAGCACAATGCAAGTAAAACAGACCTAGGACTATGAGAAAATATTGTAAAAAATGGTATTTCAGGAACCTCCTTACAAGGAAAGTTTTTTTAGAAGACAAGTTAAAACAATTTTATGTGTTTACTGACCCAATGTTCTGTCAGAAGAGGACAACCATATCTCTTTTCTCTCTTTCTTTAATGAAATTCCACTTTGGGTAATATACACATGTTTCAGTGCTTATAGGCCTAGTAGTCCAGTGTTCGGGTTTATCTGACATTCTGTCCGCCTTTATCTGATTTTACCCAAAAACTTGGACACGGCATTGTTTTGTTTTCAGTCTGAATACATGAACTACAAAGGACCCATTTCAAAATATAAACTCAGAAACTTACATCATTATGTGTTGTATGTCATTGTGCAATAATACAAAAAAAAAATAATAATAATAAATAAACTGGTAACCCAGTATAAACATAAATTGAAAGCCTTAGGTGTCCGAGTTTATCCATAATGCCCCTATCATCCCATTGTCCTTCTATTTCAATTTCTGTTGTACAACCTTCAAACGCGTTGGGAGATGTGGAGCCTGGCTGGCCGGCTTGCGTAAAGCATCCCAGTAACTTCGCAACTTAAGGCCACATTCGATTGGACATCCTTTGTGATGACCAGACTTGGTGAGGATGCAATGCAAATTACCACCAACTGAACACATCCGTGTAAGCAAGTCTTTTATCCCATGTATGTGTAGTCCAGAGTAGCTGTGGACGTGGCGATCTACACCGTGTAGTATTTTTTACCGTTCCACACTCTCGAGACCGTTCTACACTCTCGAGACCGTTCCACACGCTACTGCCACGCCCCCCTATGCGCGCGCACATAGGATGCGATAAAGTATAAATTTTGTTTTCTTCACCTGGCATGTTTCAGATTTGTTTCTATGATACAAAGATTAGATGGATGAGTGGCTGAATGATAATATACATGGGATAAAAATAAAACCATTCTCGTGTTGAGTACCATGGCCGACCGTTCTACATGGCACTCGCGTAGCGGCGGACAGCCAGGATACACTCGGTGGTCCGCTTGCGGCGGACTTCACCTCGTGTATCCTGGCTGTCCCGCCGCTACGCTCGTGCCATGTAGAACGGTCGGCCAGGCATTCACACTCGCATAGTTTTATTATTTTATCCCATGTATGTGTAGTCCAGAGTAGCTGTGACGTGGCGATCTACACTGTGTAGTATTTTTTACCGTTCCACACTCTCGAGACCGTTCCACACGCTACTGCCACGCCCCCCTATGCGCGCGCACATAGGATGTTGATTTCTGTCGTCTGCTATGAAAAGTACCGAGCGGCAATTCTATGATACAAAAGATTAGATGGATGAGTGGATGAATGATAATATACATGGATAAAAATAAAACCATTCTCGTGTTGAGTACCATGGCCGACCGTTCTACATGGCACTCGCGTAGCGGCAGACAGCCAGGATACACTCGGTGGTCCGCCTGCGGCGGACTTCACCTCGTGTATCCTGGCTGTCCGCCGCTACGCTCGTGCCATGTAGAACGGTCGGCCAGGCATTCACACTCGCATAGTTTTATTATTTTATCCCATGTATGTGTAGTCCAGAGTAGCTGTGGACGTGGCGATCTACACCGTGTAGTATTTTTTACCGTTCCACACTCTCGAGACCGTTCTACACTCTCGAGACCGTTCCACACGCTACTGCCACGTCCCCCTATGCGCGCGCACATAGGATGTTGATTTCTGTCGTCTGCTATGAAAAGTACCGAGCTGATACAAAAGATTAGATGGATGAGTGGATGAATGATAATATACATGGGATAAAAATAAAACCATTCTCGTGTTGAGTACCATGGCCGACCGTTCTACATGGCACTCGCGTAGCTGCGGACAGCCAGGATACACTCGGTGGTCCGCCTGCGGCGGACTTCACCTCGTGTATCCTGGCTGTCCGCCGCTTCGCTCGTGCCATGTAGAACGGTCGGCCAGGCATTCACACTCGCATAGTTTTATTATTTTATCCCATGTATGTGTAGTCCAGAGTAGCTGTGGACGTGGCGATCTACACCGTGTAGTATTTTTTACCGTTCCACACTCTCGAGACCGTTCTACACTCTCGAGACCGTTCCACACGCTACTGCCACGTCCCCCTATGCGCGCGCACATAGGATGTTGATTTCTGTCGTCTGCTATGAAAAGTACCGAGCTGATACAAAAGATTAGATGGATGAGTGGATGAATGATAATATACATGGGATAAAAATAAAACCATTCTCGTGTTGAGTACCATGGCCGACCGTTCTACATGGCACTCGCGTAGCTGCGGACAGCCAGGATACACTCGGTGGTCCGCCTGCGGCGGACTTCACCTCGTGTATCCTGGCTGTCCGCCGCTTCGCTCGTGCCATGTAGAACGGTCGGCCAGGCATTCACACTCGCATAGTTTTATTATTGTCTCGCGCATCTCGTGTGCAGTTGTCTTGTGGAATATGGATTTTTTGATCGAGGAAAGATTAGGGAGTGGTTCTGGATGATGTTTACTCTGATAGAACAATTGTAGCCTTGAGTTAAGACTTGGGCATCAATGAGACCGACTGGCAAGATATCAGCCAGAGTCTATGGTGGTTTGTCCATGGCATGCCAGAGAGGATCGGACAGTATACGAGTTAAACACAACCATCGCCTACAAGTGCAACATCGTTTCCTCATTTTGCTTCTGGAGAACCAAAAAAGGTCAGAAACTTTCATTGAACCCAAAATTTATCAATAAATTCGATTGGGGAGCACAACGTTTACTTCCTTTGCACAGGGAAAGAATCACAGTTTCTTTTCATCAAGACGTAAACAAAGGGCTTACTTTGATACTGGCAGAGGAAGTCAATGACACTGGCTTCATGGGTTCAGTAAAGGACAAGTAATTTTATTATGTTCAATTACCAGTGACTAACAAACAAATGCCAGCTGATCATGTCAAGATTTGTCAATATTTGATATAAAATGTTCAGCCCGAGGATGCGGCTTTTATCTATAAAACGACGCAAAACTCTCTAAGAATGGTTTATGATAAGACCCCAAATTCGGATAGAAAGGTACTAGTCCATACCCAACAATGTAAATGAAGAGCTGCAGGCAGGGCTGGTATACTTATCAAAGAGATGTCCATGCTGATGAACGTCAAGTTAGATTTACTGGACATGATCTGTGCATTTTTTTTTTTCAGAATAATAAGTTGCAAGGGCTTTCGGGGCAGCCAATGTTCTACCTGCTGCCAAAAATATATGCAACAGTTGAATAAAATAGACGAAAGAGTACATTTTGCCCAAACTACCGAGCATCCTGATATTTCAATTGATATAATCCGATATTATTTGCATTATGGGCCAAATATGACCATTAATTGTCATATGGAAGTTCTAAATAAAGAAAAAGCAAAAATTTTAAAACAGGCGATAATTTACATCTGGGCACTTTGGGTAATTGAACGGGAAAGCGCGCTGTTCAGGAGTGTTCAAAATGAAAAGTGAGGTCCAATATTTTACAAACACGGCTGCCGGACTTCGTTATATAATTTCAAGCAGGGTATATAGGCCTACTTTCCCAACTTAACATGAAAAGTAAGTTGCCAGAGCAAACCTTTAATATCAAGTACCTACAGAAAGCGGTTATTTGGCAAAAATTATTTGCGCGCTTGCAACAGTTATTTCCAATTGTTTGGCACTTTTGCAACAATAGCTTATAGCATGGTTTGACCCATTTGCAACAATGATTTGCTATTGTCAGTTACACTTTGGCGACAGTTGTTTAGATTGTTATTATCGCACATTTCAGTTCAAACCTACATTAGGCCTACTGTCAGTACTTACTGGGCCACACTGTATCCCTATTTTGTAATTTTAATGAACAAGGGACTACAATGCGCATGGTACAGTCAGTAGTAGCTGATACTGTGACAGGTGACAGCGCATCATTCTGCTTACAATGCTCAGCTACTGCAGGCTGCAGCAGAAAGACGTGGCCAGGCCACAAAGTAAGGTGGGCTGCATACCCCGTCAGTATAGATAGTTATGAGATTGAATTTCGAACGGGATCTGATTAATTAGAACATCCCCCTATTATCGGGATAATCGCCAGGATTTTGCCGTAATTGCATGATCACGTGCGATTTTGCTTTCGTGAAATCTATGTAGCAGTACTTTGGTACCAAATAAGGCAAAAAAAAGTATATATATACATAGGCCTACTAACAAAAAAACAAAAACAAAAAACAAAAACAAAACAAAAAACAAAAAAAAACAAAACAAAAAAACAAAAACCAAAAAAACAAAACAAAAAAACAAAAAACAAAAAAACCCAAAAAAAACAACCCCCCAACCCCCCCCCCAAAAAAAAAAACAAAACAAAAAACAAAACAAAAAACAAAACCAAAACAAAAAACAAAAAAACAAAAACAAGCACAATCGCCACGAAAAAGTTGCGCATCAGAATAACGCCGTAGGCTTTGGCCTAGACATGACTCCTTCATGTTGAACAGATGCACTGAGCGCTTGTGCCTGTATGTGCAGGTTTTGCCGAAGAAAAATTGCATAGACTAAAAAAGGCAAGGGTCGTGCATGCCCCGTAGTAACATCATTTCTTTACGCCGAAAAGCTGTCTGTTCGAAATTGGCCGGGGGGGGGGGGGGGGGGGGGGGGGGGGGCTCCCTACTTTTTTAGGTGGGGGTGTGCAGCTCAAATTTTTCAGAATGACCCTTCATTAGGGCTCCCATCCTACCAAATAATGGACCTTCATTAGTGCGCGTCAATCACTTTCACAGCATGTGCCCTGTTCACGGGGCTGGAGCGTAAATCGTCTAGTCTTGATTAGGGCCCTTTGATTTTATCAATGACCTTGGTTAGGGGTCTCAGAAAAATTTATGGTCCTTCGTTAGGGAAATCTTGGGAAAATGATACCTTTGTTAGGGAAAGTACCCTCGAAAAGGCACCCTTCAGAGCGGCACATCCCCATTACGCTGGGTATAGGGAATAACCCCCCGGGGAAATTGGATCCACTCACAAGCAAGACATGCTTGGGTGAATGACATACTATTAGTATTACTGGTGTGTCTCCCAGTAAGCGTCTTACTTTAGAGGTTATCTCATGGCTAAATCAGTATCCTACCCGATCGAGTTCCCCTTAGTCTTTCTTAAGATCCTTTCTTAGTTAATTCGTTATAAAAAAAAAGTAATAAAAACAACAGCTAATGAATGATATGAAGATAAATGAGGGGGCGGTCATAGCGTTTGAGCTGCAACAAGCCAGGCCACGAAACGGTCCAGGAGATTAGTGAAGAAAGGACCGTTTCGTGGCCTGGCTTGTTGTAGCTCAACGCTATGACCGCCCCCTGGTGTATTTTCATGTCATTCATTAGCAGTTTTGTTTTATAACGAATTAACTAAGAAAGGCTCTTTGAGAAAGACGAAGTTCTCCTGAAAGCCTGTACTCCCGAAACCCGAAGGGTCGAGGGAGCCTAGGATACAGCTTGAGGGGGGACTGTACAGGGAAGGAGACTGATTTAGCCATGGGATGATCTTTGTATCTTAAATGTATCTGTCATAATTTGACGGAAAAGGCAAATACAGCTTTTGCTGGGATTATGTAAGATGCTACATAACAAATCAGCACCCAAAACATACAATTTCTGGTTCATATTTTTTTGTGCGAGAAAAGGCCACCTTCCCCATGTGGCACGCAACTTGCAACGTGATTGACATCTTGGCGCATAACGTCATTACATCAGAGTCGCTGTTTCCAACAATATAGAACGTGAGGGCTGAGGGATATACTGATCATGACTTTCAATGTAGTTTTTATGGAGAGATTGTATTCCCCTTGGGAAGATACTGGCTATTGCTTATGTCACATTATCCATGTGTTCTAATTGGATAGTTTCAATATGCTCCCTTATTTTGGTGTCCGTATGTCCCTTGAAATACACCGTACTATAAGTATGCTACAGTACTGCCTACAGGACTAAAAATGCACTCTGCAATATAAGGGCAGTTTTAGGAGGCATACGCCTACTACATTCGGAATACTTAGAGATTAGGCCTATTCCATGGCTAAATCAGAATCCTACCCCGTACAGTTCCCCTGAGAGCCTTTTAGAACTAGGGTAAACTGTTAACTGCTTGGAATTTCACCCCCCCCCCCCAGCTGTCAACTCTCCCGTTTTCACCGGGAGTCTCCCGTTTTGGAGACTCAAAAAGTTCTTAAAAGGACAGGAATTAATAATAATAATAATAATAATAATAATAATAATAATAATAATAATAATAATAATAATAATAATAATAATAATAATAATAATAATAATAACAACGACCAAGTAGAAGAAGGGTCATGACAGGGAGGGAGTTTGCCCCGTTCCAAGGTGAGAGCGTTTTCAAATATGATAACCCAAAATAGCGCCTTCTAGTAAGTGTTTGGGTCACATTTTTGTCATTTAATTAAAATGTATGTAAACGCAACTTTGACTTTTGCTGGTTTAAGGTTTAAGCTATTCATGCAATGGACACAAGTTTTAAGTTGCTGACGAGAAGCTGCCTAAACAGGTCTTCTAGCTGATGGTTCACAAATATAAATTTTTACGATTATCAGACCAACATTTTAAAAGGAAGTCCAAGTCCATTGTCGTCGACTCCGTTGAAAAGCGGAATCTTAGCTGTCGTTTTTGCAAATTTCATTTGAAAAACTTGCCTTTCTTTTTGCAAAATACAATAATCATTCTGATTCAATTCTCCGACTAAGTGGAGAGCTGCACCTTCAGTTAATGCAAGAAATATTGGTTGTCCTGCTGTTTGTTGCAGTGTAGAGCCAGGCTGGTGTATTTGTCGCATACCGCAGCCGCCAATGACAGGCCGACCATCTACATTGTTTCTTGGGTTTTGTAACTCTCTTAGCTCAAACTCTAGATGGTAAATTAATCAGGTAGGCCTATGTTTTTTAAAGCAAGACCATGCCGAATTTCCCCATTCAGAATGCTTGGGGTTAAATTGCAAAGGTTTGTAGGCCTCTATGTGTGAAGCCACCCCATACCATGCCGCAATGTCCAATACCTACCTATCTACCTACCTACCCACCCACCCACCTACCTACTATACCTACATACAGAAGAAACGAATAGATTGCCTCATCTATACGTTTATTTTAACCCGCATAAACTTTACCAGTCAAAAAAAAAAACATTCCAGTCAATAATATTGGCCTACAATCAGTCAGTATAAAGACAACAGACCCCCAACCGCCTCTCTCTCTCTCTCTCTCTCTCTCTCTCTCTCTCTCTCTCTCTCTCTCTCTCTCTCTCTCTCTCTCTCTCTCTCTCTCTCTCTCTCTCTCTCTCTCTCTCTCTCTCTCTCTCTCTCTCTCTCTCTGCTTGCTTTCTGATCGTCAAAACAAGTGCTTCAGTTTACTGCAAGTTTTGACCATACATCATTGAAAGTAGAATACATCCAGTCAGACATTATGAAAACATAAAATTTATTTAAGAAGTACGAAAAAAATGGCAACGCTCCCAATCTGCAAAATAGTGAACTAAAATTTCTCAGAAGTGTCTCTCTTTGATTCTGCGTAAAAAGGTAAAACTTATTTAAAATTATATAAATTTATTAAATTATAAAAATTCATTAAATTCCAAGAAACTATCGAGCGTGTTCTGTTATACACTTTGGTGCAGACTTACCTAAGGTACATCCTTACCAAGCAGATCTGGCCTATTCTTTTGGAGAAATCGACACACATTAAAAGCATGTCCACTATTATTCCTATAACCACGCTGACATGTACTCCTACCAATGATTATGCAACTTTAAAAATTCTTTAAAAATATATATATATATATATATATATATATATATATATATATATAATTATATAAATTTATTAAATTATAAAAATTCATTAAATTCCATATATATAATATATATATTATATATATATAATATATATTACAGTAGCGCTACCTGGTGAACAACTTTGCTGCAGACCGAGTCCAACTTTAAATTATTCCCATCAGATTCAATTAGACAGAAGCTAGCATGTGGTTTAGGTGGGGAAGAAGGCAGCGCCACCTGTTCAAAAATGTCAAGTTTCAGGGTACATAAAAATAAAAGTTCATACGATTGTGATCATTTGAGCAAACATGGTATAGGCCTAGAGATCTACCAAAGGTACATCCCCACCTAGTTTTAAGAGGATCCTAGCAAATATTTTAGAACTAGAAGTGAAAAATGTGAATTGTTGATAGATGGGCAGATGGCAACGATGGACCAACAGTAAAGACTAAAGTTCTACTACGCGAGGACAGCTAGATTTTTGAAAAACCGATAAATGAAACGGAAAGTGTACGGAGGAGGACAGTACTGTTATCAATCAGGATCAACTCTGTCTTTCAAAAACCTGAGCAACTGCTCATCTGAGTAATTAGGCCTACTTACTATTTCTCGTTGCTGATTGCACACGCGCTTGAGCCAGTTAGACCAATGTAGAATCTTGGATCTGAGTAATTGCTCACTGAGCCAATGTTTGGGTGAAACTGGGCCCGGACTGTTCCGTGGAGAAAAGCCGTTGTCCCAGCCAACAAGCTGATGCTGAATAAATTGTGTGACAGGCCATACAACGATACATCAGCCTGCAGTACGGAATACCGCTGACCGAAACAGCTTTTTGTGTCTTTCAACTGATACTTAAGTGTTTTTTCTGTCTTTCAACTGATACTTATGTGAACGATACTTTCGTGACGAATTTGAAAACAGAATCACTATAGGAATTCACATTAATACAAATGTTGTCATGATTAGATGACCAAAGGGTATAAAATAATGTCGCTATGTCAGGACAACTGCGTATATTGTAGTCATGCTTACCTTTTACCCAGATGACGTGTTTGACTTCTGCAGATCTCGCAGATCAAACTATTTCATGTCCTACACTTTTGTTTTGACTTCATCTCTGGATAAATATCACATTTGTAATTTAAGAAACGCGCGTTATTTCGGAAAAAATCCGTTTATTACAAACAAATGAACAAGTCCCATTTTATGTTGTTATTAATCTGTTCAGTGACCTAAGTCTTGAAACGAAATACAAACACTTACTTCTCATTCTCGTCAGGTCAGTTTCTTTGTCCCAGTTAGCTTGATATATCTGTTGACAGGCAGTGCCCCTTGACCTAAGACATTGATCTGAACAGGTATATTCTCCCATGTACATGAAATATTGCCAGACAGACGCTTCATGAGGAAATCCTCATGTTTACCCGATTATGGGCCAACAAGATTTGTGACATCTGAGGTTAAAACGGGCCATGAACGCAGGCGGAAGAGGGTCAAAACGATTTTTGACAACATTGGCAGGGAACAAAACTATCAGTTAGTGTTATCATAGATAAACCATCAAATGTGCCAGCCCCTATGATGGATGTATTGGATATCCTTTACAGTATTAAATTTCCCATATAAATATAATACTTTGCGTATAGGCTGTTAGGAACGCACAAAGAAAAAGAGCAATCCGTCAAAAATCAAAATAAGTTGCGTCTCTCTCTCTCTCTCTCTCTCTCTCTCTCTCTCTCTCTCTCTCTCTCTCTCTCTCTCTCGTATTTTTTTTTAGATATTTCATAGATAGGTGGCCAAACCTTTGACATTTTTTATCTTATATTTTTAATTTCAAGGAAAAACAGATGTAGTTGTTCTCGGAATGGAATCATCTATTGCTAAAATTAGAAAATGCCAAGAAAGAAAAGTTCGAAAAGAAAAATTAATAAATAAACCTTTTCGGTATGTGTGGTTTTATCAGTTCAATTTGTTCACATGAATATCGACAATGGAAGACAAGACCTTGTTAGTGAAGCTCTGAATGTTGGTGATTGGTGAGCCTACCAGGACCATTCACGTCTTCAAAGGCTCAATGAATTGTTGGCATATCCGCATTTAAAAACTGCTCCTCCTTTTTGTTGCCTCCATAGGCTCCCCCCCCCCTCCCCTAGATCGCTATATGTTTTGATGTGCCCTCGCCGAGCGCAATAGCGAGTCAGGGGGATGCTTCGGAGGCAACTCCTTTTGCAAATGAGCAAAAAAAAAAAAAAAAAAAAAAAAAAAAAGAAAGAAAGAAAAAACAACAACAACAAACAAACAAAAAACCCGCACCTCCTTATCAAAAAGATGGCAGAATCCTCTCTTCGTTTTATTTAATCTGTGGAAACATTGTAAATAGGTGCACTTTTCGGCAATATATGCTTCTGGGTATATGCAAAGGCATGCAAACTTTCATACGACGCAAATTTAGCCATTTTGCAGGCAGATTTTTCACCAGCACTACATATTCATTTGGAACATGTAAGAGCGGAAATACTTTCTTTGTGTGAAATCAGATCTGCCTGAAACAAGGCAAACAAGTTTTTGGCTCTTCACTAGAGTCCAATGATCCCCGATCTTCCTATATGCATGGCCATTTCTGGATGAAACGAGGAAAACGTTCAGTAACGTGTGCATGTACCGTGTCTCCGTTTCAAGCAATCCAGACTGCCCACTTCGTTTCGTTCAGTTACACTGTTGATGGGCACAAATTGCATTTTTTTTCTCAAGAAATTGATAGGAAACGGTCATTTAAGTGGTATTAAATGTTTACACAGTAAATTTTGAGGAGAGCTATGTGATTAATGTCGAACGTTTTGCGGGTATGAGGTTCAAGTTTCTGGCCAGAGCCTGCGGTTGATGCATAGGTGAAGACACGGAACGATGGGGACGGGAGTGGGGGATCTCAAAAAGAAAGTGTTCACTTGACAGCGCAGCTGAGGAAGATCTATCCACTTTTTAGCCCAGCTGACATGTCAGTTGGCTGGGCCTAAGGATGGCCCGTCGCCCGTCCGTCCGGCCACAATTCAGTTTTGACTTCTTCAACAAAACCGTCAGCCAGATTCACTTCAAACATTGTGGGGATGTACCTTGGGTGTGCCTCCACCAAACTTGTTCAAATGGTCACGCTTCAAAGATTTTTTTTTTTTTTTTTTATGAATTATTTTGTCCTAACTCGCACAAGAACTCCAGAACGAGGTCCACATGAGGGAAAACACTCACTAAGACCTGGTCTATATCTATATTAAGGCCTCGGATGAGTGGAAACACTCAGTTGGCACTACTATAGTCCCAAATTGGTTCCAAACGAGGAAAAACACTCAGAATTTAAAATACAGCTCTGTACTAAATCCTGCCGAGTTGAGTAATAACACTCAAATGATTCAAACATGTTGTTTATCATCCCAATGAATTAAATGACTTTAGAACACATTTGAGTCTGTTGTCAAAATAAAGCAACCCCCCCCCAAAAAAAACAATAAACAAACAAAAGAAAAAACTGAACAAGCAAACAAAAGCAAAAAAAAAAAAAAAAAAACTCTGACAACACATCTCAAGGTGTGAAAATACTCCTTTGAATGTGTGCTTGGTCTAAATAGTTGTTGAGAGAAGACGCTCAACCAGTGAGTGCAGAACTGTTAATGGCAAAATGAATGAATGAAGATCGCTGAAAATATCCATTTGATACACAAAAGATTTGATGTTTGGTCTGCACGCAAATGACGAAACACACTCAATGGTACAAAGTAGTTTCAATCTGATGAAGATCCCAGTATAAAATTATTGGTATTTTTAGCACTTTCTGAATTCAAGAATAAACTACAGTAATATATTGGGAGGTGGGGGGGGGGGAGGGTAAGGGTATTATAAATTTCTGCACTGCCGCACTGGGGCATATTATTTTTGAGTGCATGTACCAACATACTGACGACCTCTTATTTTTCGTGCTGGTCAGTATTTCGGAATATTTATATTTTCTGTACTCTGTATTAGGGCAAAATTATTTTCTCTACTAGCTTGACGGGATACCCCTCCCCCCCCCCTTACCCCCCCCCCCCACACACACACATATACTCAAGCTTCATGTATGAACAGCATCCAAACGACTGAAACTCTCAGTGATTCAGCTACATTAGGCTATTTGCTTTGGTAGCATAATTATTCTTGTTACAATTCATTTCAAATGGCACAGAGCACACATACGTGCGTGCACCTCAGTATTTGCGAAAATATTCCTTGACAAATGGATAAAACTTTCTTTCATATTGCAGCATAGATCCTCTTGGAACTGCGTCGGTTTCCACCCCATCTAGTTCACATACTCACATGGTGTAAAGCTGTTCTTGCTCTGAAGTCGTTGTCAGCCAGTGGCTCCCATTAGTTATCAACATGGGGGGGGGGGGGGGGGGGGGGAGGGAAGCATGTTTTCGACACGGAACGCGTTGATTCACATGTGTATGCGTGCGTGCGTGCGTGTGCGTGTGTGTGTGTGTGTGTGTGTGTGTGTGTGTGAGTGCATTGTAATGGTAATTTGACCAAGTCAGGTGAAAGGGACATCCGACCACATTGCAATCAGTTTAAATCACACCACACAGTCATACGATTAGCCCTGAATTTCCCCTTCCTTTGCAAGACTCTACCACTTAAACAAGACCCCACTGAGCACTAATTGAGAGTTTAGTCTTATCATGGCCAAAAAAAAAAAACAAACAAAAAAACCAAAACAAAACAAAAAACAAAACAAAACAAAAAAAAAACAAAAACAAAAAACAAAAAAAAAACAAAAAACAAACAAAAAACAAAACAAAAAAAAAAAAAAAAAAAAAACAAAAAAAAAAAAAAAAAAAAAAAAAAAAAAAAAAAAAAAAAAACAAAAACAAAAAAAAACAAAAAAAAAAAAAAACAAAAAAAAAAAAACAAAAACAAAAACAAAAACAAAAACAAAAACAAACAAAAAAATCCAGCACCCCTGTCAATCAAGACACGTTGTCTTTGCACACATGTTTGCAGTAACCTCAACATTCATGCATTGCGGGCTCCCTGACACATTATAAACAGATGTGTAACATTTCGTTCCCAGGTCAAAGCTACATATAAGTTCACTGGTGACCACAGAGCCCTGTCCAGATTTATGTTATATGCAGAAAAAGTTACATGTGTAACCAGCATCTCAGATTTGTAGAAGTTGGATACTGAGAGATCCGACAGATCTTGAACACAGCTACAGATGAATAGAATGTCTAAGTAGATTTATATTTATTAACAAATGTTATACACACACTACAATGTGGTGGGAAACCCCCATGAACTCACTGAATTGATAAATATAACCAGTCAATTGAGTGCAGACATGAAGCACAATGAAAAATCATAAGAAAGGTGTTTGTGAATGGAGTAAAATATAAGCAAACCTCTGCCTATATTCTTGGTAAGGCATTGATTTGAGCCATGACACTGTATATTATGTATATATATGGAAATGGGTACAGGCTGCTACTCAGTACTAATATGGTGATGGGGAATGGAGGCATTTCATCTGTGGTCCTTGTATATAAACCAGCCTTTTTAGCATGATCAAAGTGTCATGCGTTACTATGGAGAAAATTAATTTTTGTTTGTAGCGTAATCAGTCTCCTGTGTAATAAAGGGTATTACAGAAAACGTGGCTATGGTAGTGTGGCACTGTGGCAGTGTTGCGTTATGGTATGCACATGCTACCCTTGCCACACTGGACAAGTATTTCGAGATTAACTTGAGAACTGTGAAATTTCACCCGGGGTGATATTGAGTTGATGTTCAAGGCAAACAGCAAACAAAGCCACAAACAGCAATGTGGCTGCTCATAGCACCTTCACTTATAGCAGGTACATTTACTTTGTTCCACTGTAGCAAATTAGAAATGGTTGATAATACAGTCACTGTTGAGTTTTTAAGATGCATAGAAAGGATAATGAAAAACTTGCGGTTCCCCTTAAACACCTCCCCCCTCCCCCTCCCCCCCCCCCCCATACACATGCTTCCTGTTCGTGCGAACCCGAGAGGCTTGATGACACAACTCGGATCCATCACACATTAACCCACATATACTTCTCGGCTGAGAGCAAGCACTGGTCAAAAGTTACTGAGGTGGGTGTTACCCCAATTTCGCTTTACATGTTTATAACAAGTGCCTTGTCAGGCCAGGCTGGGCAAGGAAGTGGCATGGGATGACAGGGGATTGGGGCAGATAGATGAGTAGTTTGACAACAATCCTCTGATAAAATAGCCAGGATCACTGACTCGGTATATTCTGCTGGGGACCCCATCGCTAGTTCGGCTGCCCATTCGGCCACCCATTCTGTGCAGTTTACTGATCCTAATCGCCCTTACCAATTTAAAAGTGGCCTGCTACTCAGTACTAATATGGTGATGGGGAATGGAGGCATTTCATCTGTGGTCCTTGTATGTAAACCAGCCTTTTTTTAGCGTGATCAAAGTGTCATGTTAATCATGAGTAAGCCATGGTCACATCATAATAACGCAACACTACCACACTGCCATAGTGCCACAATGCCACACTGCCCCGCCACAATGTCACATCCACGTTTTTTATTATACCCTAATAAAGGAGAATGCTTTTAGAAAAACAGGCTCTTGTTTCAGGTCTTTTGTTTGTTTGTTTGTTTTGTTTTGTTTTGTTTTGGTTGATATTTGGTATGGTATGAACATGAACCTCACTCCCCCACCCCCAGCCAACTCGCACAGAGTTTGACCACATGCATCCAGGGCTGAATATTTCTAAAAAATATCTCACCTAAATATGAAATATTAAAATATTCTCAGCTAGTCTACATGTCAATTGCAAGTGTTTATATCAACCTGGTCAAATTTTGTGCTGTAGATAAAGCTACATTTTCTGGGGGGTTGGGGGTGGACAATATCAAAACATTTATACGAGCAATTTCCATATTAACCCCTCAATCTTCAGCCATAAACAATGAGTTGTCAAAATTTTAAGTCAGTGATGGCAACCTTTGTGTAATAGTGACTAGGCGGCAGCTCATATACATTACCAAGTGAACCTATTTTAGATTCTGTCACTGCATATATGCAAACATGTATATTTCATTCCTGTATCTTTCATGCGACGTTCACTGTTGCCAATTAAAATACATGTAGTGCTTACGCTGAGAAAATACAATGTTTGATCTTACATTTCAATCAACATTTGGACAAAATGAGAATCATAATGTATTCCTATCATTGTCCCTTCGGACAGTCTGTAACCGAGGAGGGTAGAGAGAGAAACTGAAGTATTGATCACTTGCAGTTTTTTATGTGATGGCTATAAAGATTTTAATGTATTTCATTAAATAAAAATGCATTCGTTAAATTATTAATTCTGAACTTTTGCTTTGAGCATTGTCTTAAATTTTAATTTAAGACAATGCTCAACCAACAACCAACACTTTTACCATTAACATTGAAATCTCCGAAAAGTCATGCAAACTACTAGCTGTAACCAGGGTAATGCCTCTCTGGCACTCTCCTGCTCTAACTATGTGATTTACCTTTTCCAATTAGCCCCCCCCCCCAAGTGTGTGTTTTTTTTTATTTGTCTTTTTTTTGGTTATTTTTTGTCTTTTTTTGTTTTGTTTTTTTGTGTTTTTTGTGTTTTTTTTTTTGTCTTTTTTATTTTGTTTTTTTTTTTTTGTTTACGGGCTAGATGACCAAAATTTGAAAATAGGTTGACCCTAAAAAATCAGAGATAATGTAGATTGAGAAGAATGTTCGTTTGGTTTGGCTCTGTCAAGTATGTAATTTGGATAAATTTATAAACCTTGTATTCTAAAGTTTGTGTATAAGGAAGCAACAGCTAAGAGCTGCTTATACCTGAGAAAGGTGTAAATTAATGAGATGTTAAATGACTTTTCTATATGTCTGTGTGCTTATTTTGAAACAAAGGAAGAAAAAAAATCACAATTTTTGTAATTAAAAAAAATGATGTGGCCTTGTATACATAAAGAAGGCTGTCATTAAAAGCTTGGTTTGTGTAAGTCATATTGAAAGGCATCCAATTAGTAACTTGTTATGATGCCCATGCAGGTAATATGAAATTACTAGCGTGACAAGGGGAAACATTGCCTATACTACATTCAACCCTGACATCTCTTAGCTTGAATTGTGCCAAATGATAAACAATAAATATGTAACACTGACAAGTTAACATATTGTTTCTACTGTAAATGAGCTCCTCTTTTGAATAATTTTGTCAATTTCCAAATATTTTCTAGTTTTGGTGACCTACTCTGTATGAATTTAAAACGAGTGCAAAATTCAAACCAAAATAATGTATATTGTATTCATATGTTCACCAAGGACTGTTATTTAGCATGTATATAAATGTACATACTAATACAGTAAAATATTCATTTAAAATCCCCCATAAAGAGACCACTCCCCTATTGCAACCAACTCTTTATAATCAAACTTCTGTTCACATTTACAGTCTGTCTGAGCTAGTGAGACTTCTAAAATGAACCCTTTTTGTCATTCACAATAACTTCAATATGAGTTGCTCCTGCTATTGGCTTTGACCAAACCCCTATACCTATGATTTTTGTTGGACCGAGAAAAAAAATCCTTCATAAAAACTACTAAAAATACTCAAATATGAGAAATTTTGAATTAAATGATAAAAACTTTAATTTCTAGCATACTTCAAAATATACCTAGCGGTAGTGATTCGTATAAAAAGGAAGGATGCGATTCATAGTCCAGTCTGTGCAATATAGCTGATGGGGATCGGGTGCAGGTAAAACTGCTGCTATATCTTTTATTTCTTTCTTTAATCTATGATCCTACAACCGAAGGCTAGGTCTGGAGTTTAAAGTATTTTTGCAGAAGTCAAAGTCTTAAATTCACGAGTCCATCATTTAAATATTTAGTTGATTATTTTGCTCAGTATTATTAACTTCAGTGAATGGGTTATGTGCAAAGCAGCAGAACCTCTCTTATAAATGTAATTTAAAGGCAATCAGAGATTGCTAGATCCACGCCCCCCTCGCCCCATTTATAACCTTGCTAATTACAGGTCTCATTTTAGAATGACTGTAGTCAATAAAAATAGGCTATCACTGTGACCCAGATACTTGACATACTGACCTACTTTTATGTATGACACACTCCTGTGTCCAGATATACGTGTGTAAAGTTTCATGATTCTAAGTCAAAGGACAACTGAATTATAACCCGGGCATGAAATGTAAAGTAGTTTTGCATAATGTATCATTGTGACCCAGATACTTGACCTATTGACCTACTTTTATTTCATGGCACACTTTTAGGTCGAGATACGTGTACGTGTGAAGTTTCATGAAACTAAGTTTAATAGTACAGGATTTATAGCCCTGATATGATTTTACAAGAATATGTCACTGTCATCCAGATACTTGAACTAATGACCTACTTTAGGTACATCACACACCCTTATATCCAGGTGCAGTGTGTGTAGTTTCATTATTATAAGTTGAAGGACAAGCGAATTGTAGCCCTGACGCAAATAGTGGAGACCCCGATACTTGACCTAGTGACCTACTTTTGTTTCTTGACACGCTTTTTTGTCAAGATATATGTGTGTGTGTTTATGAAGTTTCATATAACTAAATTAAATAAGAAAAGAACTATAGCTCTGGCACGATTTTACAAGGATATGTCACCGTGATCCAGATACTTGAGCAGATGACCTACTTTTGGTTCATGACACACCCTTATGCGTAGTTGCACCTGTGTTGAAACTTTTAGTAATCTAACTTAAAGGACATCAGAATTACAGCCCGGCCATGAAGTGTTAAGTAGTTTTACATGATTTTGTCACCGTGACCCAGATACTTTATATGGTGATCTACTTTCGGTACATAACACACCCTTATGTGTAGATGCATCCGTGTAAAGTTCCATTAATCTAAGTTACATATAGTAAAGGAATTATATATAATCCGGACACGATTTTACAAGAATATGTCACTGTGACCCAGATACTTGACTTAGCGACCTAATTTTGGTACATGATGCACCCCTTTGTCAAGATTCACCTATGTTTAAAGTTTCATTAATATAAGTTGAGGTATAAGCGAATTATAGACCGGACACAATTGCGGACAGGCGGACGGACAGGGACGCATGGCTATGCGGTTGGATGAAAAAACAATTTCTGTATGACCTTCCTCCATTAGGAAAGGGGCATAACGAGTAAAAATGATAAAATGGAGTCCATTTTAAAACTAATGCAACAGGATAATTTGGGATTTGCCAAGGATTAAAAAGACTAGCCGTGAATTTCAGGGCCTTCAAAGTCCATAATTTTTTTAATGGAACTTTCAAGTGTTTACAGACAGTGTATGAACCGAGGCGACTGTATAATGCATCCAAGGTCTTTGATCTTTCTTTCTTTCTTTCTTTCTGTCTCACTGTCTGTCTGTCTTTCTTATTCTTTCTTTCTCTCTCTCTCTCCCTCTCTCTCTCTCTCTCTCTCTCTCTCTCTCTCTCTCTCTCTCTCTCTCTTTCTTTCTTTCCAGGCAAATTTGTCAGACATTTAATTTGAAAACCAATATACGGAGAAACCCTAAACTTGGCATGATTATACTTCCATACATGAAGTATGGATTTCTTGAAAAGAAGTTCAATGGTTTTGAAATTATGCAAATTAGGGTCATTTGAAAATCTAAATCTTGAATATCTCCAAAATTATTATAGGTACAGAAAACCAATCCAAATGCAATGAATATGTTTGTATCGCTGCGCATTTTTGTAATTTACATGCGACCTGTAAAGGTCACAAATTAAGGTCATTTGGACCTTTAAAATTTTCATCCAGCCATAACTCTGTCAATTTTTATCCAATTTTTACCATGTTGGACTCAAATTGTAGGTTCTACAACACTGCATACTTTTGTAATTTACAAGTAACCTTTTAAGGTCAAAGGTCAAGGTCAAGGTCAAGGTCAAGGTCATTTGGACCTTTGAAATTTTCATGTAGCTATAACTCAGTCAATGTATATCCGATTTTGATCATGTTGGGCTCAAATTGTAGCTTATGTAACACTACACATTTTTGTGATTTACATGTGACCTATAAATTTCAGACATCAAGGTCATTTGGACCTGTGAAATTTTCATGTAGCCATAAGTCACTCAATTTTTATCCAATATTGATAATGTTTGACTCAAACTGTAGCTATTGTAACACTGCACATTTTAATTATTTATATGTGACCTCAAAGGTCAAGGCTACCTGGACCTTTAAAAGTTTCTTCCAGCGATGACTTGGTCAATTTTCATCCAATTTTAATCATGTTGGACTCAACTTGTAGATATTACAACGCTGCATGTTTTTGTGATAACAGGTTACCTGTAAAGGTCAAAGTTCAATGTCAGTTCGACCTTTGAAAGTTTCATCTAGCTGTAGTAACTTCGTCAACTTTTCTATAATTTGGTTCATGTTGGGCTTAAATTGTAGGTATTGTAACACTGTATATTTTTGTAATTTACATATGATCTGTAAATGTCAAAGGTCAAGTTCATTGGTACCTTCAAATTTTCGTCCAGCCATCAGCTTAATGGTGTTTGAAGTACGGCGCGACAAAGTTGTAGGAATTAATATTTACAACTTTTGAAAGCACACAGACAGGTTTGCTTTGAAGCAAATCTTCTTTTTTGGTTGGCTCCTACATTTTGTTCCTGTCATAGTGGTATCACTCGACAATTGAGATACCAAATGAATACCCTGGGATTTAAACTGTGTATTAGGTACTACAGGCCACTACAAATGTATGTGTTATACTTATTCTTTTGCACATACAAAAACATGTAACTTCTGTTGAAGTTATGTGTTTTTGTTTCAGATTTGGTGGGTACCTGTGTTTTTTTAGTCCTTTGACCAGGATCACAGAGAAACGTCCTCTTCTGTGTCACTGTGATATAAATATAGCCAGTGGTTGGGTGCATTCCTACACTGGGTCCGGTTGCATCTTAGTCAGTCATAACAATCTCCAGCTGTCCATATAATAATGGGCAGTGTTATATTGTTTAGTGATGGGGTAATAAGCAGTGGTCCCAGGAGGGTGTGGAGAGTGTCTGATCTTCATACTGAAGGTGAGGGTGGAATGACCCGGGTAGTCGTATGCACAGGTATCAAGACAGCGCTCCTGTTAATTCATTGCATGCATGTAAGAATTCCTTTATGGCTTGAAAATGTTCTGAGACCTGTCTTAGAAATTTCGAAGTCTTTTGCTTTCCATGCTAATTGACCTGTCACGAGGGACCATGTGTCCCTTTTTTAGTTGAAGTGTTAGGTAATCATCTCTGTCTGGTGACAGCTACAGAGGGACTATTGTATACCGATGGCCTATAGAGCTAAATTGACATAACCTAAAATTTGACCTGATAAGTGCTTATTTCTTCTATCTGACACATATGGCAATACGAATACTCACTTTTGTGGTTTATTGTATGGGCTGGAGGTGGGGAATGTGTTAAGAAATCTGCATCAGGATTTTTTATCTCAGGGGGGGGGGAGGGGTCATTTGGTCACCCCCCCCCCCAACGGTTGAGGTTGTGTGGGCAGTTGATTTGATCACATGGTGGCAAACAGTTTATAGACTGTCATGCTTCACATTTTGACCCAGCTTATCACGCTCCCTGATAAAAAAAAAAAAAACGTTTTGCTGGTTTGTTCTGCATTGTTTATCCTGGATGTATGTTAAAAAATTTAACTACAGCCATATAATCAGTGTTTCTTCGCTTTTGCGCTCATTTATTTATATCTGGGGACTGGAAAAAACATGTCCAAAACTAGAAAAGATGATTTGCTATCTGTAGCTTATGCACGTAGTATTTCCTTCTTTTTTCTTTGTATTGATTTACGATAATATACGATCGAAACCGATTGGTGTTGTAATGGTGCGGACATGTCCCCCTGGTCCTAAAAGCTTGATACGTTAGCTGGTAAAGGTAGATTTGAATGTTCTACCTTTGACTTCAATCTGCAGCTTACACACGTAGTATTTCCTTCTTTTTTATTTGTATTAGTTTACGACAATATACGATCGAAACCGATTGGTGTGGTAATGGTGCCAACATATTCGCCTGGTTCTAAAACCTCGGTACGTAAGCCAGTAAAGGTAGATTTGAATGTCATAACTTTAACTTCAATCTGCAGCTTACACATATTAAATTTTCATTCTTTTTTCTTTGTATGGATTTACGATAATATACGATCGAAACCGATTGGTGTGGTAATGGTGTGGACATGTCCCCCAGGTCCTAAAACCTTGGTACATAAGCTGGTAAAGGCACATTTCAATGTCCTACCTTTGACTTCAATCTGCAGTTTATGCACGTAGTATTTCCCTTTTTTTCTTTGTATTAGTTTACGACAATATACGATCGAAACCGATTGGTGTGGTAATGGTGCCAACATATTCGCCTGGTTCTAAAACCTCGGTACGTAAGCCAGTAAAGGTAGATTTGAATGTCATAACTTTAACTTCAATCTGCAGCTTACACGTATTAAATTTTCTTTCTGTTTTCATTGTATTGATTTACGATAATATACGATCGAAACCGATTGGTGTGGTAATGGTGTGGACATGTCCCCCAGGTCCTAAAACCTTGGTACATAAGCTGGTAAAGGTACATTTCAATGTCCTACCTTTGACTTCAATCTGCAGCTTACGCACGTAGTATTTCCCTTTTTTTTTCTTTGTATTAGTTTACGACAATATACGATTGAAAGCGATTGGTGTGGTAATGGTGCCAACATATTCGTCTGGTTCTAAAACCTCGGTACGTAAGCCAGTAAAGGTAGATTTGAATGTCATAACTTTAACTTCAATCTGCAGCTTACACGTATTAAATTTTCTTTCTTTTTTCATTGTATTGATTTACGATAATATACGATCGAAACCGATTGGTGTGGTAATGGTGTGGACATGTCCCCCAGGTCCTAAAACCTTGGTACATAAGCTGGTAAAGGTACATTTCAATGTCCTACCTTTGACTTCAATCTGCAGTTTATGCACGTAGTATTTCCCTTTTTTTTTTCTTTGTATTAGTTTACGACAATATACGATTGAAAGCGATTGGTGTGGTAATGGTGCCAACATATTCGTCTGGTTCTAAAACCTCGGTACGTAAGCCAGTAAAGGTAGATTTGAATGTCATAACTTTAACTTCAATCTGCAGCTTACACGTATTAAATTTTCTTTCTTTTTTCATTGTATTGATTTACGATAATATACGATCGAAACCGATTGGTGTGGTAATGGTGTGGACATGTCCCCCAGGTCCTAAAACCGTGGTACGTAAGCCAGTAAAGGTATATTTGAATGTCATAACTTTGACTTCAATCTGCAGCTTACGCACGTAGTATTTCCTTCTTGTTTTTTTGTATTGGTTTACGATAATACTGATAGCCTGTCAGGCTCAGAGCTTATATCAGTTGGATCTGGAAAGTTTGCTTGAGCAGGACTCGTTGTCTCTCCAGGATTGATCATATATAGGCTCTGCCTGTTTCTCAATCGATTTTTATTTTGAATAAAATATGTTTAAACCAATCCGAATTGTAAATATCTATAATTGGAAATAAAGATATATAAAATTAAATTTAGGTATCTATATTTTCATCTTTTCATATCTATAATTCAATTTTAGACATCTAAAAATAAAACCATTTATAGATATCTAAAAATGAATTATAGAATCTATCTGATTTATAGATATACCATTGTAGATATCTATTATTCGGCCATCTTTGAAGATATCCTAAATTAATTTTTGGAATTCTACAATTTGAATTTGAGACATCTATAAGTCATTTTAAATATACAATTCGCCTTCGTTTTAGATATCAAAAATTTAATTATAGATATCTTGCAAGGACTGAAATTAATGTTTGTCATGAAGATTAGGTACCAGGTAGGCCTAAAACTTCTCAAGAGGCACCACCGCCAGAACCAGAGGTCTCAATAGGACCATCCACTTCGCACAATTTTTACCTTACGGTCGTTCTGATGGACAACAAAAACTTTAAAAAAAGATGTAGTTAAAGTAGTCAGTATACTTATAGTACAAATCTGTGTATTATCTCAATGTGACTGAATCTAATTTGTGTAACGTTGATTTTTATGAGTGCGAAACAAATCTGAAATGAAAAAACAAACAAACAAACAAACTAACTCTGAGTTGTTCAATGTTTTATTAGTTTGGACTACTTGTGTCAATCATGTAATGTTCGATCAATGTACAAAAACATAAAACAAAAATAATAAATAATTAAAAAAAAGAAAAAAAAACATACGAAAAGCACACAGACAATACAAAAAAAAAAGTGTGAAACGTTAAAATCAAATGCAAGAAAAGAAGAAGTTGAAGTTGTATTATTATTATTATTATTATTATTATTATTATTATTATTATTATTATTATTATTATTATTATTATTATTATTATTATTATTATTATTATTATTATTATTATTATTATTATTATTATTATTATTATTATTATTATTATTATTATTATTATTATTGAGGAGGAGGAGGAGCTCAAACACAATATGATGAAGGCAGGCGACCTAAGAACGGTCCTGTCCACATAAAAGCGTCTGTTCAAGTCACATGGAGTGCCTCCATCCATAACTACCACGAGGCTGACACCCATCAATATCAGATGCACCCAGAATTTTGATCAAGGGATTATCACTGTAGGTGTAGCTTATACTCAACCATAAAACAAAGAAAAAAAGCATGTCTTTGCAATATTACTACGACAAAAAACTATGAGACAAAAGTTCGGGATAAAGTGTCCTATCCGGTGAAATCCGGGTTTTATTGTATCTGTCGGTATCCGGCTGTTCCTGTGCAATTCGGTGAAATCCTGAGCAATCCGTCGTTCAGCCATGTCCGTCAAAACATCATGGGTCAACATGGCGGGTGATCAAGAAGCAGAAGTTGGAAGTCAGTGCGACAATGTTCATTACTCGTCACAATTATGCTGCAGCTGGGGACTGATCAAGCAAAATAGTGTACGAAATAATATTGTGAGTTTTAAATGAACAGGAGACCAATATCAGGGAGTCTTGCTGCCTGTCCGACATCTTGCTCTAATCTTAATTTTATAAATTATAGGAACATGAGTATTTTGCCCAGGCTAGGGCTCGATCATGGCATAGTTTGTCACTTCTTTCACTTTTGCCCGACGGCGACGACAGACATGCCCCATGGAAAGAGGGTACTGGGAGTAGGGGAGCAACGACCTATTTTTGTCTGGGAGCAGGGAGCTCAAACCTCACAATATGTGAGGAACTGCGAGCATTGTGATGAAGTGAAACTGAAAGACAAAAGTTACATTAGACCATGGACCTACGACGAGATAATACGTCCATGATTAGAATATGATTAGTCATTACTGCAGATCTTTCACTCTACAAAATGTCCTGGAAGTGTCACAGCTGTCACTGACACTGTCTTTAGTCCACATATATTAGGGCCTAACTAAGAGAGGGAAAACCCATGTCCACATTTAGTATCGGAGTCTGCTGTCAACTGCGCCCATACCCTTTACTTGGCCACCTGGCCTCCAAGCACCTAAGGTCCTAACACAAAAGTTCTGTCCGGCAAAGTGAGACAAACACGTCCCCCCCTCCCCCCGCCCAAACGATGCTACATATCAACAGGACTGGAGGTATGCATATTAGCCTTTTTTAGGGTCCATGAAAAAAAATTCTTGTTTATCATCATTTTTTTTTTTCTCAAATTATTGCGCGCGAGGGAGGATTTTAATTATTTTTATCCATGATTTATTCAAATATCTGATGAAGAGACTCGTCCACATGTGATTTTCAGGAAAATGAAACTTAAAATAATAACTCAAGGCATCGGAAAATAATGGGAGGGTGATGATAAACAAGCAAATTTTATGGGGCCTTAACTGGGACCTTGTGCTGCCACCTAGACTGCAGCAATAGACTTTATGGGAAGGAGGGCACATTCATGTGTTGAGTAGGGCCAAATGAACTTCTGTGATAAAAGGAACAACTTGGGAAAGCAAAAAGCTTAAGGAAAGTCATTCACTAAGTTTTAAAACATACAAGATGCTTAACATATTTAGAAAGTTGAATTTGTTTGATAGAAAAAGTGTTATTTGTTATGGTTGAGTAACTTATCCTGTAAAAGTGCCCTGATCGTGGGCCAGGCATAGTTATGTTGCCTAGCAACTGAGGGGATCAGAGCAGGTCTGCAATTAACATAGTTTAATACAAATACCATGTCCATTCATGGGGACAAACTGTCCACTTTGCATGGTCACTACAGTGCCAATAATTTTGGGAGCAGGGAGCATCCCCCCCCCCCCCCCGCCCCAGATGTTTTGTGGAGTTTAAGTACGACTGAATATACCAATTATTGATGCAGCTGAAGTAATGAAATTTGGCACTTCACATTGTAAAATCATCAGGAGAAATTTTGATGTTTCTCCCCGCGGAGAGAGCAGTTTTGAATTGAAGGTTATAATCTCATGAAGTTGCAAATGGCAGTGCAGTTGGAAGTGCTTATCATATGTTGTCCTGCTCAGTCTAAAATGCCTTCCACAGGATGGACCCAAGAACTTATTGATGCCGCTCTTCCATATTGTTTGTAAACTCTGGTTGACGAGACTAGTATCCAAATACTGAATGTTACAGTTACCCACATGTCACAATGAGATAATGCCATGGTTGCTAACATGTCCATTAATGTTTGGAACATATTACATGGCTGGCTTTCTGCATAAATTAGACCACACTTGTGTTATGATCAAGCAAAAATTGTTTACTAACAAACAACTATGCTAAACAAAGTATTGGCTGCCTATAGGGGCAACTTGCATGTATAAATGTTATAAAAATAATGGGACACTTTTTTGACAGCATTATAAAATATTGGCAACTTCACCGCATTTGATGTTTGTACCTTTTGTCAGTTTTATGGTCTCCTTCGTAATATATTACACAAGAATGATGAAACATCAAGGAAAGTTTGTAATGATATAGTCATCATCTCAGACTCATAAACAACAGTTCTGGGGTTTAAGAAAATTCTAGGTCTTTGAACTTGCGGTCAGCCTCTGCTGTCAGGTCTATATATTTTGGGCTCTCAGACTCTCCAGCATGGAAGCTAGAAAAGCATACAGATAGTATTCACAGAGTTTATATTTGATTCTTTGAAAAAGAGACCTGGGGTTTCTGGTGGTGGTGTAAAAAATTGTGATGGCCAATGCAGGGTTAGTAAAGATTGAGAATTGCTTGAATGCAATGCACTGTAGCCATGGCCTCATCAAGGAGTTGAAGATTAATAAAATTCATTAAATGTACAACTTTCTCTTTTTGTGTTTACTTGAAGCCAGAACTCGACTAGGGTCGAACATTTTGTTTTCTTTGTTATGCACAAATGCTCAAGACATGCAATTTTTGAACAAGTTTGCCATAGAATGGATCCAGGGCTGCACACACAATAACATTGTTTCAGCGGTCATCGAAACAGTAAGGGGAATGAAAGGGTAAAGGCACCAAGTGCTTGTATTATTAAATACAACATATTTTATTACCTGGCTGTAGCCAGAGTGAGAACTAGCTGTTCCTGTGAAAACCTCTACAGATGAAGCCAGGCCTCTGGCTTTGTCAGCTCATGTGGTCTGCTGCTAGTAGGATTTGCAATTGTCTGTGCTTCTACTTACAGTTGTAAGCAAGTCTTTACAACATGAAGATGGCACACTACTGTGGGCAACTAAAAGCAACAAAAGCATAGAGTTTCTGCAGTGATGACCCCGGAAGTTGGAATCCAATAGGATGAACAACTATCAGCTCCTTGGGCTGCAGAATGACAACTTCAACATCCGTCTGTGTTTGTTGGTTGTGGCAGGTTTTGGAGTCATCACAATAATTTCATACTTCAATGAACTGGCAAGGTGAGATGTTCGAATGCCCCCATCTCCTAGCTCACTAGTAACTTGTTTCGGCGTTAGTGGGTGCGTTTCGGCGTTTCAGGGCGGTACACAGCGTTTGCCAGCGTGAGACGGCGTTACAAACGCCGACTAACGCTGGGAAACGCCAAAATCCAATTAAGCCTTTTGGGGCTCGGCGTTAGCCAGCGTTGGTCGGCGTTTGCCAGCCTTAGTCGGCGTTTGCCAGCGTTAGTCGGCGTTTGTTAGCGTTTGACACCCTTTCAACGCCGGTAAATGCTGTGTAACGCCGGCTACCGCTGGCAAACGCTCTGTAGACCTCTCAACTAGCAAACTCAATGGGATACATGTAAAATTTGAATTCAGTTGAACTGGGATGAGAAGGATCCATGGAAATTTGTGTCATGTACTTGCACTAATCATTAATGTACTTTTATTTTTTTTATACTCTTGGGCAATACAACATAATTATCTGTAATATTGAGATGATGATTTATCCATTGAGGTGTATGTGTAGTGAATGACTTTGCTCATGATCACTGATACTTTGGTCACCTCAATCTTGGTTGCAAAGTAAAGACAAACAAGCAACCCTGTTTTCAATTTTTATTTAAACACAGCACAGCAATTTTTTATTGTATGTACAGCACAAGTCAGCAATGTATAGCTTTGTGCTAGCATAGATGTGAATCTCTGTGAATATAATACATGGAATTTATTGTTAAATTCCATGTATTTTATTCACCTGGATTCTATGCTAGCCCATACATGTCAACATTCCACACCTCATATAGGGAGATTTTTGTAAATTTTAAAAATCCATGGGGGAGATTTGTATTCTAGAATATAATAGAAAATACTAAAATTTTAAGCAGGAGATTCTGCCAAATTTGCAAAATTTTGCTCGTAAATAAAAAAAATTGGGGTGAAAAAGTGTGAGACTCCCACCTTATGGGGGAGACTTGACAGGTATGCTAGCCCAAAGCTATACATTGCCGACTTCAATATAATACATGAAATTAAATAACAAATTCTATGTATTACATTCACAGGGACTCACATCTATGCTAGCACAAAGCTATGCATTGCTGACTTGTGCTGTACATACAATAAAAAAATTCTGTGCTGTGTTTAAATAAAAATTGAAAACAGGGTTGTTTGTTTGTCTTTACTCTGCAACCAAGATTGAGGTGACCAAAGTATCAGTGATCATGAGCAAAGTCATTCAATACACATACACCTCAATGGATAAATCATCATCTCAATATTAAAGATAATTATGTTGTATTGCCCATGAGTATAAAAAAAAAAGTCTATTAATGATTAGTACAAGTACAAGATACAAATTTCCATGGATCTTTCTCATCCCAGTTCAACTGAATTCAAATTTTACATGTATCCCATTGAGTTTGCTAGTTGAGAGGTCTACAGAGCATTTGCCAGCGGTAGCCAGCGTTAGTCGGCGTTTCACAGCGTTTGCCGGCGTTGAAAGGGTGACAAACGCGGACTAACGCTGGCAAATGCTGACCAACGCTGGCTAACGCCGAGCCCCAAAAGGCTTATTTGGATTTTGGCGTTTCCCAGCGTTAGTCAGAGTTTGCCGGCGATTGTAACGCTGGCAAACGCAGAGTAACTCCAGGAACCGCCCTGAAACGCCGAAATGCACCCAATAACGCCGAAACAAGTTACTAGTATAGGACACATTACTTCTGAGGTTGCCCCTTCCTGTTTGTGAGCACTGTTTGCCATTGTATACCACTTGTGTAGCATCACACATACATAGAGTCATGAATCTATAGCAGCAGCTTGTCTGTGTCTGGCACAAAAATGAGCCACTTCAATTGAAAGATAAGTTGAAAAAAGGATTTAGATTTTTAACCCTGCTGACTTGTCAGCAGATGGTACTACAATTTGTTGCTCAGCTGACTTTTCAGTGCATATAGGATGGTCAGTTGTCCATCATCCATCTGTTGACCATGGTCAGTCCATCCACAATTCACATTTTTGGCTTCTCCAAAACTATCAGCCAGATCCACTTCAAACTTGGCAGCAATATACCTTTAGTGTGTCGACCAATTTCTTCAAATGGTCACGATACAATGATCTTTTGGTATCTTCGTGATTTTTAAGGGTCTGCTCTATGGGGGGACCCTTTATGTGTTCAGGTTGTCCATCTGTCCATCTGGATTTCCATCCATCCCAATGTGTACATTCTTGTTACTGCGATATCTACAGAATGCCTCCATGTATTTTGCTCAAATTTGGCAATATGCTTATCTTACCTGGCAAGATGAAGTGATAAGATTTTGGTGTCACCGTGACCCTAAATTGAGCAAATGGCAGTCTAATTACATGCTCATTAGGACTTGTTACCACAATATCTGCAGAATGCTTCAATGTATTTTGCTCAAATTTGGCAGTGTCCTCATTTAGCAAGCCACCATGAACTTATTAAATTTTGGTGTCACAATGACCTAATTTGAGCAAATGGCAGCCTGATAACATGCTCGTTAGGGCTCATTACCGCAATATTTCCGGGATGCTCCAATGTATTTTGCTCAAATTTGGCAGCATGCCTATGTAGCATGCCAAGATGAACGATTAGATTTTAGTGTCACCGTGACTTAATTTGAGCAAATGGCAGACCTTTCAGTCAATGCTTGTGTTGAAGGTATTTGTAGTTTATTCAAATTTTTATGAATTTTTATATCATTTTGCTATTTGTGACTTCACCAATGTGTCTCTCAGATAGTTCTGAAACTTGGTGGAAATGTATCTTGTGGGAAGTTAAACTATAGTTGTACACTAGGTCGTGATACTCAGGATCCCTGATGTCTAATGTGTTTTTCAACTTGGGAATTTGTCATTTAATGCATGCATTCCTGTTGACTACCATGTAAGTCCAGGGAGATTGCAATGGTAATTCTCAAAAACCATCAGTCAGATTGACTTTAAACTTTGTGGGGATGTTCCCTGGGTGAGTGTCTACCAAGTTTGTTTAACTAGTCAGAGATGTTGGGCAGATATATTTAAATATAGCTGCACTGGGCAGATATATTTCAAACATACTCTGTGAACCAGGCAAGATATATGGAAATAGGTTCTCACCCAAAATAAAAGAAATTTGGCTCAGAGGAGCATGATGTGTAGTAGGGCTCTCACAGCACTGTGTACACCTTCATCTGTTTATGTTAATGGGAATGTTAACATAGCGTGATTGTAGACGTACAGTGACTGGGGTAGCTGTCTCTATTAAGTTTGGTTATGGCTTCTTATTTATGAAATCTAGTGTACTGAACACTTTCCCGCTCAAATCGCCAAAAATTGCCCAGGTGTAAATTTTCATCTGTTTTACACTTTTTTGTTAAATTTAAAGGTTTATAACAGATATTTTTACTATTTTAAAATGAAATTCTAATTAAAATAATACCTATCATAAATGCATGCCCCAGGTCAACAGCTTTCCTTTATTGGTTGGGTGCATTGCATCCCCAAGGAAGGTATTGACTCGGTCATACTCTGACCAGCAATGGGTTAATATAACTAGGAATTTTCATCAGTAGTGGTTTTCAAAGACAGTGTACACAGGAGCAGATTCTTTGTGTAGGACTGTCATTGGCACTATTTTAAGTGTGGGGTTGAACTGAAAGTGATAGAACTCTTCTGTGTATCCTGTGTAAAACACCACATGCAGGGTACCCTTGGTTCTTCTGTGTATAGATGATCGTGCACTTACAAACTAATGCTTTTGTTCTCTAGCATTTCTTTTAGGGTGGATCTGGCTTGTTCATTGTGTGTGCAAGTGACATTGATCTCTGTTGTAGTGATCTGTGTTTGATAAATGGCTTTGCATTATGGACCAACAGTTATCAGTGTTATATCATGCTTGCTTGCTTGAGCATTTATCAGCTTTTTCACATTGTTTGGTGTTAACTTCTTTAAGGTGAAACATGTGGAGCTAGTGTGCAGTGAGACTGGCAACTTGTATCAATATTACCCATTTAAATTTTTCACAAGTAAATTAAACCTATATATTTTATGATGACTACATATATCCATAGATTTATATCCATACAGGTTTTTTTTTTTTTTTTTTTTGCAAAAACGATTTTTTTCTTTTAGATTTTATAGTATTCTTTCTGACTTGGTTGGATTTTTACATTTTTCATGCAGAAATTGCACATTTTTTTCTAAGTTGAAATCAGAAGAAATTGAAAATATTTATCCATGTCCAGGATGAAATTCAATGGTGAGTCCTGAAATAGCATAAATAAAAAGTTATAATATTTTTATGTTGGTCCTACCAGGTTGTTCATTTTCTTCCTCAAAATTGCTCCAAAAGTCACAGAAGGGACAGTCAGAAAAATTCCTGGGATCTGCTCCTGGATAAGATATTTTTCTTTTGATATCTGTTGATTTTAATGTGATAGGGCAATTTGTTTGTTCGTGAAGCTAGATACAAATTGCATAGGTTGTGCAAAAAACTGTTTCGAGAAAATTGCGTTGAAACAAAATGTTGCCAATTCTATGCATTTATGGCTGCAATATGACACATACTCACTTCTTCTGTCCTGTGTTTTTATTGTTGTTTGAAATAAACTTGTAGCTTTACCTATGTGAGGTTGTCATTCAAAAAAAGCATATTATGTGGCTTAAAACTCAACTTTTATAACTTGGAAACATCACTTGGCTTGTTTGGGTGTGGGTTCACATGTAGCTTTTCATATTCAGGGCACAGTAAGTGGATTGTGCTAATTTGTTTTTACATCGAAGGAGAATTTCAAAGTACCGGTAGTCAGAACAGTGGTAGTGATCAGTCTGTATTGGCCCATTCTTCTCTCCATGGCTAATGCTTTCCTGTTCCTCTTGTCAGTGGCTCGCCTGGTTTCCAGGGGTCATGGACTAATGACTGTGCAAACAATGATACGGTTCATTATCATGCCCATGCAAACAAAGCCCATGTGGTCAGCAATGAAGAACTCTTCAGTGTAAACCAAAGTTTTAAGTTCAGTTTTTACATATGATTTTTTTTTTCACACATCTGAGTGTTTTGGAGCATGTAGTTTAAGTGTTAAACTATCCAAAAGTATTATAAAGTGATTAGAGGTTACCCAAAGGTGCTGCCTTCAGATCTTCCACCTTAAGGCCTCTTCTTTCTTGCCTTTACAGACTGTCTGACCTGGGCACTCCCAGTTGGAATTGCGCTCAATCATGTTTAACAGACCTACAAAAGCCTTGTAGGTTGTCGCCCACTAAATCAGTCTCTATAGGCTTGATTGTGATAGGTGTTTTTAAATTCCTGTCTTGTTGGGCAGACACTTCTGTTTCTCAGGAGCGATTAACATCCTCATCAGAAGTTGCAGAGGCTTCTGGCCATTAAGGGATTTGTGTTTATTTTTCTTAAGGTTGTGAAAGAAACATTTGAGTTATAGTGTTCTGAAAAAAAATCTGTTTTCTAGAGACCACTGTCAGGAAAGACCACCTGCCTTTTCAGACCACTTTTACCATGCTCCTTTTGCCATCTTTCCCATGTTATTGTACCTCTATAGAGAGACCACCTGCCTTATGTGACCCCTTTTTAACCTGCCCCAGGTCTCCCAAAACAGGTTTCACTGTATTTGTTTCTCCCATGGGACAAAGACAATTTTTTAATGTGTGAAAAAAGCTTGAAAGAGAGTGTGGAGACATATTGCCTTTCTATTGGCTGCAGAATAAATCTGTGGTACTTCGAAAATTGATCTCCTCTATGTGTTAATGGAGCTTCCTATAGTTTGCACTGTGCATCCAATCATGATATTTTGATGCAATGGCACTTGAAAGTGCAATGGAGAACTTGGTTCCATTCCTGGTAAATGAACAGCTTTCCACAACCAAAGCAAAGAGTGTCGAAATGTAAGAATGACATGAAAACACACAACTAAGCATGGCCTTCCTGCAGCAGTAGAAATCCATGTGTGCCAAATAAATACAGTGATTACATTTCAGTTTCATGAGCATGTATTTTTCAAAATGTCCACTTTCTCTTTCAGAGCTGGGCTTCTGTTCCATCACAAAGAGCCAGCGCCAGTGCCGTATTTCCGCCCCATAGTTGCTGGATTAGCAGACAAGGATGAAACATTTATTCAAAATAATGGAGAGGTTCAAAAAATTGCCATCAACATCAAGAAATTGGATAAACTGGTACATGGAAATTACACGAGACAAAAGACGGGGTACACAAAAGTGGAAAAAGAAAAGAAAATTAAAATTGAGTTGCACCTTGGGAAAAATGCCTCATATGAGAAACATCTTAACAGCAGAATCAAGATCTATACACATCATAACACATTAGGTAATTTCTACACTTCAGTGATGAGTATGACTTCAAAATGGAAAAGTAGAAATAATGTGTCTTTCAAAAAGAAACCAACCTTGAAACTTGCAAAACTCATAAGAAAATATCACAATGCAACAAGTGTTCTACTGTACCAACATGAGCCAGGGGGATATTTCCTTCGTGATTGTCTGAAGCATTTGGCACTTAAGAAAGACAAAGTCATCTCAAAGCCACTAAGCGCAGCCAATAGACAAGAATGGGAAATGTTACAGGGGGACAGAAAGGACCAATTTGACGTGTTGTATGGTGGCATGTCATTTGGCACGTGTGAAAGTATAAAACGATCATGCAAGTACTTCACCATGTTGTCTCATCCAATTGACCGCATTCTCACAATCTTTTACCTATGCAAGACCAACCCAGAGGAGATATTCTGCCACTTCAATAAACTGGATATTAGGAAAGCTTCACTACGTAGCTTTCTGAAAAACCAGGGCAGTGGGTTATTTCAAAAGCTGTTGTACTACACCAAGCATTGTAAACTGGTTGGTCAGCATGAACTGTGTATTCAGGACTCAAAAACATCGTTCATACTTACCCAAGAAGAACGTAAAGTTCACCTCCAAAATGTTTTAAAAAATCTGGAGAAGTGGTTCAGTGTTATCGGTATTGTTGAGAACTTCACTGAATCAATGCATCTATTTGAGCAGGCTCTGGGATATTCATTTACTAAATGCCCGACAAAGGGAGACAGTGCCATCATTCTTCAGCGATACAAACAACTGTATTTTAAAGGGGATGATATCTTGATTCCAGAGTTGAAACAAATGCGTGCAAAGTTGCTTAAGGACCCACAGATAATGAGGTGGCTGCATGCAGATTTAGCTATCTATACAGAAGCCAAGAAAATATTCAAAAAACAGTTGCAGGCATTGAAAAGTCTTAACAGTATAGCAGCTGGTGATATAAAGGACAGGATGATTCATAAACACGGTGCAAACCAAAATCTGGAGAAGACAACACAAACGTCTTTATTACGTGTAACTGCTCGAGACAGAATCAGAGCCTTAAAGGTTGAAAGGAAGAGGCAGAGTGTCAATGAAGATGTACATATGACAAAGCAACCGGGAGTGCTAAACGTAGAAAAAACTCCAGTTAGGAAGAATATACATGTTACTGCAAAGCGGTCAAGATTATTTAAACTTAAAGCTATCAAAGATAGAAAAGAGGACAATTCTCTAGATTTCCGGGAAGTGAGAGAGCACAGGAGAACAGTAGCTTTGATGAAGAAGACTGGTTCAAGACATGTTACAGTGCATAATTCCCTGCTTTCCAAATCTATGGCTAATCATCAGAAACACTCTAAGAGTAAGCCTGGTGATTCAGGGTTAAGGTCACATAGAAAGGTCAAAACAAAGCGTAAAACACTTGATGCAAAACATGCTGCTGATAAAAAGTCTTTTGCCACTCATCCCTGAGATGCTAGACTTGTTAGCATCAGGGTGAGAAAAAACAGACACAAGAAACTGTGATAGCAAGTTTTTAAAATAGGTCCAAAAGTCAGCAGATATTTTATTTGACATTCCAGCCTTTCTCAACATGCCTTAACGCTAATCTGTTCACACTATGAATGAAACAAGGGCCAGTCTTAATGGTGTGGTGCATTTTATGACTCTCATGTAGAAATTTTTAATTTCTGTCTGTCGTTCTAGTTAAATACATGTACCCTAAAAAGTATATATTTTCTGAAAGAAAACATAACATCAAGTTTGATACTGAATATGAAATTTTAGTATCACCATTGATGTAACTAAATTTTAATTAAAATGCTTTAATTTTGCATAAAATTTAAAATAGTATTATATAAAAAAAAATCTGATTTAATTTTACTTGTCAAATTAAAGAATGCACTCCAAAAGCGTATTGTAAATTTTCGAAAAAAGGCTGAGTTTTAATTTTATTGCTGCTTAAATATTTCACCATTTTAAAATTTGAACTCTTAATTTAAACATCCTGCAAAGTTTGAACTAAAACCCTTATCCAAAATTTGAAACACGATTTGGCTGCTAGAAGTGTGCTGTTTCATTTCCTATAATAAAATATTTCCCATTTTTCATGCATGCGGTATTTTTGTTTTTCCAGAAAAAACAGGTAAAATTAAAGTTTTCAAATTAAGCAGTTAAAATTCAATTTCTGAACACTTACAGAGATTTCACTTTTGTTAATAGTTTAATCTAAATGCATAATTTTAGAAAATATACATGTATATCTTATCATGTTTATATGATTTAAAATAAGAAGTCCAGGATATATATATATATAAGGACATGTTTGGAGCAAAGCCTTATTTTGTGTGTCAAGTACTGTAAAAGTGAACCAGATGCCCTTTGTGACAGGTTATACAAAAAAGGATTATTTTTGAATGATTGGTACTTCACAAAAGCTGGTAGGCTGTAAAGTGTTAAGGGATGGTGTCATCATTTTTAGCTCAGCTGACTTGTCAATAAGCTGAGCTTATGTGATCAATAGGCCTTTGTCATTTGTTGCTCATCTGTCTGTCTGTCCCTCCATGTCCACAATTTACACTCCAAAGCAGTCAATCAGATCTGCTCAAAGTCGCCGGGGATATACATGTACTTTGGGTGGGTCTCACCAAAGTTTGTTCAAATGATTGCACTCCCATGGTTTTGTGATTTTTAGCTCAGCTGACTTGTCAGTCAGCTGAGGTTATGTGATGGTTAGGCATCCGTCGTCCGTCTGTCGTCCACAATTCACATTTTCGACTTCTTCTCTAAAACCACAAGCCAGATTGACTTCAAACTTGGTGGGGATGTGCCTTGGGTGGGTCTCTACCAAGTTTGTTCAATATAGTGATTTTCGGATTTTTTATGAATTTTTTGTTCATTTTTGGGGTAATCTTAAAAAATCTTCTTCTCCGAAACCACTAGGCCAATTGCTTCGAAATTGCATAGGGACACTTCTGGGGACCTCTATACCTTAAATTGTTCAACAGGTGTCGCTGCGATTTTTTCTATTTTTTTTTGAATTTTTTGTGTGTTTTTGCCGTTTTCGACTTCTTCTCTAAAAGCATCTCTCAGATTATGCTGAAACTTGGTGTAAATGTTCCTGGTAGAAGGGTCACACAAGTTTGTTCCCTAGGTGGCCTTGCTGTGGATCCCTGATTTTTAACAATTTTTTGTACTTATTGGCCAATGCATACATTCCTATTGATAATTATGTAGTAAGTGAATGTGGACTGCTGTGGTAATTCATGTTTTTGACTTCTTCTCCAAAACCATCAGTCAGATTCACTTGAAACTTGGTGGGGATGTACCTTGGGTGGGTCTCTACCAAGTTTGTTCAAATGGTCACGGTCCATGTATTTTTGGATTTTTTATGAATTTTTTTGTTCATTTTGGGGGCAAATCTTAAAAAATCTTCTCTGAAACCGCTCACCCAATTGCTTTGATATCACACAGGAATACTCCTGGGGAGTCCTAGTTCTTAATTTATTCACCAGGTGGCGCTGCAATTTTTTTCTAATTTTTTATGATTTTTTGTGTGCTGCTGCTATTTTCCACTTCTTCTCCAGAACTTTCACTCAGATGAAGCTGAAACTTGGTGGATATGTTCCTTGTAGAAGGGTCAAACAAAGATGGTCACCAGGTGGTAATACTTCAGATTGCTGATTTTTAACAATTTTTTCAATTCGGGTACTTGCTGGTAAATACACCTTTCCTATTGATTACTATGTAAGTCAATGGGTGTTCTAATGCTAATTCACATTTTTGACTTCTTCTCCGAAACCATCAGCCAGATTTAATTCAAACTTTGTAGCAATGTACCTTGGGTGGGCCTCTACCAAATTTGTTCAATTGGTCACGCTCCATCGATTTTTGGATTTTTAATGATTTTTTTGTTCTTTTTTGGGGCAAATCTTAAAAAAAAATCTTCTCTGAAACCGCTCACCCAATTGCTTTGATATCACACAGGAATACTCCTGGGGAGTCCTAGTTCTTAATTTATCCACCAGGTGGTGCTGCGATTTTTTTCTAATTTTTTAGGATTTTTTATGTGCTACTGCTATTTTCGACTTCTCCTCCAGAACTTTCACTCAGATGAAGCTGAAACGTGGTGGATATGTTCCTTGTAGAAGGGTCAAAGAAAGTTGTTCACGAAGTGGAGATGCTGCGGATTCCTGATTTTTAACGATTTTTTCAATTCGGGTACTTGTTGGTCAATGCACTTTTCCTATTGATTACTATGTAAGTCAATGGAGATTCTGATGCTAATTCACATTTTTGACTTCTTCTTCGAAACTGTTGTCCAGATTAACTTCAAACTTTGTGGCAATGTTCATTCTACCAGATTTGTTGAAATGGTCACGCCCCATTGATTTTTGGACCTTTTATGAATTTCTTTGTTCTTTTTGAGGGCAAATCTTAAAAAATCGCAAGGGTATATGTGCATGTCAGCTGAGCACAGGACTGTCACAGTCCTCTTGTTATTGATTATTTTGCGGTTCATTTTATTGGAAAAGTGTTCAAAAGTCTTCTCTGACACTGCTTGGCCAATTGCTTTGAAATTGTGCAGGGTCACTTGTGGGGCCCTCTGGACCTTATTTTGTTCAAGAAGTGGTGCTAGAGTCTTCAGATAATTTATGAATGTTGGTATGCATTGTCAATTTTTGCTTCAGCTGACTTGTCAGTCAGCTGAGGTTACAGGATGGTCCATCATTCATTGCCTGTCCATCCATCATCTGCCATTCCAGCTGTCTGTGAACTTTTGCTTTGGGGACATTTTACAGTGCACAGTTTTCAAGTTAGCCCTATGTAACTTTCAGGACTTATAAAAGTGTATGAAAATCTTGGTCAAGTTTGATTTTGGTGGTGCCACCTGTAGTACCGCATAATACATTGTATATGGGCCAAGATGTGAAAATTTTGAGAATGCTATATTTGGTAGTCTTTTATAAATCATCATGAAACTTTGCAGGAATGTCAACCAAGCTAAAAGATGAGAATATGTTGAAAGTTTGGGACACTACCTGCAGTAGTAGGAAAGATATGGACCAAAATGTGTTGAAAACACAGAAGAAGCACTAGAAAAGAAAGATTTGCTTGAAAACAAGTCTGTCTGTGTGTGTGAAAATTTGCAGAATTACAAAAATATGCAGTGTTGCAACACTTACAATTTGAGTCCACCATTAATAAAATTGGATGGAAAGTGACCAAATTATGGCTAGATGAAACATTCAAAAGGCAAAATGACCTTGACCTTTAGAGGTCAAATGCAAATAAAAACTATCTGGATATCAGAAGAAATTAGAATTTGCCTATAAAAAGTATTCTTTATTTCCAAAATATCAGCAACATCCCGCCTGCTCTCATAGACAAGTGCCCATATGTAGCTACAATTAGTGTCAAACATGATAAAAATTGGATGATAATTGGCCGAGTTATGGCTAGATGAAAATTCCGAACGACAAAATGACCTTGACCGTTGACCTCTGGAGGCCACGTATACATTACAAAAATGTGCAGTGTTACAATATATACAATATGAGCTCAACATGATTAAAATTGGATGAAAATTGACCGAGTTATGGCTGTATAAATATTTCAAAGGTCCAAATGACCTTTATCTTTGACCTCTAGAGGTCACATGTAAATTATAAAAATGTGCAGTGTTACAGTAGCTACAGTTTGTGTCCAACATGATGAAAATTTGATGATAATTGACCGAGTTATAGCTACATGAATATTTCAGATGGCAAAATGACCTTGACGTTTGACCTCTAGAGGTCACATGTAAATTACAAAAATGTACAGTGTAACAATATCTACAATTTGGGTCCAACATCATCAAAATCGGATGAATACTTTGGAAGCCAGAAGCAATTGAATTTTTTTAATTGCCCTAATTTGCATAATTTTCAAAATCTTGACTATTCAGAACGATATGCAAAACTTCACTGCAGGTGCTATAGCCGTGCAAAGTTTGAAGTTTCTAGCTTGCACGGTGTCTGAGTTTAAGACAACACAAAAATCTGGCACAGAGAGAGAGAGAGAGAGAGAGAGAGAGAGAGAGAGAGAGAGAGAGAGATTGGGTAAAGCAATATGTCTGTGTTCACACACAGACATGAATATATGCAATACATGCATACAACTGAAGTATATCTGATACCAAATGTACAGGTACCATAGATGTGTATCATACATGTATGTAGAAGTTTTTATTGCATAATATGGATGACCTTGAGCTACTTTCTTACTTTCATGGAGGGAATGCATATCAAGAAATGATTTTATTGTGAAGCCCATGACATCACAAATTGAGATGGAATTGCAAAGCTTACACTAACTATGCCAGTAGTAGAATTTTGTAAAATGTTATGTGACCTTGACCTTTTTTTCCAGGTTATGAAGTACTTAAGAAAAGGTCACAAAATTTGAAATGTTTATAAAGAATAAGGGAAATACCAAATGTAACACAAATGTGTGTTCATATGAAAGTTCGATGTTGCAGCATATGGATGACCTTGACTAAGTTCAGATGTGTATTATATGTAGAAGTTTTTTATTGCATAATATGGATGGCCTTGACCTACTTTCTTACTTTCATGGAGGGAATGCATTTCAGAAAATGAATTTTTGGTAATGGTCATCAGATTATATGTCAACAGTGCATTATTAAAGGCACTGACCTTTTGTTTCACTTTTTGACCCCTGTATTATGTAATTCGCCAGGTGGCACCACCAATAACAAAAGAAATGTAGATTGTCATTCATAGAACATGTCCAACAAATTTCAAGAGGCCAACATAAGAATTGTAGATGCTATTGTGTTGACAAGCAATGGTTTATGTATGGATGGACAGATGGACAGACAGAATGACATGACAGACATAAGTTAGTGTAAGCTCTCCGACCTATGGTCAGCTGAGCTAAAAAATTTTAAAAATCACTGGAGTGTGGCCATAAACTTGATAGAGACCCAAGCAAAGTATAACCCTAACATGTTTGAAGTGGATCTGGCCAACGGTTTTGGATAAGTCAAATAGGTGAATTGTTGGCAGATGATGGATGATAGGTGACTGACGATCCCATGGGCTGTGCTGAGCTAAAAGGGGGCCTAGAATAGATTTCTGCATACCTTTTTAAGTCTCCAAAGTTGTATAGGGCCCCCTTGAAACATGTGGAGTGTAGAGATCATGTCCAAGAGCAAAACGTTCAGGGACAAATGGATGGATCGATATTAGTGATCACATTAGCTATGTGATCTTAGACTAGCAGAGCTGCTAAAAATGAATATTGGGAAACAAAATCATATGTACAGCAATGTGTTACATTGTACGTCATTACAAGATGCTCAGATACAAGCAGATCCAAATTATGTGGGGTTTTTTTGGATTTACCAGATGTGTATATGCGAAAAAAACCTAGAGAAATTTGACACTACTTCGTCTTTTTCTTTTGTGCAAAAATTTCCAAAAATATTTACAACAGTTTCTCAAAGCCTTTACAAAGGGATCACAAATGATGCCTTTCATTGCAAAAATTCTGGAGAGTCGTGTGAAAAAAAGTAAAAGCAAATGCATAAATATGATGTCACAACAGGGAGATCACTGGTCTGCATGTGGTTTCAAACAGTGGCTGTCAATTTTATACCCTACTTTGGTCACACATTGTTCCTACTGGCATTCTCGTAATAAATCAGGACAGAATCAGATTCATCAATGGACAGCTTTGTTCACGCTTATTGTGTTTTCTAGTTACAGGTTTTGCATATTTTCAAACTTTTTAAAATTGTAATTGTCAACAATAATATAAGACACTAGAGCCTGCATAATGGACACATTTTTTAGCTCTGCGGACCAAAGGTCGCAGAGCGTATGTGATCACTCATGTCTGTCTGTCCGTCCTTCTGTAAACTTTTTTGCTTGTGAACTCAATCCAGTTCACAGTTTTTAAGATAGCCCCATACAGCCTTCAGGACTTATCAAGCATATGAAAATCTAGGTCCAGTTCTATATTGGTGGCACCACCTGCAGTATTATAAATATAGGGATCAAAATGTGAAAATCTTGTGACTGCTCTAGCATCCTTAATGTGTGATAGATCTTCATGAAATTAAATGGGATTGTGGAGGAGGTAAAAGTCTCACTTGCTTTTATGATACTAGTGGTGCCACATATAATTTGATGGAAATTATGAGCCAAAATGTGTTAAAAGATATAAAATTCAATATCTCAAAAAATAATTGGATTAGATTTGCCAAAATTATAGGATATACATTTATAGACCATGTCCAATGGTAGCATGTAATATGATATCAGTGACCTTGGCCTATTTTTGTGAGGTCATTAGGCCTGTAAAGGTAAAGGGATTTTGTAATAGCAGGGTGTTGCTTGGACATCAATGGCAAAGAGAGTTGAGCCTCCAGAATAAAATTGCTTTTGATTACATATATAAAACCCTACTTGAGGATTTACTTTTTGGATCACCATGACCCAATGACTGTGTGACCTTGACCTATTTTGAATGATACCAAATGTACCACAAATGTGCATCATGTGGAATTTTGATGTTGCATAATATGGAAAACCTTGATTAATTTTTCAAGGTTGTTGAGGGAATACATTTCAGGAAATTTTTCTAAATTTTTTTTTGTGATGGTGGCCAGCACAGCATTAGGCTTACGGGCCTCCTGTTTTTCTGACCAGCCAGTTTCTTTCTAGCCACTTTACAAATCAAGATGATCAGCCAATTAGTCCCTGGATTTGTTTTGTCTGTTTTGCTGAACATTATACTCAGGGAAAAAAATTACTGTGTCACAAAGTATTTATAATTTCAAGCTGTTCATAGACCCACATGTTTTACATGGATTGCAGAGCAGGCCAAGCCTATATTAATCACTCCGTGGCACATATGTTGGTATATACCTTCCTACCTAATTCAAAATCAGACAAGACTTACCTGAAAGCTGAAGTTTGATAGGAATTCTGTTGAGCCACAAAGATACAAAGGGGTTATGTGAGATTGAGCAACCAATTAATATTCATGTTTTAAAGAGCGAGAGGGATGTCAGATGTCATAGCCACATCACCCCTCTGTATCTCTGTGGCTCGACAGAAGTCCCATCAAACTTCAACATACAGGTAAAGCTCATTTAATTTCAAATTCTGCCTCACTACTCGGATACGCCGTAGTCACGTGAGATGTTTAAAGTAATTTGCCTCTTGAAAGTTACAAGCATGGAGACTCTGTTCACCATGAATGAATCCAACGTTGCAACTTTTATGTAAATTTTATTTGTCTATTACAGTGGTACCTGGTGTATGCAGCCACTGCCCTGAAAGGTCACCTGCTCTTTGCCTTCATTTTTTCTGGATACAAGAATCCATTTCTGTTAATTTACCTGCCATGACAGGTCACCTGCTGTATGTGGCCCCTTTTTGTGGCAGAAAGGGTGGCCACATACAGCAGGTACCACTGCACAGGTTATGTGAGGACTTTTCCAAGTAATCAACCATGCGGGGGAGAAGACTAGATTTTTACATGTAAATAAACAAGACTTGTGACCCTTAAGAATTTTCTCAGAGGGTATTTCAGGTTTTGAAAGGGTAATATACCCCCATTTGGGGGTTAATGGAAACACTGATGCACAAGTAACAGTTTATGTGTATACTTATAGAGGATAGGAACATTGTTCATGTTATCCTTGTATAGTACGACACCAGCACCAAGCTACAGGTCATGGAGCATACAGCTGATCTCAGGTCATGGAGCATACAGCTGATCTCAGGTCATGGAGCATACAGCTGGTCTCAGGTCATGGAGCATACAGCTGATCACAGGTCACTTTATCAGTCATTGTCAGGACTGCAATTGTTTAGGGTTTGTTCGGAGTAATATTTCTACATGTAGACTGAAACCAAATGTCCCCCAGTCATGAATTGGTTTCCTGTAATGTTTGGCAAAAGTTTGCTCATTGGACCAACCAGCAGTTTTTAATACCGTCACCACAGGGACTACCTCTCAACTAGCACAGCTTGTTGAAGCTGACCTAGTGCTGTGCGGGCTAAACATTTTTATATCTTATTCCAGCTACTTTCAGAGATTCTTTCATGCACCTTAAAGTGTTTTGGCTTACCGGCTTAACAAAACTGACAATTAGTCTTATTTCATTTCCACGGATGGAAGCTGTTTGTTTGACTTATTCACTGTACACCTCCACCATACATAATGCTGCTACCTGGGGGAATCTATTTAATCTTGTTTCCTCTAAATGTGTCCCCGGTCTAGTCCATTTTAATGGATTTCCTATGCTATAAGCTTTGCCTTCTGAATCTAATCTGATATATCGCATGTGTATTAAATGTAAGGTTTTGCCATCTCTGGCCAGTGAGCAAAGCCACAAGCGTGACTAACTGAAAGGTCATATTCATTGTTAAAGTTAGATCACCCAATGGGTCTAGTGTTTGCAAATAGTTCAAAACAATTTAAGTATCCCACACTGAGATTTGGGGGGATGGCCAGTCTCTTCTCAGAAACCGCTTTCGTGAAACTCACTGTAAGAGGGTGTATCCCGGCACTAGATCCACTGTACTCATCTGGGTTAATGCCAATATAGGAGATTGTGCTGCATTAAGAGAACTATAGTCCAGTTTCATATACATGTAAGTGGCACAGAAGCACATTGTTCACAGTGGTTGTGTATGTACAGAAATTTCTCTGACTTGAAAAGTCAACCTATCCAGCAATGCATGTCCTTGATTGTTTTTGTCTCCCTGGCCTCCTAGAGGACATGGTGGTCTCTTGCACTGCTGCAGAAAGTGCTTGTATTTATAGGCTTTCCCAGAAACATGAAAAAATCCACAGCTGCATTTTGGGTACTGCTGGCTGTTGTGCTGCTTCTATGGCAGTGTCTCCTGTGACCTGGGAAGCCAAACAGGCCAGTAGTAACACATTTATCAATACTGCAAACCATTGTTGCTTGGACCAAAACCATGCCATTATGATCATGGCTTCTGCCTCTTCCTTCCCGATTTTCTTTAATGCTTTGCCAAGAAGGCTAAAGGGGGGAAAGTCATGCAAGTACTTTATTTGTCTGCATGCAATTGAAAAAGCATCTGCTTCTGATGCCTCTGGTTCAAGCTGCCATAATCTGTATGGCCTCATTTGAAACTTTAATCTCGAAGCAAGTAAATCCACCTTGGGCAGTCCCCAAAGGTTGGTGATTTACAGAAGATACTGTGTAATTCAGTATTGTCATGAAAAATTCTTTGTCAGTGTTGTCCCCAGCTTTTCAGGAGGGCAGGGCACCTTTAATCTAAAAGGGCACTTTTAAAGCACACAATGACAACCAAAAAGGGTTTTCAAAAGTAGCAGTCCAAAAAACAGGCTATTTTTGTTGTTTTTATGGAAATAGTTCTGAATCTGCATCTTATACTCGTCGTCAGTGGATAAATTGATACATTGTTTTGCCAATTAGTTTAAATTATATTGAAGTTTTATGACAAAATGATGTTATTGCCCAGAATATCAAAAAAAAAACATAGGAGAAAAGGGCAGAGGGCTAAAGAAAAAGGGCAGGGAGCAACACAAACAGGCAGGGCAAATCTCCCTTCTATTTTAAGCTACAGACAACACTGTTTGTTCATCGGCTTCAAAATTTTGTGACGCCAAAATGAAGGCTGAAATGAGCCTATATTCCCTATCTGTGCACTACTGCCATATTTGTCTTGCAATGGCATTGTAGTTCTGCTTTCCTCCCATGTTATTTATGTAATCCATTGCTGTTGTCTTAGCCATTCTGATGTAAATCTGTACCTGCTGTTCCCGTGTGCAAAAGCTGTCGAGGTAAACCAGGCTACTACCAGCTTTAATTGGTTTATATGTAATTTACTCTCAGTTTCAGACCAGTATCCTCTTGTTCTCTCATTTTCGGGACACATCCCTAGCCTATAGTACTGGATGCATCAGAGGTTATTACTATACATGTACATGTACATATACATGTATCTGGATTTCCATGATCCCCTGAATTAAATGCAGTACCCAGATTATCAAGCCACCACTGAATGTCGTTCTTTGCTCCATTAGATAGTACTGAGTATGCTTCAAAATGTCCATAATGTGTAGCCACTGTCTTGGATTGTTCACTGTCCAAAACAGACTAATACAATGTTGTCTATTTCATAGGAGGAAAGGCTGCTACCATAAGGCCAACCAGTTCTGCCAGTTGTCTGATCTTTACAATTCCTGAATTGAGGACCAGTGAACATATTGATTTGATGCCTTCAATTCTTTCTTGCGCAAGTTGTACTGTCATGTTTACAGAATTGAGTATGAAACAGAAGTAAATCGGTGTTTGTGTTGGTTCCAATACCGACTTTGTATAATGGGGAATAAAACCAGCTTCCAAGCTCACCTACATGGTGTCTATTATACAATTTCACCTCGGTTGACATTGGTTTTTCCGGTCAATATCCACGTCTGTCCCCTGAAAAGTCTATAATTATTTCATTAAACAATAAGAGCATGATTTTTCATATTTACTGTTAAAATTTGATGAATTCTTAACTAGTGATTACATGAACAAATAACTGACAGTTCAACATTCTTTAATAATTTGACAAATCCATTAGTTCTGTGTACGTGTAGGACCTTCAAAGACTTCTAGGCCTAAATATTGCAGTCACTATCCAAATGTCACAGTCATTCTCCTGTTCAACAAAATAAATATGTCTTGGTATTTATAAAATTAATGCCCATGTGACTTTTCAGGGAAAATGGTAAACACAGACAAAATGAAAAAGTTAATTTTATCAATTTGAAGTTCAGCTATAAATATAAATTTGGGCACATTTTGACACAGGCCTATAAGGCATGCAAACACAGCCAGTTACAATTGAAAAATGTTGTAGTCAATATTAACTGTGCAATTTTGTCCACTTACCACTAGCCCAGTCAATGGCCAATTTGTCAGGTTTCACTAAGAGGACAAAAAAGTACTAAATATTACCTTTCTGTACTGACTTGGCCGATTTTCCTTTTAATTGTACGGACTTGTACTGAACCAACAATGGTATGTAGAAGGATGGACGGACGGCAGATGGAAGGAAACTGTGCAAACCTATAGTCTCTGGTGGGGGTTCTAATTACCCAGTATGCACCCATTCACTTATTCAGCGATATCTCTAAATTGTTTAGTGATATTGCTTAATCACTTAGGGATTATCTCTTAATGATTTAGGAAAATCACAAAATGATTTAAGATGTCATTAAAAGAGGCCATGTAGCCATGTTGCCAAATGGGATTAAATGTCAAAATGACTTGCCATATTAAAAAAACATGACCTCCAGTTATTCCCCGCTCAATCTTTACAAATCATCCTTACCCACACCCACAAAGAAGTTATGGCTTTATTTTCTTAAAGATCTTCCATGCTTCTTTCACATAAAAATAACAGAATACACAGGAATTTTGTCTGCATCATTTAATACATAGTACAGTCCCTTTCTGTTCCTGTATGATTAAATTGGCAAGAAAAAAAGGTACAAAATCATGCACATGTCAAGCAGGGAAGAGGTAACAATTAGCCTTCACCATTTCCCATCTGTTCGCAACAATATACATTGTACATCATTGTATCACATTTATAGCTGTATTTATCATGTCTCTTTTATGTGAAGAATCTTTACCTATTCTGTTGTCGGCATGCAAATGCTACTTTTCCATCCTTCTTACAGTGTTTCAGCTGAACAACTCATTTAATTCCTTAGATTTATTACATGCTCTAATACAATACAGATCTTCAAAGCAGGTGGTAAATCCCTGTAACAATTTACTCAACATTCGACATGAATTTTGTGCTGACAAAGGTTGTGTCAATGGCATCCTTAAAGGTCAAATGCCACCATACCATTAAAAGCTGCTTACAGTAGAAAGCCTATTGAAGCCACTGGTATGCTTTGGTAGCAGTGAGACAGGGAACATGGTGAGACACTGTTATATGCCGGTTTCGTTATCCATATATAGATATATAAACCAAAAAACCCTAAAAAATGTCAAGTGTGCTTGTTATTGCAACCTATTGCTCTGTTATGAACATATCTCTATATAGGGAGCTACATGATTTTTATCATCCTCCCCACACTGGGGGACCATGTCAAATCACTTTACTGCATTTTGGGTTTGACGTTGTGACGTGAAAAAATTTGCTCCTTCATGGAGCCTACTTTTGCCAAGGAAGTCACACTTATGTGTATTACAAAAGTGCATTGTACAGATTTCTTCTTTTTTTTTTTTTTGAGACATGATCATTTGATGATGGAGAGCTAGACTACAAAGCCAGTACACATAAAGTATCTTGGTCATGATCTTAAACAGGTCAGGCATATTTCTGAAAATGTCAAGGTATGTTCAAGGTATGTTCACATACTCTTGTTCATATCATGTACACCACAATGAGGAGTTAGAGTAAAATCTGTCTTCAAAGACTAGCCCCAGAGATGACCAAACTCGGGTCCCTCAAGACAGATGGCCGCTCACAGGAGATTTAAAGAACATGAAGAGTAGCAAGCACTGTATTTTGACGGGCTGTCTTTCAAGGCAGGTGGTCTCTTATTGGAGTGATCTGTCAGGAAAGGGCCCACTGTGCTATGTCACAGTGTCAGTCTCTCAGATAACCTTTACACTGTTTAGTTGCCCCATTTAACTTCTGTACTGGTCCCTTGTCCATGGTCTGTGATGATGCAGACCTCGGTGAACATGCTTGAATAGCTGTATTGACATATTCAATGCTTTTAATGTGAGATGGGGGGAGGGGGGGGGGGGGGAGCAACAGGTTTCATTTCCCAGGAAATACTGGCGTGCTAGTGCTGCAATTAATGGTCTTTTAAAAAAAACTGAATCTGGAATTATTACAGTACTTCAGGTGAATGTGACATTTGCTGTTATTAGCATTGAAAAAGTTAAATGCAATGTCCTGTGTCCTGTAAAACCCATCACGCCATTCAACATTCAAGTTGGACTCCACGAGCCAGGTCTGCAGTCAGCCACATTACTGCCCGGCAACAAGTACACTGTACACCTTTGTTACAGCAATTTCCCACCTGACAATTCACATTTTTCCTCTTCGGCATTTTCTAGTTTACTGGCTATCTCTTCTGTATTGTGAGGCAATCCAGTTTGATATTAAGGAGCCTATTTTGGATAGTACATGCACATCAGGAATGTGACTATAAATACTTCATGAAAGTATAAATCCAGTTTTAATATTAATCTTTGCTTCAGCTCACCACCTCCACAAAACACAAATAAATGATGCAAAGTAACAAATTTGTTGTACATGTATTAGGTGAACAAGAAAAGAAAGCATTAGAACATGCAGCCCATGCGCTAGTGAACAAAGCACACAAAATCTTCACTTCCAAATTTCCTTATGGCATAGCAGAAGGCTCTTCAGGTCCACTATATTTCACAAGAAAACTAATTTAAAACAGTACAATAAAGTTTTAAAAATGCATATGCTTAAAGAATTCCTGATTTTGGTAAAATCTTTTCTTCCTGTAGCATACCATAGTGGAAAGCTCGGCACTGTCTTTTGTTGAAGATCTGCCTTGTGGCAGCATGGAAACCAGTTTCAACCATCTCTGAACTCATCATTTCAACCTTCATTCTCCTGGCATGGTCAAAATTCAAAATCTCCTCTATTTGAGGATATGCCCCACACAAATACATCCACAATAGACAATTCACAATCTCTTCAATATGCAGATATGACCTATATAAATTAAATGTGGCCACATTTATGAAGGTTTAATGGTTAATTCCACATGCAGAAAATTTCTGAATCACAACTCTGTCATGTGTATGAAAACGAACACAAAATGACAGTGCATCTGTATCTGAATAATATGCAATAAAAATAACTATAAACTATATGAAGGTTAGGAGTGAAGAACTAGATCTCTCCTGCTGTAGGTAAGGAGACTGGGCTCAAAAATAACACAAACAAAACAGCAAACAAACTGAGTGTCACTGAGCACAGACACAAGTTCCCCAATTCTACATATATTTTGAGTGAGCACCTTCATAGCCAATGTCCTTTATCACTGTGTCAAAGCTCAACAACTTGGGGTCAAAGGTCATGGTGACACCAACAATGTAATTCACAAATGGAGCTGTGTAGTTACTTCCTGATCACTTTTATCAGACAGCAAGTGCTACCTCTATCCTGGCACATAACGCAGCTTGAATCACTTTTCACAAGGCTAACTTTAGGCTACGCAAGCTCCATAAAATGTATGTTTTCACAAGTGCAGTTTATCTGAAAATATACATTTTGGCATATGTGTATGTTGAACTTCTGTTTGTTTTTAATCCATGTAACAAAGATACAACACATTTTTATGTATAATAAAATGTATATGTACATCTGAGACAACAGCTTGTCATTTTTTTTTTTTTTTTTGGTTTCTAGAAAAACAGTGGTGAAATACAGATTTAAATACGTGATACGATCTGTGTATTAACTGGGTGGGAATACATGGCATTATGTATGGTCTGTGTCCAGTTGACGAGAAACTGCTAGAGGTGTAAGAGTAAATTACACAGTGTTTCATCAAAAAAAAAGAAAAGTCAATGATGTTAGATTGACCTGGGTTTATGAATATCTATAGGTAGAATCTGGTTCAGAACATTGGACCGCAGATGTGTTGCTCTCATCGGGGTTTGCCCCAATGCATTTGATATCTGTTTCAGCATCTTGAGTGTCTGTGACTTTGTTGGGTTTTTCATCTTCCCTGAGGTCTTCCAAAAGCTGAGAAATGGCATCATTAGACAGTGCCTGGTAGGGCACGATCTCCATGGACTGACTGCTGGCATTGACTGCCAGATTTTCTGGACCACAATCCCGCATCAAGTCATCTGGTATTGCAAATTCAACTCTGCTGCCTAAAAAAACAAACAAATGCATATCACACACATGCATGACTTGTAAATGGACTGCCACTAGGGTGGAGTGTGGCTCTTTCGCAGACAGAAAACACATTTTGAGTTTCAGGCTGTTTGGATAATAGAAAGGTTGGAGATACTGGGAACAAGAACCACTAAACTCTGAGGCTTTGGGAACATGAAACACTCAGTGGGCAGGTTTCCAGGAGCAAGGTGTGGTTCCCTTCAGTGCAGGAGCAGCTGCTTTAACCCTTTCCCCCTTGAATTAAAGACTGAGTCAATAGCTTTCCTTGGCATGGGTTGGGCACTAAGTGCCCAACCCATGCCAAGGAAAGCTATTGACCTGGGGCATGTGATCTTGATAGGTCTCATCTGTCATTCTCCGTCAAATTAGCTTTCATTACTGTTAAAACTAGATGTAATGGTGATGCTTGCACCACTGAGGGGACCACCATATACAAACATGGTACAGTTCAGGTCAGCAACTATTGCTGCATGCTAGAAGTTTACCCTCTAATAAGGTCACATTTCCAGTGCATTTGGGGTGGTATCAGTAGGAGAATCACTTAAAAATCCTGCATTCAGAAGCAAATAAGCTTAAAAAATTCAGTGATTGTGGACACACTGAATTTTACACAAGTGGCTGTGTCACCTTGAGAAATGGGACAAGGTCACTCATGTTCAAACTTAACCATGGCCCTATAGAGGACTATAATCATGTACACTATAAAACCCACATATGAAAAACTTTATAAAGTATTGTGCAGACACTAAATTTCACAAAAGTGGCTGTGTGACATTGGGAATTGGGTCAAGGTCACTCATGTTTGAACTTCACCTTTGTCAAATAGAAAACTATAATGATGTGCAATATGGAAGCCCTAGCTCAAAAACTTCTCAAGTTATCATGCAGAAATACGCCAACACCATATTCACTAATGTGGCTCTGTGCCCTTCATAATTGGGTCATGGTCACCTTTTTGAACTTGACTTAGCCCTTACAGGGGGCTATAATCTTATGCAATATCAAAGCCCCACCTCAGAAGCTTCAACAAGGAACACTCCTGTGGACTCCTAGTTCTGATTTGTTCACCAGGTGGCGCTGTGATTTTTTTTGCCAAATTTTGATGATTTTTTTTGGTGTGTTTTTGCTATTTTTGATATCTTCTCCAGAACTGTCACTCAGATTAGGCTGAAAATTGTTGGATATGTTCCTTGTGTAAGGGCCAAACAAAGGAGTGTTCCTGTGTGACATCAAAGCAATCAGGTGAGCGGTTTCCAAGAATACATTTTAAGATTAGCCCTCCCCCCCCAAAAAAACAAAACAAAACAAAAACACCTAAAAAAAATCACTGGAGCATGACCATTTAAACAAACTTCATAGAGATCCACTTACTATACTTTGCAACCAAGTTTGAGGTGAATCTGGCCAGTGGTTTTGGAGTAGAAGTCGAAAATATTAATGGTAGGCGCCCAAGGACGAAGGATGACTGATATGCCTAACCACCACATAAGCTCTGCTGACTGACAAGTCCGCTGAGCTTAAAAAAATTGCAGCGCCACCTGGTAAACAAATTAAGAACTAGGAGTCCATAAGAGTGTTCCTGTGAAATATCAATGCAATTTGGTGAGCAGTTTCTTCGGAGATGATTCTTTAAGATTTGCCCACCCCCCCATCCCCCCCAAAAAAAAAAAATTATAAAAAAAAATAATCAAAAAAGGCAGCACTACACATAGGTCTATAATTTGTTTATTTATATCGAAAGTAGTCGGGCATTAAAAATTTTGGCATTTTGACGGGGTGTGGGGGTGTCAAATATGGAGTATTTAGCAAAATAGCATTGAGAGAATGTATACCCTCGGTGCCCACTATCTTTTTTTCCTCAATTATGCATTTTTTTTTGAGGTTGCGCAGTAGAATACTTTACATACAATTTCCACATTGTTGTTTATGAAATGAAGGAGCACTTTTGGATGTGTTCTTGGGGCAAGTTCTGGTGACAGACACCGCTGTACTGTGTGTCACTCAGTCGGCCATCAAATTAACACTTCAAAAGTTCCATAACAAGTTTAAAAATAATAAGAAAAAGCTCAGCCTGGTTTTCAATAGGAATGTGGTCCACTATGATGTGCATCTCTGAAAATTTTTGGGAAGCTGCGTTGGATCCTTCTTGAGATATTATATGGTAACGTCATCCCCTTGTGCACCACTCAGATGGCCTCAAAGATAAATACTTTAAAGTTTCACAAAAGGTAGACGAAGCTAGTTTTTAAGAGGAACCTGGTTCATCATAGGATGCATCTCTGACAAAAATTTGCGAAAGCTGTGGTCAACATTTTTGGAGATACCGTGGTAATGTCATCAGGGTTTATGCCAGTAAGATGGCCTTCAAAAAAATACATTAAAAGTTTCATAAAAACTTCAAAAATAATCAGAGGAAGCTGGTTTTACATAGGAACCTGGTCCCTCATAAGAAACGCCTCTGAGCCTCTGAAAAAAATTTGGTAAAGCTGCAGTCAATATTTTTAAGATATCACGGTAACGTTGATGCCATACATTAAAAGTTTTAAAACAATCAGACAAAACTGGTTTTCAATAGGAACCTGGTCCATCATAAGGTCCTGTCACAAAAATTTGGTACAGCTACACTGGATATTTTTTTTAGATATCGCGGTAATGTCAACAAGATGGATGGACAGATGGATGGGCGGAAGACGGACAATGCAGGGGACGACAATACCCTCCGGCACTTTATGTCCCAAGGGTAAAAATCACTGGAGCAAAACCATTTGAACAAAGTTGGTAGAGACCCACCCAAGTGCATTGCCACCAAGTTTGAAATCAATCTGGCTGACAGTTTTTTAGGAACTAGGAATCCCTAGAGGTGTTCTTCTGTGTGATATCAAAGCAATTTGGTGAGCAGTTTCAGAAAAGATTTAAGGTTTGCTCAAAATAAGAACAAAAAAAAAAAATATATAAAAATCATAAAAACTAAAAAAAAACCCACTGAAGTGAGAACATTCTGAACAGACTTGGTAGAGACCCACCCAGGGAACATCCCCTCTAAGTTTAAAGTGAATCTCAATAACAGGTTTGGAGAAGATTTCGGAAATGTGAATTGTGGACGGATGGACAACAGTGAGCGGTTTGTGGGGAGATTTTTTAAGGGTTTGCCCAATAAAAACAAAACAAAAAAAATCATAAAAAAAGTCCAAAAATCACTGGAGCATGACCATTTGAACAAACTTGGTAGAGACCCACCCGAGGTACATCCCCACCAAGTTTGAAGTGAATCTTGCTGATGGTTTTGGAGATGTCAAAAATGTGAATTGTTTAAAGACAGACAGAACCGACGGACGACTGAGCCTCCAAAAAGCTCAGCCTGATTAGTAAGTCAGATGAGCTAAAAAACGATTATGAGTTAAAAAGCCATATTACAGGTGGTAACTTTATTCAGGAACTTGAAAATAAGACTGCAATGTCAGGTAATACGATATTAGCACTTATATTCTGCTAAGTCCTGAGCAGGCAAGGAGAGTTTGTGAGGCCTAAAAAAAAAATGTCGTTTCCTCTTGCAGGGAAGCAAAAAAGTAGGGTAGGTAGGTAGGGGTTCTTTTCTACATTTTTGTTTACTGTGAATCCCTTAATCACAAGGTGATTTGATGTACTTAAGTTGAGTTATCTGACATCAATATTGTATTACAAATTATTTAATGCTTTTCTGACAAATTCTTGTAAACTATAAACAAAAATTATTCTTGTTAAACTGAGCTTCAAACATGCAGTGTTCATGCTTTCTGACCTTGTCTTTCATAGAAGAGAATGTATGCATTACTGCAGTCACGTTCACATGGACTTTGCTGCATGGCTGTTTCATCATTGTAGTAGTACCACAGATTGCTCAAAGGATGTCTCGTGTATGCTGTGTAGTGGCCAGAGTTAGCCCCTGTATAAAAACAAAGAACTTTTTTCATTCAACTTAACCATAAGTCACCTATACGCCAATATATCAACATGCAAAATTTCCTGTAAAAAATTACCAGTATGCACCTGAATTTGTCCCATTCACATTTAAAGTGTTCTGTCACACTCCACAATGAATGACCAAGCCGGGACAGTACAGGACTGTCATGAATTGGGGGTGGGGGTGGCACTTTAAAATGTTTAATTTTTACCATTTGTACATTCTAAATAGAGGAATATAAACAAGCGGACTGTGACAGTCCTGACTTGGGCTTCAGATTGATATCAAGATCATCTTTGCTTAAGACCACTCGTACACTTCACAAGTCAATTTTTAAATTAAAAGTGCCACAATCTACTATTAAATGCTCAGATATTTGCTGATATGTCAGTTTGACCTTTCAAGGTCACTCAAGATAAAAATTAACATCAAAAGAAACCCAAAGTTTTTAAAAGTAACCATGAGTCTATCATCTACCAATACCAAGATACCTGTTACTATGTCAGTTGACCTTTTGATGTCTCTCAGGGTCAAAATTAACAACAAAACAAGGGGCTGTGTGAACAGCCCATGCTCAGCTGACCTAGATATTCATCACACTTGTGGTTCTGTGAACTTGGGAAAGGACAACATATGTACTTAACAAAGATACATCCCTACCAAGTTTAGCACAAATTTGGCCAAAATTATAGTTTAAACCATTACAAGAAATTCACAGGTTAAACTTAGAACTTTTTTGAAGATTTTCCAAACCAAAAAATCATAAAAATTCCAAAAATCAATGGAGCGTGACCATTTGAACAAACTTGGTAGAGACCAACCCAAGGTACATTGCCACAATGTTTCAAGTCAATCTGACTGACAATTTCTTTGGCATAGTCAAAAAAAAAAAGAAGAGAATTAGCATTAGAATGCCCATTGTCTTGCATAGTAATCAACAAGTAAGGTACATTTACTGATAAGTACCCCAATTGAAAAAAAAAACAAAACTTCACAGCAGTGCCACCTGCTGAACAATTTTCTTTGACCCTTCCACAAGGAACATATCCACCCAGCTTCAGCTTAATCTGAGTGACAGTTCTGGAGAAGTTGAAAATAGCAAAAACATACAAAAAATCATACTAAAATACAAAAAGATTGCAGTATCACCTGGTGAACAAAGTAAGAACTAGGTGTCCCCAGGAGAGTTCCCGTGTGCTATGAAAGCAATTAGGTCAGTGGTTTCAGAGAAGAAGATTTTTCTTAATTTTCCCCCCAAAAGAACAACAAGAGGCCTGTGTGAACAGGCCATGCTCAGCTGACTTAGAAATTGATGACACTAGTGGCAATGTGGTATTTGGAAGAAGTTCAAGGTCATCCACAGTGGAGCCAGTTATGTCAATTAACTGTCCTTCAGCATCTGAGTATGAATGTTAATACCACACCGAGTCAATATGTTGGTATGTAATTGAAAAATTGCATCACCAATTTACTGTCTGAGTCTAACCCTCATAAGTTCAAGATCTTCCACATATTGTGTGTCTGTCCTCAGCACCTGGAGGACCACTATCATGAACAATATCCCAGCCAGTATATACAATTTCGAAACAATTGGCCAAGTGGTTTCAGAGAAGAAGATTTTTTAAGATTTCCCCCAAAAATGAATAAAAAAATTCATAAAAAATCTAAAAATCACTATACCGTGACCATTTGAACAAACTTGGTAGAGACCCACCCAAGGCACATCCCCACCAAGTTTGAAGTGAATCTGGCTTGTGGTTTTAGAGAAGAAGTCGAAAATGTGAATTGTGGATGACGGACGACAGACGGTCGACGGATGCCTAACCATCACATAACCTCAGCTGACTGACAAGTCAGCTGAGCTAAAAACATTCATAAAAAATCCAAAATTCTTTGCAATGTCACCATTTGAACAAACTTGGTAGAAACCCACCCAAGGTACATTGCCACCAAGTTTGAAGTGAATCTGGCCGATGGCTTTTGAGAAGAAGTTGAAAATGTTAATTGTAGATGGACGACGGACAAGATGACAGATGACCTACCTTCTTAAAAGCTCAACTGACTTGTCAGTTGAGCCAAAATAGAACAACAACCACAGTACCACCTGTTATACAAATTAAGGTCTATGGATGACCAAACATGTCCCTATGTAATTTCAAAACAACTTGCAAGGCAAAAGGATGTATTCATATTCAGATGCGGTCCTACTCTAACAGCAAAAGAGGGAGCCACCTTCATCAGGGCAGATCCATATATTTAGCATGACAAAAAGTACTTTCTCAATAAAATAAACGAAAATGACACATAATAATCTTAAGAAAATGTTTTAACATATATTTGAAACATAAAGGATGCCTGAATTGATTAGAAATGAGCTCTCTTGTGCTTGAAAAGGTATTATTTATGGATGTTTGTGTAGTATATAATACAAATCTGCCCTGATCATGGTGGACGCATCAGTCTGTTGCCCTGGCAACACAGGAAGTGAGTTAAATATGAATGTCTCCTATTTTGGACTCAATTTTTCAAGATTTTACCCCAAAAATGAAAAAAAAAAAAAAATAAAAAATAAAAAATAAAAAAAAATAAAAAATGAAAAAAAAAAATTGGAGCATCACCATTTGCATGAAACTGGTAGAGACCCAGTCAAGGTACATCCCCTCCAAGTTTGAAGTGAATCTGGACGACGCTTTTGCATAAATTGAAAAAAAGTGAATTACCCTCAGACCATAAAGTGTAACAAGAGTCTGTCTTAGCAGGCAATTGCAATCCCCATTGGCTTACACAATTTGTAATCAATGGGAATGCATGCATGAACAGGCAAGTACCCAAATTGAAAAATTTGCTAAAAATTGGGGATCTGCAGTATCACCACCTACTCAACAACTCTGTTTATTATCCTCCTACAAGCTCAATTTTCACCAAGTTTCACAACTTTCTTAAAGACACTTTTGCAGAACAAGAAAAAAGTGAAAATTCGCATAAGTTTGTAAACAACAGGCCCATGGGCCTAGTGTGCTCTGCTGGCACCGTGGCTATATTGCACCTATATCTTCATTTCAAAGTTGCAAGTCCTCAAGTGGCTTCTGAACATATAAAGCTTATGTGATTTTAGTGTCTGTCTGATGGGTTCACCAGATGGCACTTCCCTCTACATGTAATCATAGCTTATTTGTGCAATTCCTGTCATAGATATTGTTGCATGTGCCAAGACAACAATCAGTGAGTCCTTCATTTATGTCCTCAGTGACCTTGGGACAGAAGATTAAGGTCACTCAAATTATGTAATACAAGAGGCCAATGGGCTTGCACTGTCCTGACATTGCCGTTGATGTCAAAGCTACACCATGTCATTATAAAATCACCTCTATCAACTTTACAGGCATGTTACCTCACAAAAATAGGTCTAGGTCACTGATTTTATATAACATTCTAGCATTGCACATAGTCTATACATCACATACATTTGGCAAGTCTAATCCAATTACTTTTCCAAATATAGAATTTTATATCTTAAAACTTATTTTGGCTCATAATTTCTGTCAAATTATAGGTGGCGCCACTAGTATCACCAGCAAGTTATACTTCAACCTTCCTCACAAACCAACCAAATTCTGTGAAGATCAGCCAAAAATTAAAGATACTAGAGCAGGGTTTATACAGCATAGCAAAGCCAAAATTCCATACTTTTTCCAAGTACTTTCCAAACCATTTTTTTCCCAAAATTCCAAACTCAATCATCCGTGGTTTTATGGGTATGTATATATGTATATATATATATATATATATATATATATATATATATATATATATGTATATATATATACGTATATATATATGTATGTATGTATGTATGTATGTATGTATGTATATATATATATATATATATATATATACACACGGTGGTTCCCCTCTTATAAGGCCACCCCAAATGTTTCCTTATTACAAGAGGTGGTCTCTCTTCAAGGGGAAAATATTATGAAAATGCCATACTTGCTGCACAGCAAAGTGGCCTTTGTAGAGGGAGTGGCATCTCTTTGGGGGTGGCTTACAAGAGGGGGACCAATGTATACAATTTATATATTGAACAAAAAACAACAACTTTTTGTTTGATACTAGCAAGTGCTGCTTCCCCCATATTTTTCAAGTGCACATTACTTGCACACACCTTGCATCTTGCGCTGTATTTGTCCTGTTTTACGTTTTACAGGCAAAACCCAGTCCTTGTATTTGGGGTTTTCCAGCTAAAGTTCATTATATGTACAGCCTTTCACTGATGTTGCAGCTTGGTGCACAATTTATGCCTGCGGCAAACATTTATGGTCGTTCATCCATAATTCATGATGGACCATCACTCGTAATCAAAATGACGCATGCTTGTTTTTCAAATCTTGTAAAGAATCCCGTTGCATTGAGAGTTGGAAAAAGCTGCCTCCCATGATGCTGTGCAATGCAGAAAACCCCATATATGCTATATTTAGCAACGAAAACAAACTACGATCATAGGTATTGCAGCAAACATTAAAATAAAGTCACACAAATAGATTTTTTCATTCTGTATCGATTTTTGTTTTAAACCGGAAAATCGATTTTCCATACTTTTCAAGACTTCTTTATGAAATTCCATACTTTTCAAAGGCCTGGAACAGAGGGCATTCAAATTCCATACTTTTCAAGCCTTTTCAAGCTCTGTGCGAACCCTGAGAGTATTCACAAAATTTTCAAATTTTGACCCCTATCTTGCATAATATTGTAGGGGGCACCACAAATATTGGAAGGGATCTAGATTTTCATACACCCTAAGTCATGAAAGTTATATTAGGCTGCCTTGAAAACTGTGGACAGTATCTTGGTTACAAGATGTTCACATTTTGACCTTTATATTACATAAAACTATCAGTGGCGCCACCAATATTGATGGCAACAAAGATTTTCATGCACTTTATAACTTGTAAACGTTATATGGGCCTAACTCAAAAATTGTGCTGTTAAGAGCACTCATGATATGACCCTTCTATTTCAACTGGCCATTTGACCTTGACTTTCAAATCGGATTAAAAATTGTAATGTTCAAAATATGCGTCCCACATCCAGCTTTCCATACATGCTCTGTTTGTTCAAATCGGGTAATAACTTTTTGAGTTATTGAAGAAAAACAATAAATTTGGACAAGCGCCAAACTCTGTAATAACTGGGTCATAGTGACCCAAACTGTGGGTCATCAAGTAAAGTTTTATGTACAATGTAACCACGTGCAATTTTGATCTGGAGGCTCAATTCTCTTTGCATTTGATGCCCAAGCTACACCCTGTCATTATAAAATCACCTCTTTCAACTTTACAGGCATGGTGACCTCACAAAAATAGGTCAAGGTCCCTGATATTGTATAACATTCTAGCATTAGACACGGTCTTTATAACCTATAAATTTGGCAAGTCTAATCCAATTACTTTCCATTTATGGAATTTTATATTTTAAAACACATTTTAGCTCATAATTTCATCAAATTATAGGTGGCCCACTAGTATAATTAGAAACTTAAGACTTTGACCTCCTGCACCTTCTCACTAGAGTTTGGTGGAGATCCATCACAAATTAAAGATGCTAGAGTGTTCACAAGATTTTAATATTTTGACCCCTATATTACATAATATTGTAGGTGGCACCACCAATATTTAAATGGACCTAGATTTTCATACACCCTATAAGTTCTGAAAGTTATATTGGGCTGACATCAAAACCTTTCACGTTATTTGGCTCACAAGCCAAAAGTTTACAGACGGATGAACATGAGCGATGCTATAAGCTCTGCAACCTTAGGCCAGCAGAGCTAAAAAAGATTAGAAAAAATTGCAGCAACACCTGTTGAATAAGTTACAGTCAAGGAGTCTGCATGTGTCCCTATACATTTTAAAGCAACTGGCAAAGCGGTTTGGAAGAAGATTTTTATTTTAGAGATTTCACAAACCTAGCCAAGGTACATCCCCAATGAACAAAGATCCACCATATAAGCTCAGCTGACTTGTCAGTCAGCTGAGCTAATAAAAGTAATGAATTTCACTTCTATATTGCTTTGTATTTGTCATTACACACGAGATGCCATCAGTCAACAGATCTATCTCTGATGCATTCTGGGTACAATGCATGCACAGCATATCAAGAAAAGCAGTTGCCACAGTATTCAGTGCCTGATGGGTCTTATCTACTATTACTGTTGCATTGTCTGATCTACTCCTGTCCCGTTGTCTTATCTACTCCTGTCCCATTGTCTTATCTAGTGCTATCCCATTGTCTTGTCTACTGCTGTCCCATTGTCTTGTCTACTGCTGTCCCATGGTCTTATCTACTGCTGTCCCTTTCTCTTATCTACTATTGTCACATTTTCTTCATCAACTGCATCACTCAGGACCCGATGCACTGTCCACAAAGAATCTGAAAAAAATTTCCTGTCCCAAATTGGAGGTAAAACTCAATTTTAAGGGTACCATGTATTGGTCATACTGTACACACACGATGGAATAAGGTGCAATGTATTGACCTTACTCTGTGCACATCATATGCGGCCGTTTGACCAGGATCTGTACCCTAAAACGAAATTTTACCACATTGGACACATGAGATGACTCAGCAGAGAACAGATATCCAACACAAGAGGTTGGGAATTGAGTGCACAGTCATCTCCTCTGAATTTTCTGATGACAAATGTCTACTTTGTTGTCAGAATCACAATTCTTCACCTTTCCTTTATTCCACTGCTAACTTAAATCTGGCAGAAAAGTGACAATCAAATTTCAGGGAGTTCTTGCCTTCTGTCAAAGCACAAAGCTGGTGTAAAAGTACAAGTTTTCAGTACACATTGAAATTTACAATGAAAATTTACCCTCTTCAATACACATTGGCTCCAATATCAATATGACAATTGATAGAACAAGTATGAACTGTGCTGAAATGATGTGCCTATGTATCAACAGCCTGTAACAGTGTAAGCAACTACACCAGTTTACAAAATGTACCTGCATAACAAAGAACACATTTGTATGTCAAAATGTGACATAATTTTTCAATCTGTTAAAAAGTATGAAGAGACGAGTTAAAATATACCTCCAAAATGGCAGATGCAGCTGTGCAGATCATAGTTGAGGTTGTCAGTGATTGGTCCCGTCATGTAGTCTGTCAAATCCAACCCTTCCAGTGGGAAAGTAACCTGGTTGTCTATCTTGGTGCTTGACAACTCATGAAATACGAACCTAAAAAGATTTGTTCTTCTTAACATAGTTGTGTATGGAAAATTGATCATCTACATCAAATACACTTTGATTACCACTAGGGTTGGGAATTGGTCCGAATTTCAAAGTCTCGATGATTGGTTTTTAGAAGTGACCGATGATCGATTATAATCGGTTTTGGGAGTATTCTCAACAACTCATTGACAGAGCTTAATGAACCAGTTTCAAGTTCTTTTTTAAAACAAAATATGAAGGTACACACCAGAGATACCACCCTATTGGCTTGCCTTCTTGCATTTACTTGTGCTTTCTAGTGCTTTATTGCTTTATGATGTGACATGCATGTGTTACCTACAAAAGTAAAGAAGCACTATTTCTACACTACTGCTACTACTATACTAACTAGTACTACAAAGCATATTTAAGTCACAATTTATTGACTTTATTAAAAGAAATCAGTTAATATGTACTACTAGTCATACACTACAGAGGGGAGAGGGAGGGTCCCATCACACAAAATTAAATGCTGCAACCACACATCACACACAATTAAATGTTTTCAATCACATAAGGATCAGTACAGGGACTACACCCAACATTTGAAATTCAAAGAAATATATTGGCTTTTTTTGTTGGAATTAGTTTTGTTTAATCTTTGGTTCTTTGCACTTATATCACAACGTAACTGCCTTAACTCCTAGCACTCTGCCAGTATCTGGTATCGCACACAGTGTGCCACCGGGCATTTTTCTAATCGCTTGCGCAAGAGAGGACATCATGGATTGAACGTGCCTGGGCTCTGCGAGTTTTGCGATTCAATCCTAGTGACCAACACAAAGTCGGTCAGAAATTACATGAGGTATAATTCTGTGCAATTTTCATTTCAATTTACCCCCTAAATTTTTTTTATGCTTTATGAGATGTCAAGCGTCTGGTCACCCTTTTTTTTTTTTTTTTTTTCTTTACCAACAAGCACAGTCACGGGCCGTGCAACACAAGCGAGTGTGAACAGGCACAAGTCCCAGCATGTTTTTCCGTTATGTGCGTATATTTTTCCCGGCCTTCGGTCATAAATTTCATTCCTCATTTGTTCTTTTATACAGATTTTTATCCTTTCAGACATTTTAATCAAATTAAAACAACAAACTTTGGATAAAAACATCGTGCCGTGACGTATCTGAGACAGCGATCGACAACACATCGTGTTGACACAAATCTCAATCAGGCTAAGCTTCGTCACCGTGCGGTGACGGAATCTGCGTATTTTCCTTGCTTTGCTTATGGAATTTTCATTCCTGCCTTTATCTGTGTCTAGATCTGTTCCATCGAAGTCGTTTTGCGAAAGTATGATGTCAAAATTTCGCATCTTGGTCCTATAATCTTTGCGTGAATGCGACGTGTTCACCTACACAACAAATCGAACTGGACTCAAGCACATGGCAAACAACGAGTTTGATTGGACGGTGACTTGCACGTGACCAAATCCATCCAATAAGAAACCTGGAAATGACCCAGCGCATTTATAATGAGGGATACCCCAGGAATATTTATTTCTTAGCCAATAAGAGAGCTCGTTACATTCAGAGACGAAATTCTGAGGATTCCAGCGATATAAAAAAGAGTGGCGGACGACGCAATTAAAACGTCGAAGTTTTAGCGTACATTTTGGGAGTTGTATCATTCAAAATGTCACCAAAAACTGGTAGTTGTTTCATTTTTATCCATATAATAAAAATATTATAAGATTTTTACAAAAATATTCTACTAAAAACTTGTTTTACCGCACAAATACGCGATTAGCACTAAACTCTGTATTATCGCTCACGTATAATCGATTATGGGAATTTTATAATCGAGCGCTTGGTCTTTTAAATTAATCGGACGATTGTCGATTAATCGGAACACCACTAATTACCACAGCCTTTGAACTTTAATGAATTACTTATCTTCTGATCATTAAGACATTACCTTGTATGTCTTTTACTTTAGAAAATTGATTTCTGCATTTCGTTGAAACCAGGTGTAATTTTCAGGTTAAATTAAAATGGGTGGCCCCAGCGGTGGCGGATGTTTTCAACCTTAGCTGGGTCATGCTGACTTCATGTATATACATGTACAGTAACTTATTGTCCTAACTTCACGTTAAGTCATTATGTTTATTAAATTACCAAATTCTGTACATGTATGTCTGTACATTTTGCCTTTAAGTCGCATAACGATGATCTGAAACTGATCAACTAATCCACTAAAAAGAAGCCCAAACCAAACACATATTAATAGACACCTCTTGTTACAAGTTATCACAGTTCATGAGGACTGCTTCTGACAGGAATGCCCTTCCATTTTGTAATTTTCAACAGCAAAACAGCTGTTGCATACTACTAGCACCCAGGCAAAGTATAGGATCCATTGTTAAAACTATTTCTATTCTATTTCATTTTATTTTAACAGATCTTACAAAGAAAAGTAGTTGAGATTATTATGACCAAAGTACAAGGTCACAATCATTTTACTGTTAGAACTGTTTGACACCAGAAGATTATCTCCATCTTACAAGCAACTACAGACATCCAGTAAACTGAAGGCAACTGGACAGTGTCAACCATAAGAGAAAAGTGTTGACAATACCATTTCCAAACAAGACAAATAGTTCACAGTAACTACAGCTTAAGGGGAAACTTCATAAAGTTGTAATTCATATGCGCAAGACAGATTGTGTCCGGTGTATCAGAGTAATTGTCTGGTGTGTCAGAGTAATTGTCCTGTGTGTCAGAGTAATTGTCCGGTGTGTCAGAGTAATTGTCCGGTGTGTCAGAGTTATTGTCCTGTGTGTCAGAGTAATTGTCCAGTGTGTCAGAGTAATTGTCCAGTGTGTCAGAGTAATTGGTGGTGTCTGCTTAACTCCTTCACTGCCAAGTATTGGACAAAGTCAACAGCTTTCCTCGTGTGCTTTGGGCACAATGAACCCAACCTACACCGAGGAAAGCTGTTGACCCGGACCATTATATGTTTCTGGAACTAGAGACATGCTGGTATGTGAATGGAAAGTCTTTTCACAAGGAATATGAATCAAGTATCCTCATTATAATTCAGAGCAATTCATCTAAAGTAGTTTGGTTTTAGTCTAAGTTGGCAATGAAAGAGTCAATCTTTGAAATATGGTAATGGTTGTGTTTTATTCTTTACGAAGACAAACTAAACAGGACTCCACAGAGAACAATAGTCTGAATTCTGACAACCTAAAGGACAAATAAATACATGTATATTTTCACACAGTATAGTCTAAAACAGGCCACATTTCAGACAAGGGGTCCAGCAAGCCAACAAAGTGGGAGACTGTGGCCAAATGGGGGTCCTCTGAGACTTCACAGGCTGGCTGGCTACTCCAGCATGTAAACTGGCATCTTTCAATCTCAATGAATCTGTGGCCAGGCAGTGCTATACACCCTGCCAATTCACTCACCTTTTGAAGTAAATGATGAGCATGTCTGGGTATTTCCATACTGTAAGTGTCTTACGAGCCCGTCGGTTTTTATGACAACATGGACAATACCACGGATTATTCTCATCGAGTACTTCCCTGTAACAGTAAGTTGCTCTTTACATTTCACAAACATTAACCATTTCCCCTTTAAACCAGGCAAAACCTGCTGGTGGCAAAATATCTTCTGGCTTGATAATTTCAAGTTATAACGAACAACTTGAATCAGATTTGTAGGCAAGGCCTATTACTGTACATACCCTGGGTCAACAGCTTTCTTTCAGATTCTTACAGAACCAACACAAACCAAGAAAAGTTGTTGACTCAATCTTAATTCAAAGGGGAAAGCAATAACTATTCCTGGCTTCGAGACCCAGTCAACAGCTTCCTTTGTCCCACTTTTAACACCAAAGTAGCCCAAGAATAGCTGTTGACCTGGTCCATTCTCTCCTTTATCTGTGGAACCAGAGGCTGATACTTGATTGATAGGTCTTTACATTAATACTTTGAACTTAAAATTAGAAATGTATTCAGGTGAGCAGCAGCTTTGTTGTTATCAATACTGACAGAGTCAGGAAGAGATGTAGCCAGATGAGGCTAGGAGGAGACAGTCAATGTGAAACATTCTTTGATTATTACATCACTGGCAGTGTTTTCTGTTGATGAAAACTGACGTGTGAACCATTGCTCCAATTACACTAATTATGACCATGTGTTTCGAAATCTCAGCACATAAATTGTTGTCTGCCTTAATATTTTTAGTTAAATTTCTAGTTTTCTAGAAAACATTTTTGCTGATATTTGTATGTAAGACCCTTCATGATTGCATGCCCCAGGTCAACAGCTTTCCTTGGTGTGGGTTAGGCACATTGCACCCAACTCGCGCCAAGGAAAGCTGTGGAGTCCTGATCAGTTGTAATCTGCCTGGGAATGGCTCAGTTTGGCACATTGAGTAGCAGCACCAAATAAAGTCAAGTGCTAAAATGTCCATAGCTACAGCATGTAGAGAAGCCAAAATTATAAAATTATGAACTTCCTTTGAACCAATAAGGCAACCTAGTGACGGCTTTAGAAGATTTAAGAATGAGTCTTCCATGTTTTACACACTGCCAAGTGTGTTACACTTACGTTTCAGAAAAAGCTCGGAGGCAGTCATAGAGTGTTAGAGGTTCCTTGGGTCGCAGCAGATCCATGGAATGATGTCTTGTGTATTTCTGTGCACTGTCCATGTGATCCTGTGTTAAGTCTGTGAATCGAACTGTTAGATGGTCCCCTGGCAACAAGTTGACCTGTCCATCTCGTGACAACTCACAGCCACTACAGTGCTGGTGGTACAGACATCTGGAGCAGTGGTAACCCTGCAAGGGAAATGGTTCTATCCCAGATATGGACATACGCATACAGCTGCCTTGTTTTTTCCAGGGCATGAACTGCAGTCAGTTTTCAAAACCTCCAGATTACTTTTGTACCCTCCAGTGTGATCCAAATAAATATTATCTGTTAGTTTTGAAAATAACGAGGCCATGTCATGAGAATGCCCATATCTTTGTGCAATATACTTATAATGCTCAAACCATAGGTTCAAAGTGAAGACTCATTTTACTGTAATTTTTGAAGTTCTCACGGCACTCATTAGGAGAACTACAGTAAATGAGTAATTTGGTTCTGAAGTATGATGATACATAAATGATGTTCCGTAAATCTAATCCCATTTGCTCCGTTTTATATTTTGCAAATTGCAAAAGTTTCATCACTTGCACATATCATTCAGTTGCATGACACACAATCCTTTGTATTCAAGTGGTGGCCGCCTCCGTTCATTAAACGGTTCATGCATGTTTTATTTGCTAAGACCATGTTTTCAATAATGGAAGTCAGGCAGCTGGGGGGTGGCACTCCAGCTAAATTCCTTCTGGTATCTACCTACATGTATTGCAGGTAAACACACTCATAAGATACACAAAACCTGCTTCGTTCATTGGTGGAAAATGTCATGTGACACAAAGCAGGTGCCGACGCCACGTAAAATATGTATTTGACGTGCCCTATCAAAATTACAAAGTGCCACAACTGCTTCGTTACCTGTCCATCTGTCAGAAGAATAGTGTAGTTCGCAAGGCAGGGAACTACCCTATCCACACTCTCATAGACAAACTCTCCACTCATACTGCTGGGCAGATACATGATGTTGGGATGACCAAACAGGCTCATTTTCGTCTTTCCTTCCTCTTCGCAGTCATAACGTTGAACAATTGGTACAGACAAGATTCTGAAACATAAGTATCCTAATAGTATCATGTTAGGGGTGTGCACTGGGGAAAGCGTAGCAGGCCCCATGAGAGGCTTAAGAAAACAAACTGGTTCTCTTGATGAAAATGTATTTAAAAATACACGGAAGTATTATAGTTCTACAAAATGTCATTCCTGTGACTCATCATGAGCACAACTGACACACACACACACAAGCTTGAAACCCTTAGCAGAAAACAAGTTGTGACTTCAGTTTATCAAGCTGGAAAACACTGGAAACCCAAATAGGTTGCAGACCACAATTGTGATTGCCTGGTTCAACATCCCAACAAAGATGGTCCTTACTTGTGAACATATTGCATTTCATTCATGCTGTAGCTTCTTGTTTGATACAGTTAGCCGAGTTTGGTTTCCTGCAGTACATCGTTTACTTCATTGGTGGTCATATAGGTGGCACTGCACTGTCTGACAGGACAGGTGAGAACTATACGCTCTGGATGTACAATGATATGCCCCTGGATGAGGCACAGTACATACACCTGTATCGCATCCAGTGGTGGTCCATATTTCAATTATGCAAAATAGTTGGTCCGGGATTAATAAAGAATCAATTCACCTGTTCTCTTTGTGACATTTGTATGTGTTAAACACTGTCCACCAAATTTAACAAGAGGGCTGTGTGAACAGCCCATGCTCAGCTGACCTAGCGATTCATCACACTTGTGGTTCTGTGAACTTGGGATAGGACAAAATAGGGAGACACTTATCAAAGGTACATCCCTACCAAGTTTGACATAGTAATCAACAGGAAAAGTGCATTTACTGATAAGTACCTGAATTGTGAAAATAATTAAAAACAAGGCTTAAAGCCTGGAGGTGGGGCTTTTTGTTGTTTTTCCTTTGTTTTCATTAGGGCATGAACATATGTTTACATGTATAATATACATATACATGTATATGAAATTTGGGTACATTTGTGAGTAAATTATCATGGCTATTATAGTAATATCTGTAAGACCTTAATTTACCGGGCTCAATATGAATATTTTGTTAACATTTCAATACATGTAGGTTTGTGTATGATCAAACAAAAATTTATTTCTAGGGTGGGAGTGAGCGTATTTTGGAGATCGTTTATGCGCACGCATAATGTGTTATGACATATGTAAAGCAGCCACAGTCACGTATGAAAAAACCTGTTGCTGAAGCCAGCGAAGAGGTGGAACTAGAAGAATACCTGAGGATTACTCAGTAGTTTCACAAGTAAGTGCGTGTTTTTCATATTTCATTGTTTTACCTTGTACATATTACACGAGCGAAGATGTGTTTGTATAAATTTTGACAGGTTCTCTGCCACTTGCGGTGTCATAGCATCAATGTGGTATCTACGCGGTCATTGCCATGTTGACCATCACATGAACATTATGGCGATGTCATTCACCATCAGCACATGCTTTTGAATATCGGCGCATTGCTCGCAAATTAAACTTGATGTGTGTTTTGAAGTCTTATACTGAGTTGTTATTGTATGTCACTAAGTCTGCTTTATTGATTGCTACATTTTTAATGTTTGTCAGGGTCCACACATAGCAGGCACAATGAAAACTTGTAAGAATGACACTATTTTTTTCCAAGAAAATGAGTCAGATATCTGAATATTTCAGATTAATGAGTCAAAAAACAAAGGAACAACAACTTCAGTCCCTTCAAATTTGTGTCATTATAATGAATATGTCAGATAACTGAGTGTCACTTTGAGTTTTCACTGTATTATTTCATTTGAGCTCCAGTACACTTTAATCAGGTGGTGCAAAATAGAAACAGAATTGTTAGCCCCCTCATCACTGGAAGTGCTTCTCCTCTGGTTTAGTTTGTACCCTTGATCTGTAAAAGGCCACCCTGTACATCTGATACATACAGGTTGTCATTTTCCATTCCAAGGGTATGCAGGAAGATGGACCTTAAACAAGAGGTCTGTGTGAACAGCCCGTGCCTCAGCTGATCTTGACATTCATCACACTTGCAGCTCTATGAACTTTGGAAAGGATTGAGGACACCATGTTCTGAGTAAGTCTGACCTTCATAGAAGAACACCCACACGTGCAACATCAAAGTTCAAGTAATTCTCAAGTTATAATGAAGAGTAAAATTCATGTATGTTGCACTGTGACCCCACAAACGAGGTCAAGGTCATTCATGTACTGTCTCAGCATGACCTTCATACAAAATAGTAAACATGTGTAGCTAACCCAAAACAGATCTCAAGATATCAAGTAAACAGTAAATTTCGTGTCAGTTGTCCTGTGAATTAGCATTAGAATGCCCATTGACTTACATGGTAATCAATAGGAAAGCTGCATTGAACGATAAGTACCCGAATTGAAAATCCTTAAAAATCAGGAATCCAAAGCAGTGCCACCTAGTAAACAACTGTTTGACCCTTCCACAACAATATATCCATCACATTTCAGCTTAATCTGAGGGATGGTTCTGAGAACAAGTGAAAAATAGCAAATCCATACAAAAAATTCATTAAAAAAAAATTGCAGCGCCACCTGGTGAACAAATTGGGAACTAGGTGTTCCCGGGAGTGTCCATGTACGATATCAAAGCAATTGGGTGAGTGGTTTCAGAGAGGAATTTTGAAAATTTGCCCCCCCCCCCCCCAAAACAACAAAATTCATCAAAAATCCAAAAATCAATAGAGCTTGACCATTTGAACACACTTGGTAAATATCCACCCAAGGCACATCCCCACCAAGTTTGAAGTAAATCTGGTCAATATTATTAAAGTTACGACCATTACAAGAAATTCCTATGTTAAGTTTTCCTATTAAAACTTTTGTAGTGACTTTTGAAAAAAAATCACAAAAAAATCCAAATTCATTGGAACATGACCATTGGAACAAACCTGGTAGACACCCACCCAAGGTACATTGCCACCAAGTTTGAAGTTAATCTGGATGATGGATTTGGATAAGAATTCGAAAATGTAAATTAGCATTAGAATGCCCATTGACTTACATGGTAATCAATAGGAAAGGTGCATTTACCCCAAAGGAGCTGACTTGAAAAAATCATTAAAAATCAGGAATCCGCAGCATTCCCACACAGTGAACAAGTTTGTTTGGCCCTTCCATTAGGAACATATCCACCAAGTGTAAGCTTAATCTGAGCGACGGTTCTGGAGAAGAAGTCGAAAATAACTATAGCACACAAAAATTCACAAAAAAATTGGAAAAAAACTGCAGCGCCACCTGGTGAACAAATTAACAACAAGGAGTCCCTAGATGTCTTCCTGTGTGACATCAAAGCATTTAGGTAAGCAGTTTCGGGGAAGAAGATTTTTTAAGATTTGTCAAAAAAAAAAAAAAAAAAAAAAAAATCACTAAAAATCCAAAAATCACTGGAGCATGACCACGTGAACATAATTGGTAGAAACCCACCCAAGGTACATTGCCACCAAGTTTGAAGTTAATCTGGATGACGGTTTTGGAGAAGAAGTCAAAAATGTGAATTAGCATTAGAATGCCCATTGACTTCCATAGTAATCAATAGGAAAGCTGCATTGACCGACAAGTACCAGAATTGAAAAAATCCTTAAAAATCAGGAATCCGCAGCATTCCCACATAGTGAACAACTTTGTTTGACCCTTCTACAAGGAACATATCCACCAAGTTTCAGCTTAATCTGAGTGATGGTTCTGGAGAAGAAGTCGAAAATAGCTATAACACACAAAAATTCATAAAAAATTAGGAAAAAATTGCAGTGCCACCTGGTGAACAAATTAAGAACTAAGTGTCCCAGAGAGTGTTCCTGTGTGATATCAAAGCAATTGAGTGAGTGGTTTCGGAGAAGAAGATTTTTTAAGATTTACCCAAAAATGGACAAAAAAATTCATTAAAAATCCAAAAATCACTGGACCGTGACCATTTGAATAAACTTAGTAGAGACCCACCCAAGGCACATCTCCACCAAGTTTGAAGTGAATCTGGCTGACTGTTTTTGAGAAGAAGTCGAAAATGTGAATTGTGGACGACGGACGGACGATGGACGATGGACCCTCAAAAAACGTCAGCTGACTGACAAGTCAGCTGAGGTAAAAATCACACCAAAATCCCAGCAGAAGATGGGGTTTTAATCACACTTAAAATATGCATATATATATATATATATATATATATACATACATACATACATACATAGATACATATATATATATATATATATATATATATATATATATATATATATATATATATATATACATACATACATACATACATAGATACATATATATACATACATACATACATACATACATACATTTCAACCTCTATTCAGATCGTTCAAAAAAGGCAAGTTATGAATGATTACGATGTGACAAATCTAAAGCTCAACATGTAAATGAATCAAACCAACTTTTAAATTATATAAGTTTTGCTTTGCTTTAATAATAGTTTTCACTGACGCCATTTTCCCTCCCATTAAAACACAACTTTTCCCATCTCTCCGTGACTGTTCTGGCACACAGTTTCCCTATACAGTATATCAATCGAAGAAAAAATAGTTTTAGCATCAAACAAAGTGGCCTTATCGAGCGCAAGGTTGAGTGAGTACAGCACTGAGTGATAGGTCATTCAAAACGTGAACTGAAAATGTCGACAGTCTCAGCATGGCAATGTTTACAAACATCCACTTCTCGCTCGGATCCATGACCTAGATCTTGATTCATCTCAGAATCCCACAATCAATTGAACGCAATCAATAAAGCAGACCAAGTGACATACAATAACAACTCAGTATAAGACTTCAAAACACACATCAAGTTTAATTTGTGAGCAATGCATTGATATTCAAAAGCATGTGTTCGTGATGAGCGACATTGCCATAATGACTTTTTTATTAATGTTCATGTGATGGTCGACATGGCAATGACCACGTGGATACCACATTGATGCTATGACACCGCTAGTGGCAGGGAACCTGTCAAATTTTATACAAACACATCTTCGCTCGTGTAAAATACACAATATAAAACAACGAAATATGAAAAACACACACTTACTTGTGAAACTACCGAGTAATCCTCACGTCTTCTTCGGGTTCCAGTAATGGAACTTCAATATTCAAACAGAGTGCGGTAGGGAATTCCTGGACAACGTCATTTGGGTCATTTACATACAGATCTCGCGCATGCGTACATCTTATGTTTTCCTTCTGAGCCGGCTTTTCGTCTGCTTGTGCGACCAAGAAAATTACGCCACTCACAGCGAAAAGAAACGTGCCCCAGCCGCGCGTGACAAAATAAGACAGACACACACAGTTTCCATCGGTGTTGAAAATATGGAGCGATAGCGGGTTGTAAAAGAAGGACAAGGTCAGCCTTGGGCGTCCAAGTGATGATGATGTCGCTACATTCATTCTGATTCTGAACAGGTCTGATGTTCAGAGCAGTGCCCAGTTGTCGCACGTGCCGGAAAAAAAAAAACCAAAGATCACAGGAGCCGCCCATTTCTTTGAAGTCGTTATATTCAAGTCGTCATGGATACTTGATCAGTCGTGTTTGTAATCAATCGAGATTGAATCCGAATATCATTATCATATTATAACCGCTCCAGCTTGATGAAGTTTTCTTTTCTTTTTCTTTTCTTTTTTTTGGGGGGGGGGGGAGAGTGGCTAGGTAATCAAATTCATGGGACAAAAGTGCCGTTTATTAAGATTAGTAAAGACAACGGCAACTTCAGAGACAAAGAGAGAGAAAAAACAACAAACAAATGGGCATACTATCTACGTTTCCCGCTAACTTCGAGATAAAATTTTGTCTGCATCGGCAGCTCTTGACTGCACATATTGCGAGGAAGACGTGCCCGCGACCTCCGCTACTTATCAAGCTGTTATTGTCTACGATGTCAAAGATTTATGTTATTCTATTCGTCATCAATTTTCCTAGGGGCACCATAAAATTTTCTCATGAACTTGACTTTATCAGTTCTGTATTTCTATAAGATTGTGCAAGGTATAATGTGTGAGTTTCTTTCTTCAGACATTTGTCTGCATGCCACTTGTGTGGGAAGTTGCAATACATTGTTCAGAGCCTCGTCCGACAGAGAATTTTACCAACATTTCTCAACGACAATATAACGAATTTATTTTGAAAAATTAGAAAGGATTGTACTTGTAATTTCACATTGCTGTGTACCACACTAGCCAAATGCATTTGCAATGGATTAGAACAAGCTTTGAACGTTGTCACCATTGACAGAATGGTATACTGCACAACGGTCTGAACGGGTCCTCGGGTGTCACACTGTGTTCGGTATAATGGCACATGCGACATGAAAATTTGGTGAGGAACTGTACGTTTCGAAACATAAAATTTATTATACAAAGAAGCCTCATTCTCTCACTCTTTCGGCCACTGCTTCAGCCATATCTATCTGCTATTATCGGTCGCAACCGTATACATTCTCCGAAAACACGCACACACAAGTCCAACTAAATAACATCCCATTTTTTTGCACATGCTTCCAGCACAGAATTATCTATCGTTCTTTCTTGTAAGTCATAGGCCTATGCAGAACAAAAGTTGATGTACATAAACTTAAGGTATCAACAATTTTTTCCAAACAAATCATTTTAGTCAAGTAATTCAGAATTTCATCTGGTCCTTTCTAGATCTGCTGTGGGGTTTTGTGTGTGTGTGTGTGTGTGTGTGTGTGTGTGTGTGTGTGTTGTTTGTTTTTTTGTTGTTTGTTTGTTTTGTTTTGTTTTTGTTTTTTTTTCTTGTTTTTTGTTTTGTTTTTTGTTTGTTTTGTTTTTGATTTGTTTTGTTTTGTTTGTTTTTTATCTCGCATTTCTATTTTGGTAATTTGCGATGAAAAAAAAAATACTGAGGATTTCAAATGTATCATATCATGACGCAAACTCGAAATATATGATTGCTTAGTTGCATTGGAACAATCTACTATAGTGTACAGTTGGTAGGAACAGCGCGAGGAAAATTATTCAGACGATAATATTGACAAGATCTTACGAATGCAGTGCATCGTCAATAAAACAAACATCCTAAAACAAAATTTTTGGTAGGAAACACGACGAATCCTGGTGAAAACTCTTTCTCTCTCTCTCTCTCTCTCTCTCTCTCTGCAGATAAGCATGAAGATAGTCTTTTGCTCACTGTAACCAAGGAGAAGGGGGGGGGGGTCGGTACGCTGGTACAGGTAATTATTCTTCTAGAGTACGCAGTACGGAAAATAAAAATCTTTCAAAATTTTGGATAGTACGAAGTACGTAAAACAAGACGGCTTCCAGTACGCCAGTACGGTAAATAAATTAAAAAAAAAAAAGCAGTACGCCAGTGCGAGAAACCCCTTACCGACCCTGAAGGAGGGCTTTTTCTACCATCTTTGCTGTAACATTAATAACCAATGGAACGGAGGTACCTGCATCCTAGAACTGCTGATACCAAATTATAGACAAATCTTGAAATATGAAACGACGTTTGTTTCACTGCATAAAAATTTAGTTTCCTGAGATTTGAGGTCAATATGTTCCAAGTTGAATCTGTATTTGCAGTGAACGGTGAAGATGACAATCATGTGTTATTGTTTGCGACCATGTGTGTTCTCATTTGCTCGTTTTCCACACTTATGTAATCTAAAGCAAACAAATATGTCTATCAAAATATATACCACAAACACAGTCCATAGCAAACGATCGCGACTTGAATTTATAAAAACATGCACAAGTTTAGCGTCAAAATGAACACCATATATAAAAGCTTTATTTGCTGTTTTGCGTCAATAAATGTGTCAAACATTGTCATTGACACCGGAACATTATGTAAGACTGCATGCCGTCGTCTTCAACTTCAAGTTCGAACGATGCGAAGGCCGTAGGCTTGAACAAACAACATAGGCACCGATGAGCGTACAAACTCGTCCATTTATCATTGAGTCTTGCGATACGAACATGCATGATTAAAATATGATCAAGCACAGTTAATCACATGAAAAATTCTATTCTCGTTGACGGCCAACAAAATAGTGGTATTTCACAGTTTCACTTTGTCTCCGCAGACGGCTCTGCAAGCATGTGGAAACTGCATGCAATTGTGCTTTGCTCTCGCAATATAGCGCACGCCACGTGACCGGCGAGAGCCAACTGGTTCTAAATATATCTTTCATCAGCGAGGAATTGCCCTAGAACCGTTGTGCATGGCCGAATGCCGTTATAAACAACACTTGCATGGTCGAATGTAAAAACTCTTTCTTGCCGCCAAAATATCATGTTTATTGACCAAAACAAAGGCACAACGGTCCCTCGACGCATGATTAGTGATGAATTACGTGGATAGGTACGTGTATGAAATATCGCGGAATGCAACTTTAAAGCACTTACATATTGTTATTGCGCCAAAACAGCGTACTTGCACAAGACTTGTAAGAGGAAGTGATAACTTGATTACATTTTCTCGTGGACTTTTTAGATCACTGTAACGAATGCTCAATGGATTTTTTCCGTCTGATGCATCTTTGGATGTGTTCAGACTGGTAACTGTCTGGATATGCAAAAACCTACGGAGAGCCTCATTGAGCTGACAAAAGTTCGGTGTTCACAGAATTGAGGTCACATTCACCCACGAATACAAGCAAGATACGCCATCATACGGAACTTCTTTTAACAGAAAGGTCCTGATAATGTGCATAGATCGATAAAGAATATCTACATTTTACATCAGCAATGAGCAGTAATACCAGTGTTACCATTAATAGCACAAATGAAAGAAAATAACTTGCACCTTTTTAAAATCTGTTTCTTGTTTGCACCAGAATACATACGTTCGCCGGATGACATATTCTCACAGTTAGGCTTTTTCAGCTAACAGTTAGGCATTTTCAGCAATTGTGACCAGTGGTGACAGAGTATTTTCTCTTATTAAACCCTTCAGGTATCAGTCTTGTTTATTTTGCCGATATCAAATGTTAAGAATAAAGTCTTGTCACAAATCAGGACTATTAACACGACAGGAATAGTTCCTGGTTTTCAAATATTGAACTTTTTAGGTCTACTATGTACATTGTACATGAGAGGGGGTCTCCTTACGGAGCCCCACCTAATAAAAAAATCAATAGCAGTGCCACCTGGTTAACAACTTTGTTTGCCCTTTTCACAACAAACACATCCACCAAGTTTCAGCTTAATCTGAGTGACAGTTCTGGAGAAGAAGTTGAAAATAGCAAAAACACACAAAAAGTCATTAAAAAATAGAAAAAAAATGCAGCACCACCTGGTGAACAAATTGAGAACTAGGTGTCCTCAGACGTGTTACTGTGTGATATCAAAGCAATTGGGTGAGTGGTTTCTTCGAAGATGATTTTTTTAAGATTTGTCATAAAAAAAAAAAAAAAAAAATTTCAATGCAACGTGAACATTTGAATAAACTTGGATGACAGTTTCTTTGGAGAAGCTGAAAATGTGAACCAACATTAGAATGCCCATTGACTTGCATAGTAATTAATAGGTGAGGTTCATTTACCAATAAGTACCCAAACTGAAAAAATCGTTAAAAATCAGGAATCCACAGCAGTGCCACCTAGCGAACACCCTTGTTTGAGATGTCCACAAGGAACATATGCAACAAGTTTCAGCTTAGTCCGAGTGAGGGTTTTGAAAAAGAAGTCGGAAATAGCAAAAACACCCCCCAAAAAATCATTAAAAAAAATTGCAGTGCCACCTGGTGAACCAATTATGAACAAGGAGTCCCCAGGAGTGTCACTGTGGTATATCAAAGCAATTGGGTGTGTGGTTTCGGAGAAGTTTTTTTTTTTTTTTTTTTTTTTTCCGAGATTTGCCCTAAAAATCATCCCTACCAAGTATGAAGTGAATCCTGCCAACGGTTTTTGAGAAGAAGTCGAAAATGTGAATTGCGGACAGATGACGGACAGACGACAGACAGACAGACGGACGAATGATGGACCATCACAAAAGCTCATCTGACTGACAAGTCAGTTGAGCTAAAAATTTGAGTATTTTTGTGGTGTTTCTACCCCCAGCACTGGAGAGTTACTGGCCAGGACTGTTTGGCACTGGGGGGCCCATGTGTGAGTGTCCATGACAAGCAGAAATGACAAACAAACTGTCTCTAAATTGAAATGATGATACTGCTCTGTCACATACCTAGTTTTAGGTTTGTAGTCTGCCATTGCATCCAGCTGAATGAAGTCTTCTGCAGGATTGACAGATGAAGAGCACACCTGTAACAAGCATATATAACAGCCATGGAATCAACTGTTGAAAGGTACAAATAAAGAATGTCTGAAAATGTCTTACTGATCATTAATTCCCCTGTTTTGTCCAATTTACATATGAAGAACAGGCCTCGTCTGCATCCATCTCTTTTGGGATCAGGTGCACAGGAGCCTGTCTTGCAAGACCAATCTAAGGACTGACCATCTGTCTTGAACAACCACCTGCTTGGCATGTTTCTCTCAGTAATTTTATGTTATCTCCAATGAAAGACACTGTTGCGACAGACCAGACTTTGGTGATCACAGGGGTAGTTTTTCAACAAAGGGACCAGCGTACAAAGGGCACATTAGTCTGTGATCACCATATATATCAAACTGTATATGTCTGTGATCACCATATATATCGAACTGTATATGTCTGGTGTTCACATTGAGTTGACAAAGTGAACCAGACAGCAATTAAAATGATCATATCTTGAGGAAAGATTTCTGTTGTTCTATAAATGTTTACACTAACTTAATTTAAAACCTTTGGCACTACTTTCATTTGCCAGTATTTTATGCACTAAATAAGGATGTGGAAAAATATCTCAACCAGACATACCTTCAACGCAAGCATTGACTGAAGGGTCCGCCATTTGCTCAAATTAGGTCATGGTAACACCACAATCTAATCAGTTAATCTTGGCATGCTAGATAAGCATAATGCCAAATTTGAGCAATATACACTGGAGCATTCTGGAGATATTATGGTAACAAGCCCCAATGAGCATGTAATGAGGCTGCCATTTCTTCAAATTCAGTCATGGTGACACCAAAATCTAATCAGCTTATCTTGCCAGGCAAGGTAAGCATGTTGCCAAATTCAAGCAAAATAGATGTTAAGAATTGAAATCTCTGGTAGTATAACTAACCCACAATGCATTGCGCTATCTTTTGACTATGGCACTAGCCATGCACAGCTTGCGTGGGTATTTTGTCGCATTTAGATTTGTAATGAGTGATAATCACTGCTTCAGACACAACCAAGCAGACAGATTAAACACAGGATAGTAAGTCATGATTTAAAAATACTTAAATGATCGTTTGCTGTGGTAAATCAGAAAAGGCACATGTGGAACTTAGCAAAATACTACAATAACAATGACAGTCACCACTGACAGCAGGTCCATGGCATTAATGACCACCTAACAACCACAGCTGTGCAGTATTCCGACCCAAGTTGACGATCCAGACAAGTTGAAATGAAATGCTGAGTTTGAATTGATTTTACATTAAAATAAGGGCACGCATTGGTCAGAACTTCATCCGGATAAAGGACGATAGACGATGGACAGACAACAGAAACAGACCCACCACATAACTTCAGCTGACTGACATGTCAGGTGTGGTACAAATTGAAAAATCACTGGAGCATGGCTATTTGAACCAACATGTAATGTACTTCCTCACCAACTTTGGAGAGAATCTGGCTGACCATTCTGGGGAAGTCAAAAGGTCAATTGTGGATGACGAATGGATGGACAACAGACAAAAACCCACCACATGGAAAATAAATAAAACATACAGTCCATGTCTTGACACAAGGACACAACCTACCATTGAAACTGCAATTTATGAACTACTTGTAAAAATGAAAGTGTGTAAACTTACTGGACACTTCAATGCAGCATCCCCAAAATGTTTACATGACATCTGCAATAAAAAGAAACAAACGAGTGAGATTAGGTATGATTGAGATCCTCGGAAAATAAAGTAAGTAGTATCATACCTTTTAAATTTACTGCTTGTAAAGTGACAATGCATCTTTGGTCAAGTTTTGCTTGGAAAAGTTAACTTCGGCTTGAGAATTTAACCCCACAAAGATTTTACACGCAAAACAAAACTGACAAACTGAAGAACAAGAAAATACAAGATTTAGACAGCTCTGGAGGAGATAGCAATTTCTTATGCACATATAAACACTGAATACTTTTCCCAAAGTTCAATACTCTGAGTTTACATCACAAATATGAAAACCTGCCAATTATGAACATATAATATTGTACATGTGCATGTGCATGTCAGAGATGTTACAATCTAGAATTGCATTTTTGCTAAAATACATTCCACCTTTTATGAACAATTTTTATTTTCCCCCGATCTTTCACAAGTTTATATAGTTTACCCTCTAACATGCTTACAGTAGGTAGCATGAGATACATGTACCCCCACTCCGCACCATGACAACAAACTATCTGAACATAAGGTGCAAATATCATCATATCGGGTATAGGCTCCGAAACATGTTCTGAGTAGTTACCCGCTGAAGACCCTTTAATTTATTTGGGCTTATACAGCCTATGTCAAAATTCTACAGAAGAATGCACGCAATATGGACAATAGTACTTCCATATGTATATAGGTTAGACAGTGACAGGTGTGGACTGCGGAATAGGGCAATGACTACTGGGAAGTGGTTCTGGACAAAAAGACACGAATACAATAAAGTGTGTGCCATGGATCAAGTATCACCACTGATAGTGTGCCTCAGCAGCCATACTCACAAAGAATTTTCATCTGGTAAGAAATTTAGGATTGAAATTCAAGTCAACTTGTTTTGATCCCACATTCCTTAATCCTGGGTCACATGAACAATTTCAGTGTGAATCAATCTCTTTTATCAGTGTTTATGGCTATTCATACAAAGCATATGATAAACATTTAAGGATTACCGCTTTATCTTAATTTGATCCAGCTTAAAAGATAAAGTCTTGCATTAAACTAACATTAATTAAATGAAATGAAAATGTTGAAAACTGAGTCAGTATTGTAGCCCAGAACACAGATTGTTTATGCCTGGAAATTTTTATTCATATCACAGCTAGGCCAAGCATTAAGTAGTTCAGGGTCACAGGTGCACCAATTTAATATTGGGATCAAAGTTAGAACCAGATCAAATTCTCTGATGTGGCTTGCTGCCTGAGAACATACCTCCAAGCAAGAGTGGCACAGTGTGCCCCCACACATGGTGTGCACCATCAGATCACAGTCAGCCATTTCCTCTAAACATATGGCACAAGTTTTCCACTGGTCCGTCATTCCACAATTCTCCTCTGTCATTCCTTCCTCATTCTTCAGCCCAGCATCACCAATAAGATCCGTGCTGGAGCTCTCTGTACTCATGATGCTACCGTCCTTTCCACATCCCTTGAGATCATTACTACTAATGCTATCTGGACCCAGGCTCGGGTCTCGGGGGTGCAGCCCTGAGTTGTCTTTTCCATCCCACATGCTCGCTGCCGAGAACTCACTGGCATAACTTGTGGAACTGACCCCATTATTGAGGAAGTTTTCCTGCCAGTCTACCTGGGAACCTAGAGCAGACGTGCTGGCCCAGGACTGAGTGGACATACTGTCAAAGTTATTTAGCCAGCTACAATTCTCCAGGTCACCCGTCCAGCTACTTGTGATGGCAGTTTCGTCTCTAGTCTTATTGTTTCCTAGGCCTGTGTCATTTTTTGCGAAGTCCATGGTGCCAAAACTGCCCATGTTTGAGAATATATCACCTGACTGGGGGGTTGTAAGGTTGTTTGTGGTTGAGGTAACAGCATTATTGCCAGATTGCCCATCCTCTCCGCTGCCTGACTTGTGTATTAACATGCTTGTGTCATCATTCTGTGTGCTGATGTCATCAATCTGAGGGGCTGGCATCATTTCAAATGCATAAATTGTTCTGTTGCTGTCATTGACAAATCTTAGGAGAGTGTTGTCCTCCTAAAAACAAAACAGCAAATGAACCTGAGGACTGTGACAGCCCTGTGCTCAGCTGACCTTAGAAAAATATCAAGGTAACTTTTGTTTAAGACTATTACCACTACTTGCAATATCAGTCTTCACTCATACAGTTCAGAAGTCATCACTTTAAAGATAAAAAGTGACAGGATCCACTGTTACCAAGATATAAGCCAATATGTCAGTTTGGCCTTCCCAAGTCACTCAAAGTCATACATGACAACACCAAAAGAAACCCATAAGTACATTCCTATTAGTGTATAATAGTAACCACAGGTCTGGGATCCACCATTATCAGGATATAAGTTAATACCTGTATGTCAGTTTGACCTTTCAAGGTCACTCAAGGTCAAAATTAATACCACCAAAAGAAAACCCATACAGTTACGCCATGTTCAAGGGTGGATCATAGGGCACGGTTACTATTAAATGCTCACAGAAAAGTACCAATGGGGTTTCTTTGATGTTGATTTTGACCTTGAGTGACATTGAAGGGTAAAACTGACATATTGGGAAACATGTTGGTAATACAGGATTCTGTCACTTCTTGTTTATAAATGTCTTGTGATCTGTACCAGTTAAACCTGATACTACAAACAGTGACAATGGTCTAAAATAATGGTGACCTTGATATTATCCTGGAGTTCACATGACCATTACAGTCTCTGAAGACAGACAGTCAGCCAGACAGTCAGATGGATGACTAATAATTTTTCAGGTTATTGAAGAAAGACAATAAATTTGGACAATCGCCAAACTCCATAATAACTGGGTCATGGTGACCAAAAAAGTAGGTCACCATGTACAGTTTATGTACAATGTAACCAAGCGCAATTTTGATCTGGAGGCTCAATTCTCTTTGCCATTGATGTCCAAGCTACACCCTGTCATTACAAAATCACCTCTTCAACTTTACAGGTATGGTGAACTCACAAAAGCAGGTCAAGGTCACTGATATTGTATAACATTCTTGCATTGGACATGGTCTATATATCCTATTGATTTGGCAAGTCTAATCCAATTACTGACTTCCAAATATGGAATTTTATATCTTAAAACACACTTTAGCTCATAATTTTGGTGGCGCCACTAGTATCACTAGTATCTTAGACTTTGACCTCCTGCAGAATCCCACTAAATTTGGTGAAGATCCACCACAAATTAAAGAGGCTAGAGAGTTCACAAGATTTTCACATTTTGACCCCTGTATTACATATTGTAGGTGTTGCCACCAATATTGAAAGGAACCTGGATTTTCATACACCCTTTAAGTCCTAAAAGTTGTATTGGGCTAACATGAAAACTGAAAATTATTGCACTCACAACCCAAAAGTTTCAGGACGGATGGACAGACGGACAGACATGAGTGATGCTATAAGCTCTGCAACCTCAGGTCAGCAGAGCTAAAAACCGCTTGAACAGTGTCACTGGATACCACCCCTCACCTCATTTCGCACATGCATGGGTCTTGTTCCCTTGAAAATCAGGTCAAAATCACTCAAAAATAATATGAGGTCCACGAGGTATCCAGGTACAATTAAGGCAAATTTCAGTTTGATGTAGCCTGTGATATTTTGCTTGCAAGGATTGGCAGACATGAGTGTCCCGAGACCAAAAATGAGGTCAAGGTCACCAAAACATAGTGAGGTCAATAAATAAAAGTGTAAAAGTACAATTGAGGTAAATATGACATTGAGGTGGCCTGTGAATCAGGTGATCTTTTGCATGCAGGATTGTGCTATGGACAGACAGTTGGACTTAACAAAAGCAGTCTACCCCCCATACCCCCACACTTAGTTTCTCAGTTTGGCATTGTTTTGGGGTTTTTTTTGAAGGCGAGGGGCATTAAAAGAAAGAAAACAAGGTGACAACCTTTATGACCCTAGAACATTCTGGTAATTTTAATGGAAACTAGTTCCAAGCCCACACATCAGTATAAGCCCTCAGGGTAAACTACTGGTCCCTCAGACTGCATAGGGGTACAAATGCTTTACCTATTAAATGAAGAATGCCACAAAAGTGGTTTCCTTGTATAATGTGAGGGGTCCCTTTACGCCATTAGTTATTTTATGCTGCATTAGACTGGCTCAATTTTTGAAGCGAGCAATTGAACAGTTAAAAGTGTCATTACCAATATCCTAGAGATGTGGTTGTCTAGAACCTCAGCCACAATGATATCACAGGACTCCTCGTTTATCATCTTCATCAACTGTTGCTTGAGTCTGATCACCTTGTCATTCTTATGGAGGTTCAACAGATACAGGACTGGCTGCTTGTTGTCACAAGGTACAAATATCACACCTACAAAACAGAACACAGTCATTACCTACCTCTAAATGACCAGAGAAGCCCACCCGACCAACCCTGCTTCCTCTTACAGCTGATGTCAACTGACCAATTTCCAAAAGAGGAAGGATGAGATGGGAAGCATGCACAACGGGAGTCATCATCAGTTCCACAAGAACCAAGAGGTGGCGCCACGGGACCATCAGGTTTTCAGGATCAAGTGAGTGAAAGTCAACTTAATTTCCTGGGCCTGATCCCAGTCACAGAGGTCTTGGTAATGGTGGTCCGCAGGTAACGTTATGGAACTGATATTCATTTTCAAAAATTCTTTTTGTCAAATATGAAAAGAAAACAGAGAACAAGAAAGAAAACAAGCCACTTTCCAATGATATTTCAGTGCACAGGCAACCTACATCCCCCCACCCCTCCACCCCCAATCCAGAATGTGATGGTGCTGTGCAAATTTCAGTAGGTATTTAATTATTTTCAATAGTGTGATGATGTGCCAAGAAAAATCACAACTAGATTCTCAGAACAAAGAAACCATTTACAAGACCAATTAAAGTACAAGGCCTTTATTTTATTCTTCCGTGACATGTGCCTTTCCAGATCTTGTCAATTTTTTACCTGTTTCCCCTTTGGGTTGTAAGACAAAATGAATCCATAGTTCAATCAGTCACTTTTGAAAGGAAGATTTTTTTTTTGGAGAGACTGCATTTAAATGTAACTCAAGTAACTTTGACATTTTTAAATTTGCAGAATTAGTTTTGAAAAGCGCCAAAAACAAGGATATAGAGCAATCAACACTAATTTGATACTAGGTCACAAAAACTGGCCTGTGTTATATGTAATGTATGTACAGTACGGCTCTTGTAAAGTGGACCATCCCCGCCAGCCCATGATTATGATGCTCACTACTAATGTACAAAGTTAGCATGTGAATAGACAGTGTACAGGCCACTGGCACACACCAAATGTGTGTTTTTGACACATATGGTATGCTACATGCTGGCCTCGCATTTCTCACATCTGGTGAGTTGGGGCCAACAATAAATAATGTGGCAAAAATTAGCCACATCAATTGTGAGCGATGCTCACCAGATGACTGACTAGCATTTTTATCAGTTTCAAAATGAGGCAATACCCAGATACAAGCATGGAATGGCACATGCTAACACTGCGGGACCCTTTTCACTGTGCCACACCCGCAGGTTGCCAGGCTAGCATTTTCACCCACTGTATTTCTGACCAGCAAGAACTGTACTGTTGTTGTGCACATACAATATAACACTCCCGATTTTTATCATGATTCTGCTGTCACTGTCATCTGAATTTTTATTCCCCACTTCAATGTTCCCATAATTTCTGTTCACAAATTCTTAAATGTTTCTGTATTAATATTTTAGGAGCTGGCAGTGGAGATAATGGACATGGGATTGCACAGAACTTAATGGAGAACTGGCATTGATTGAAGTGTTGCAGCAGCACATATGACTTTATATGATAAATAAATTCTAAAATTTTCAAGCACTGTAATAAATTAACTGTATGCACATGTAGGGTATATATAATGAATAAAACTAAATGTGCCCACGCAACATTCACTGCTATCTGTACTGCTTGGAGCACAGTGCTGCCAACCCTTTTTTCAACTGCCAGGGCAATCCCAACTGGTCTAGTCAGAAATTCCCACACATTTACCAGATTTTTGACACTTATGAACTTCTTTCAAGAATTTTATCAATGTTTTTCTTCTACATTTCATATTGAAATACCAATCTCCATACATTGTATGTTCCATCTCCGTGATTTGTAAGTTTAGCATGTTTGCAACATAGGCCCAGGTGCTTGGCCTGACATCTCCATTCTTTATGTCCTTTTTACTAATTGGACAAACATTGGGGAACACCAATTATATGCACATTTCTTAACTCACCTCCCCCCCAAAAAGTAACAGGAGGACTGCGTGAACAGCTCATGCTCAGCTGACTTAAACATTCTTATAACACTTGTTGCCCTGTGACCTTGGGACAGGGTCAAGTTCACCCTGGCCCTGTGACCTTGGGACAGGGTCAAGTTCACCCACGTACGACGTAAGTCTGACCTTCATATAAGAACATTCACATGGTCCTGGGTCAAAGAGTTCTCAAGTTATCAATGCTTTATATTGGTAGCCCTGTGACTTTGGGAATGAGGTCAAGGTCACACATATACTAAATGTGTTCCTAACAGTGAGCCACTACTATGTAAAAGCATCAAAGTATTGGCTGAAGTAGCTCTCTAGCTATCAGCTGCAGGGTAAAAATTTACTGCAAATTGCTTTGACTTCATTGTACTCTTTTTTTTTCCGCTTATTTCGCTGATGGCACAAAACTGTGAAAATAAAAAGCACACTGAAATAGTATTTTAACATTGTTTGAATAGGAATTATGTCCAAAACAGTGAAATTAAAAATACAGTGAAATGTCAAAAACACACAAAAAACCCCCAAAAATTTATATGTGCAAATAAAGCAATTTATAGTACCAAAATAGCCCTGTGACCTTGTCAATGAGGTCTAGGTCACCCATGTACTATGCAAGTCTAGCAGTTCTGCCCATATTATCCCTATGCAATTTCAAAGTATTGGCAGCATAGTTTTGGAGAAGAATTTTAAAGATTTTGCCAAAAAAAAGAACATAAGAATTCTTTAAAATTCAAAAAATCACCAGAGCAAAACCATTTGAACAAACTTGGTACAGATCCACCCATGGTACATCTCTACCAAGTTTGCAGTGAATCCAGCCACTGGTTTTGGATTTGGAGGAGGAGAAGGAGGAGGACAAAATGTAATTTACCATTGCAACCATCATTGATTTACATAGCAAGCAATAGGAAAACATGCATTAAACCAGAAATACCAAACTGAAAAATTTGTTAAAAATCGGGAGATTCACAGTACTGCCATCTAATGACGACTTTTGTCTGGCCATTCTACAAGGAACATTTCCACCAAGTTTCAGCATAATCTGAGTTTTGCAGATGAAGACAACAGAGAGAGAGAAAAAAGACAAAACACATAAAAATTCAATAAAAAAAGCAAAAAAAAAAAAAAAAAAAAAAAAAAAAAAAAAAAAATGCAGCACCATCAGCTGCACAACGAATGCCTAGGATAGGATCCCCAGATGCAATTTCAAAGCGATTAATTGGCTCAGTGGTTTCGGAGAGTTTTTTTTTAAATTTTGCAACAAAAGGAACAAAAAATGTATTCAAAATCCAAAAATCATGGGAATGTGATCATTTGAACAAATTTGGTAGAGACCCACCCAAAGTCTCAACCAAGTTTGAAGCGAGTTTGGTCTGTGGTTTTGGAGAAGTTGAAAATGTGAATTGTGGACAACAGACACATGGACGATGGATGTGTGGCCATCACATAAGCTCAGCTGACTTGTTAGTCAGCTGAGTTAAAAATGTATACTTTGAATGAATGTACATCAGTATGACTTGTTTCTTAAGATTAAAGATGCGATAGTTTGGGTGTAGCCGTACACGAACAGATACAGTGGGCCAGCATGCCTGGACCATACTCACTAATTTGTCTTTCCATGGCATGAGGCAATGGCACAGACAGGTACATGAATGGCTCGAATGTTACCGACACATGGTGGCACTCGGAACAAACCACCTGCAACACAAACACCATGTACATACAATTATATATAAATAAGAATCTCCAATTAAGACCACCTGCATCAGAAGACCATTTAGTATTAAAATCACCAACTTCCAGTCTTGTTTCTGTTTGTCCTTTTCATTCTATCCTTTAAAACCACATTCTTTAGTTCCTTCGGTAGTCTTCACAGGGAAATGCAAAAAGACGTTACACACACACACACATATACATATACTCAGACATACATACATACCTACATTTATATTCTCTGTGAATATGAAATGAGATCCTTTTTGTAACATGATTTCGTGATTCTATTTGTTTTGATAAAGCGAGAATCAGACCTGTACTTTTAATGTAAAATATAAGTCATTAGGGAACACTTACTTCCTAGTTTGTGAAATAGGACAGCAAGTTATACATTTTTCCACCTGCCAATGTGTTGTGTTTCAAAAGAAACATACACATTTCTACATAATTTTCAGAAGTCTCAACTTATTTCTTAGGGTATGGATATATCAAAAATTTCAAAAGTCAAAAGCATCCTTCTGATGAAGAGTATGGACTAACAATTCAGCAAAATACATGAATTCCCCATCTCATTTTTCAAACTTTACCTCAGCAGGGAGACCTCTGTCTCTCAGGCTCCCATGTCATTTAGTTTTGCTGCTCCTTTAATTTGCAAAGATGTTGTGAAATTTGCACATTTTTTCCCGACAATGTTGGCAACCACAGTCACTTCATTTTTTTTCCGTCTGATAAATGCATTGAAATCCACATTCAATTTGTTTTTTGCACATTAAACTTCAAACAGCAAACTTTTCCACTTAGTTGTTCCACTGTAGCTGAGCATCTACCTGCATTTCTAAGTTTGTAATATTTCACATATGTTCATTGTTCAACCTTTCCCCCTTAAACCAGCCAAAAGCGGCAGAAAAAAAATGGCAGTTAGCCAACTGTTATCTGCTTCAATCTGTTTGACTAACTTCCACAGTAATGAAACACAACTTAAATGAGAATTGTACATGAGACCTATGAAGATAATATGCCCCACATAAAGGAAAGCTGTTGACTCAGCCTTAAACTGAGTCTTAATACCAGGCATGCATACATGGACTGGTTTCCTGTCCCAACTGCATACATGCTGATCTTTGTAACCATAGTCTCTCCTAATGAGATACGGGCCACTGCATGTGCCGGGAAGTGGAATATTACTAATATTTTGGAAATAAAGAATACTTTAAGTACAGTCAGATGGAAATTTATTCTTATAACCAAGTTTAATATGAAGAATGAAATAAATATGACTTTGTAAACTTAAAATTTCACTTATTTTGTGAGAAAGGGGTATCAAGCCCTGCCTGTGACTGATGTGCCCGTGCGTCCTGTATGACTGACAGGTGTAAGCCCCGGGCTTTGTTGCGGGAAAATAATATACGCATGTCTTGTATTGAAGAGGAAAAGGCTCAAAGAAACAGACAACTGCAACTATCTTTGGTATTCAACTGGGATCTATTCGTCAAGCAGATTCATTGTAACCCACATGTGCCTTTCTGAAGGATCTGATTTCAGCTGGGAGTCTTTTGCACAGTCTACAGGATACTGCCTTCAAACTGTCACACAGTGCAAGTCATTGGCTTGAACACACAGCTTTACCAATGACTATGTGTACGGAGTGCTCTGCCAGTCCTCCCTCCACCTTGGAATTAACACTGAGTTTAAAACTGAGTCAACTGATTTACTTGGGATACCAAGGAAAGCTTTGGACCTGATGAAGCAAGTTATCTATACAGATCTAGAGTACAATTCTCTTTCAAGTTATTTTTCATTACTGGCAAAATTAGTCATTGAAGCAGACAACATTTGACTTTTAGATTGTTTTGGATACTGTAAATTGCTTTATTTTTGCGTGTATAAATTTTCACAGTTTTTGTATTTTTCACATTTCACTGTAGTTTTAATTTCACTGTTTTGGACATAATTCCCATTCAAACAATGTTAAAATACTATTTCACTGTGTTTTTATTTTCACGGTTTTGTGCCATCAGCGAAATAAGCGAAAATAAGAATACAGCGAAATTAAAGCCATTTACAGTAGTTTGACCTGGTAAGGATTGATAAAGGACTACTGTTTTGTTCCCCTCTGGAAAGGTCACCCCTCTAGTGTGGCCACTTCACACTAGCTGAGAAAATCTGCATGGTCCAATCAATTCTGTAATTTCTGCAGCTTGTAGGAGTTGTTGGGAAAGGCACAGGAGTCCCCTTACAAACCATGGCATATTTTCATCACTACATAGCTGTTAGATGTTTGATCTTGCCAGTTGGTCCAAATATCAACCACAAGCCACTGACAGAAACTATACTGTCAAATCAGAAGTTCTAGTGCTACAGTGCTTTTGTGGATGAAATTTGTTTATGGTGCACTGTGTACTTGTTAAGATGAAAGCAGCACAGCTCAAGAGATGTAAAGCCACAATTTCACTCACCATGCTCCTGAACTGGCCCTGGAATGTATCGACCACAACACTTTGGTTCTTCGACGTGTATTTTCTCCAGGCTCGGGCAGCCATCCTTATGTCCTCCTCCCTCCGCTGTTCTGAGGGCACAAAGCTGTGACTACAGTAACTGGTCGACGCCTGCTGTGCCGCCATGCTCCCTCCTTCCCCCCCACTAGTGGACTGTTCCAAGCCACTGTTGAACTTGGCTTCTGGTTGGTCCTCTTTGGTTGGGTTTTTAGCTGTATTCACCTTCCGCATGGTCTGCATTCTTAAGTTTTTTTGGTCTTCGTCAATCTTGATCCGTTTTATATTATTAATACTGCAACTTTCTGTGGTATCACTGAGAATTAGTGCTTTTGTATAACAGCCATCTGAGAATTTGTCCTTCTGATTGGCAAGTAAATTTGTGTCCTTGACCCTTTTGGCACCGTCGGTCTTGGTCTCAAATGCCAGGTTTTCATACATGTCATCAGCCTGGGCTGGTTGACAAGTTAAGTTGTCTTGTTTATGGAATTTTTTACTATCCATAGTTACAGGTACATCTGAGAACTCATCTGCAAGGACATTTGTGTTGAGGGTTTTTGTGTCTTTCATGTAAAACTCCTCAATATTGGACAAAAACATACCTTTGCCTGCATTGTTTGTGAGTACATTTTTATCAGGTTTGAGTGTGAAAGACTTGTTCAATGAGCAAGCAGGATTCATTTCTGAAGTTGAGTCCACATCTGAAACCATTATACATCCAGAGGGCTCTTCCTTATTGTTAACTGCTTCTACCACATCTTTATTCACTGGACACACTTCAAGTTTTGGATCACATTTTCTCAAATCTTCTGGAACAGTCTCCAGACTGAAAGACTTCAGGGGTTCACATGGTACACTTGAGTCAGAGCTTTGTATGGAAGCAACTGATTGGTTGCTGTCTTCTGATGGGGCCTGTATTTGGCTGGCGCATGCAAGACTTAAAGCGGCTTGGTTATTTTCTTGTAGAGGGACCTGTGATTGGCTAGTACAGGCAAGAAGGGCAGACTGTGTCTTGAGATTATTGCTGGGTGAATCTGCTTGGCTGATCACATTAAATGTAGGACTGCAACCATTTTGATCACGTGGCGTGTCCCCCAGAACAGCCTCTGGTGGTGTCACGGGACAGTCTGACATCTCTTCTTCGTCTGAGTCCTCATCTGGTTTGAAGAGACCTGCAGCTTTGTTCAGTTGCTCATGTAAGTCGTCTAACAAAAGGGCCAGGAACTCTTGACAGTCATGCTGAAACAGAGTAGCGCCCAAAGTACAGTCAATAGTTAACTTCTCCACACATTCCAGGCTATTGTCAATAAGGGGCATGGATTGTTAAATTCTGTCAAAAAATCTCTGACCTTGTTGGTGGGGAAAAGCTGTAATCACTTGTGCATGGTATGGGAATATGGATGAAAACACCAGTGGTATCTTACTTGTCTGGAAATACAGAATACTTATTGCAAGCAAATAACGTTTTTCTGCTTACATCAAGTTAAACTTATGTTTGAGATATAACTATATGACATTTTATTGTTTCCACATCTATTATTTGGCTCCAGCACCTGTTTTCCTTTTTGATGCAGACGTACATATGGATATATACAGAGAATCCTGTATGGGCGGCCCTTGAGATCACTCGTTGTCAGATTTTCATGTTTTCAGCCAAGCGAAAACATGAATATCCAACAAGTGATGCTAACGTTATCCCTAATGGGCCACCATACTGGATTTTCTTTCTCTTATGTCTAAAAAGGGCAAAGATGAACCAAATTGAAGTTCTATCTGAGAAATAAGTTTTGAAAGAGGGAGGAGTCGGTATTTTATTAAATGCACCATGGCCTCTCACTGGTTTGTCTACTGCTTGAAACCAATGAGTGACAAACCAAATGAACAATTACAATTAAAACCTTATCCTTCATATCCATGCAGGATAACCCATCAAGGATCAGCTTCAGTCACAGGAGAAAAATATATATTACATACAGCTATGTATAATCAGCACAAATTTAAGGATCTATATATATATATATATATATATATATATATATATATATATATATATATATATATACAGTAAAACCTCCCTTACCGAACACCTCTATATACTGAACACTTTTTCTCAGTCCCAATTTTTTCCCATATGCTTCCATTATAAGCAAACCTCCCTATACTGAACACCTCTGTATAGTGAACATGAACACACATTCAGCATATTTTTGTGTATACTTGCAGGGAGTAATTACTGATAAGCTGAGACTAACCAGATGAACTTCAGAGACAGGTGTAATTATTGCTTATACCAGCAGCAATAGAAACAATCCACAGACAAGCTGTTGAACACCTGGTGCCACTTCTACAGATGGCAACAACAGGGTGGCGGGTGAAAGTGTCAATGTCACTTAGCACCTTGCTCCTATCCTGTCAGGGATAATTGGACCATTTTTGGGTGTTTTCTTTAATCATTCTAACGAACAATAACTTACAAATTAAGTCATTATGTTTGTCTCACCAAAGCCAGGGGATTTGATTTCAAGGAGTACCAGTAAACTGAAATGAGCTACAGCTCAGCTAAAATAAGTGCAAGGTCCTAAGCATGTTATTTCAATATGAACATACACTATATGTTATAATGTTCTTTAATAATTATATATACATGTGCATGTATACATCTGAACTTTGCTCTATCATAGTCAGTACATCTTTCCCAAATCATAAAACAACCAAAAATCATTTCTTTGTTGTTCATTTATTTAATGATGTACATGTAGTTAACATGAGTATCTCCCCCCATAATGATCTCAGCTGGTATCTGTATAGTACGGTTGGTAAGACATGAGGCCACAACGTGGAAACCTCCCTAAACCGAACACCTCCCTATACCGAACACTTGTTCGGTCCCACAGGTGTTTGGTTTAGGGAGGTTTCACTGTCTGTGTGTACATATATATACATACTCCTGCTTGCAAAAAAACAAAACAAAAAACAAGAGCAGTATGGCAGTCATGTGCTCAGCTGACATGTACATATACCCTTGTCACTTTTTAATATTTGCCACAAAAAAGAATAAAGAAATTCATAAAAATATTCAAAAATCAATGGAGCATGTCCACTTGAACAATCTGCTAGAGAACCACCAAAGGTACATTACCACCAAGATTGAAGTCAATCTGAGTGATGGTTTCGGAAAATGTGAATTAGCATTAGAATGCCCATTGACTTAAATAGTAATCATTAGGAAAGCTGCATTTACCAATAAGTACCTGAATTGAAAAAAATCATGTAAAAACAGGAATCCACAGCATTGCCACGTAGTGAACCATTTTGTTTGAAACTTCCACAAAGAACATATCCACCAAATTTCAGCTTAATCTGAGTGACAGTTCTGGAGAAGAAGTCCCAAATAGCAATCACACACACAAAATCATAAAAAAAACCTGAAAAAATCACAGCGCCACCTGGTGAAAAAAAATTCAAAATCGGAGTCCCTAGGAGTGTTCCTGTGTGATATCAAAGCAATTGCGTGAGCGGTTTGGGAGAAGAACCCTTTTTTTAAGATTTGCCCCTAAAAAAGGATAAAACAAATCATAAAAAATCCAAAAAATCACTGAGTGCACCCAATTGACTGTCAAAAGTGCATCTTAACTATCTGAAAAGAACCCATACTACAGTTTTGACAATACTGTCCTGTAAAAAGTTCTTGAGAAGAACTTTTTTGAGTAAAAAAAAAAAAATAATAAAACAAAATTTGTAAGAGCACAGGGAGTTATTGCATCATCAGCTCTTTCACAAAGCTGGCAGAGGACCACCTGGGCAACATCTGTGTGTAAAATCAAAACACTCCACACAACCCATTTGACAATATTGCAATATATGCACTCTTTTGCTGCACACGTCCAGCAACCGCACTTACTGATACAAAGTTGCAAAGTTTAATATCCCATTGCTTCAACAAAATTACATACCCTCATCATTTTCTCAAACTTTCATTACCTGCAGTCAGACCATATTCTGATGAAATTTTGTTTAACTGTTCTGAATGAAGAAGCAGTAGAAAATGACCTTTACAGACAAAAAATCATAACAACAAAAGCTTAAAAAATCAGAACCACCTGGTGGCCAAATATGAACTACTTGACCCAGGGTGATGCTGAATGCACTAATTACTAATAGTTTAGAAGATATGGCCCGGACAAAATTTGTATTGTAGCTTGAGCTTGCTTAATGAACTTTGTTAATTAATCAATGGAAGTAATTAGCCACAGAAAACAATGCCTATGCACACCTACTGCCGAAGGTCTACCCACCATAAAAAATTCAAAGGGCTACCATTAATAGTTTAGAAGATATGGCCCGGACAAAATTTGTCTTGCTTAACGAACTTTGTTAATTAATTAATTAATGCAAGTAATTAGCCACACAAAACAATGCACACCTAATACCTAAGGTCTACCCACCATAAAAAATTCGAAGAGGTAGCATTAATAATGTAGAAGATATGGGCCGGACAAAATTTGTTTCAGACGGACGGACGGATGGTGCCCATTACCATATCACCTCCCCCACTTCGTGGGCGGGGGATCATAAGAGATAAAAATACACTTGAAAATTGGTATCAACATTTAATTGTGTGAGCACTACCATCTGCGCATGGTTACAGAGTAAATTTACCAGATAAATTTTCATTTAGATATAGCTTTGTAGGGTGGCCTTCATGGAAACGATTCATTCGAGTCTCAATGCAGTGTCGCCCTGGTCTTACAACAAGGATTAATATGTATCTCAACTGTAACATTAGACCAAATAAATGTACACTCATTCATTCAGTGGCAAAAGCAACATGTATTTTGTTGTGTTTAGTACAGGGTTCTGCCAGTACATGTGGGCACTTCCTTGTTGTAGGGTACTGACCAAAGCAACACTGCAGGTAATGTGAATGTCCAGTATAACTTGTAGAATACCATAATAAGTGGTGAGGGTGATACACATACCTGCCTGTAGTCCTTGAACTGGGGATGGTACATGCCCAGCACCTCCTTGAACTCCAGCGGCTGCACCATAGAGTAACGCCCACTCCACACCTTGTACAATAATTGTGCAAATTTTCCTGAGAAAGTTTCCATCATGTCTGGGTCATTCTTGCGGAACTCTTCGATAAAGTACTTGATGTGCTGGGAGTGGTTGAGGAGACACTGTAGACCTGAGTTCATGAAGCAGGTGTTTCCCAGGTTATACAGGCCACACACGCCAGGCTCTGCTGAGTGATCTACAAACAGCATTGACCATGTTATACTCAAACTCCATGCACACTTACAAATTGACAAAAGATAACTTTTCGTTGTAGTTATCAATGTAAAGACAAATACACCAATTACTTGTACACACTTGGTATTACAGCGGGCCTGTCTTGTACACACTTGCTATCATAGTGGGCCTGTCTTGTACACACTTGCTATCATAGTGGGCCTGTCTTGTACAAACTTGCTATCACAGTGGGCCTGTCTTGTACACACTTGCTATCATAGTGGGCCTGTCTTGTACACACTTGGTATGACAGTGGGCCTGTCTTGTACACACTTGCTATCATAGTGGGCCTGTCTTGTACACACTTGGTATGACAGTGGGCCTGTCTTGCCACATCATTACTCAACTAAGCCACATCCTGCCTTCAACTCTTTCAGCACCAAGTTTTGGACCGAGTCAATAGCTTTCCTCGGCCTACTCTGGGTACGATGCAAACTGAGTAAAGCTATTGACCTGGGCTATTCTGTCTAGCAACTATAGGTATGCTGGTACTTGACAAAAAAAGGTCCTTTAACAAAGAAGATGAATCTAGTATCCTTGTGATAATTCAGAGGATTTCCACTTAACTACTGCAACATTAGTCACCTTTGGCATGGAAAAGTTAGACACATTTTCAAGGGGCTATCTTTACTTGGGGGCTATTCATGTTATCTGTATCCCCTAGGAGAGACCAACTGTCTTTACAGACCACAATTTGGTCACGTCTATGGTGATCTGTCAAGATAAGCTTAACTTAATGGTCATTTCAGTCTTCTCAAACAGAAAACTTGCCACCACAGCCTCTTTACAACCTAGTTTGTCAGTGACACATACAGTGAAGACTTGCGACTACAAACCCTAAAAAGAAATTAAACAGAGATCAGCTGAAACTGTATGAATAACCTTGGCACACATACCAGTGCACAAAGGTTTCACTAAAACAATTTTCTGATAAACACACATGAGGTACTTGTGGTCATAGACATAGTTCATACCTGAATGGAAGTGAAATGAAATTTGTAAGACACAAAACTGCTCTCAGCTTCTGTGAAATTTTGTGTTGCAGAGTTGTGCCTTTTATGTGAGGTAAACTTAAAATGATATGAAAGGACTCAGTCTAAGAAGTAAGTGAACCTACCTTTGACATCATGGCTGGGAAATGGTTGGTCCATGTCCAAGAAACCACTGGAGACTGGGCTAGGGTAGTGGACTGCAGGAAATTAACTTAAAAGTCACTCACGAAACATTATTTAATCATAAACATATACATGTTCACAGTCCTTTCAGATAGTTGCAATGTAAAAAAAGTGGCTGCAATTCAAAGCCAAATATCTTTGCAATATTCTTTCTAAGCATAATAAACATGTGTGCACATGTATGTATGCAACTGTGAGAGTATTAAGAATCCAATGATACCAACAAATACAGTCTGGCAGTGATAACTGCTGTGTAAACAATAACATACTGTAAATTGCTTTCTTTTCACATGTATAAATTTTCATGGTTTTTGCATTTTTGACATTTCACTGTAGTTTTAATTTCACTTTTTGGGACATAATTCCAATTCAAACAATGTTAAAATAATATTTCACCGTGTTTTTATTTTCATGGTTTTGTGCCATCAGTGAAATAAGTGAAAATAAGAATACAGTGAAATTAAAGCAATTTACAGTGATGGAGATAGGGGTATGTTCCATGATTTTACAATATATCTTGAAAACTGCATGATAAACAAGAGGCCCATGGGCCTAACGCTCTGCTGGCATTGTGGCTATGTTGCACCCATTCATTTCGAAGTTGTGAGTCCTCAAGTGGCTTTTGAACATATAAAGCTTATGTACATTTAGTGTATAAAATGTCCACTAAATGACACTTTGCTCCACATGTAATCATAGCCTATTGGTGTAATTCCCGTGATGGATACTGTTGCATGTGCCATGACACAATCAGTGAGTCCTTATCTTTATGTCTTCAGTGACCTTGGGACAGAAGATCAAGGCCACCCAGATTATGTAATACAAGAGGCCCATAGGCCTGCTGCTGTGCTGACATTATATTGCCATTAATGTCCAAGCTACACCATGCCATTATAAAATCACCTCTTTCAACTTTACAGGCATGGTGACCTCACAAAAATAGGTCAAGGTCACTGATATTAGACAACATTCTAGCATTGGACGTGATCTATATATTCTATAAATTTGACAAGTCTAATCCAATTATAATTTATAACTTCTCAACGTTACATGGGCCTAACTAAAAAATTGTGGAGTGCAGAGCATTCACGAGCTGACCCTTATAATATAACAGGCCATTTGACCTTGACCTTCAACTGGGATTAAAATATTTTTATCATCCAAAATATGTGCCCCACATCCAGCTTTCCATTCATGGTCTGCTTGGTCAAATAGTGTTATAAATTTTTGAGTTATTGAAGAAAAACGATAAATTTGGTCAAACACCAAACTCCATAATAGCTCGGTCACAGTGACCAAAAAATTAAGTCACCAAGTACAGTTTTACGTACAATTTAACCAAGTGCAATTTTGAACTGGAGGCTCAATTTTCTTTGCCATTATTGTCCAAGCTACACCCTGTCATTACAAAATCACCTCTTTCAAATTTACATGCATGGTGACCTCACAAAAATAAGTCAAGGTCACTGATATTATATAAAATTCAAGCATTGGCCATGGTCCAAATGTCCTATAAATTTGGCAAGTCTAATCCAATTACTCTTTCAAATATGTGGCGGCACTAGTAACTTAGACTTTGACCTCCCGCATAATCCCACCAAATTTGGTGAAAATCCACCAAAAATTACAGATGCTATAGTGTTCACAGATTTTCATTTTTTGACCCCTATATTACATAATATTGTAAGTGGTTCCACCAATATTGAAATCAACCTAGATTTTCATACAACCTATAAGTCTTGAAAGTCATACTAGGCTAATATCAAAACTTTTAAAGTTATCACGGTCACACACCAAAAGTTTAAGGATGGACATCTCTAGTATGTTACACTTTATGGACGGACGTCTCCTTTGAAACTTAAAAGCTTCATACACTATTCCACCATACCAACACTGGTATAAACAGGTTAATAGTAATACAATTTTTAGCACTATAAAGTTGACTAGAGGTGTTATGAAGTAAAGTGTACTAAGGTATTAGCTGGAACCCACCTTTTCCACTATACTGGATGAAGATTGAAAAGAAAGAAATCCTGCAAAAAGTGAGTATGATCATGGTTTTCTGACTTAAGACGGACTACAGAAAATTCTCCAGGTGGGTTAAGTATACTTTACCCCAGGTACTTTCCCTCTTGCCACTCTAAACGCTTTGAGGACTATACTTTATCATTTCAAGCTCCATCTTGACACAATTTGACTAATGTTCTTGAGTTAGTGTTGTATTTATTAGGTATTTGGTCATATCTCTGGAAACATTTCAATGTTCAGAGTTTTGTGTAGTTGTTGTTTTTTATGACCTTTGTGTTGTACTTTATGTAACAAAGTTCTGATTCTATTGGCAAAATTGCCAAAAAGTGTGGTATTTCTAGCAATACGTATCACTTGTCCGATACAAACTTCATATGCTGACGGACGGACATGAGCGATGCTATAAGCTCTGTGACCCGTGGTCAGCACAGCTAAAAAGAATAATAATACTTTATTTGCTGGATCTAAAGTTGCAGAAATTTCCCTCCTGGCATGCACTGTTGGTAAACAATATGCGCAGGGCAAGTGGGCCATTCATTGTGGAGCTAGTTCAGGAAGACTCGTCACTGGACCAATGAATCACGTCGACCTTAATGATCCAGCACATAGGAATTTTCACATGCCATTTTTAAATACTGAACCACCAATCTAGTTGTTCAGTTTATTTTACTCAGATTTCTTGTGACTTATTTTGTCATTTCTCGAAGGTACTGATGTCTCAGGACTTTTAGACTTGGGACTGATTTTCAGAGAATTGGACATTGCATGGCTGAAAATAAAGTGTGGCCGGTGACACCAATTATAAACTTAATTGCTCCATGGCTGAAAATAAAGTGTGGCTGGTGACACCAATTATAAACTTAATTGCTCCGACCTATCTTTATTATAGTGGGACAAGCTTATGTCTCTCAGGGCAAGTTGGCTCCAACAATTTCACTGAACCTTGATCAGCTCTTAAATTTGATGGCGTAGGCTGCACAATAACAATTACAGTAATAGAGGATTTCCTATAATATTCTACAGGCAAAATAAAACACTGAATGATGTTGTTATTGGCATTGCTCATTTCAATAGTAATGATGATGGATGATTAAATAAATGCCTACAATACATTTGTGGGACAGAGTAGGTCTATAATCATTGTCAGTAGTACGAGAGATGCCAAATGTCCCTCAAAATCAGGGAGAATCCCTGAAATTAATTGACAATTTGACCAATTTATGGTGTGTGTCCCACATCAAAATTGGGTACTTACTGTTGTATTTTTTTGTCAATTATTTCATGTCCCTGATGGCCTTGACTATTTGTCCTTGAAATGACACTTTGAGTGTTGGCATCCCTGCAGTACCTGTTCATATTGGTATGCAAGAATGCCTTTTCTGATTCACCGATACTGTAGATCCCAGTCATAGCCACAGCCTGAAGCTGGTGCCATGGTGGTCAGCAGACTGAGCTACATGGTTGTATTACTTCATAAACCCAGGCTTTATCACTGCAGCACTTTGCTTTGTTGCAACTTTAAATGTCTACCAAATAATGTGGGGAAAACTTCCATCAGGTTTTAGTGGGGGAATTCACACCATTGCTCAGGGAAACTGTACTCACTGTCTGTAGGGCCAACTGGCAATACCGCTGCACAATCGCTTGATCTTTTGATCTTCAATAACACCCATCCATCACCATCACAGACACAGATACAGACACCAAAATCATGATTCACTGACAGGGTTAAGTTCCACAAGAACATTGCAGTCACCCTCACAGACAGTCAGAATTATTATCACAACAAAAAAATGGTCTTTTTACTGTTGGAGTGTAAGTTCTGTAATAACATTGCAGTGTTGAGTTTTCCTAAATACCATACTGCCCTATCATAATACAGTTTACTGTTTGCCATCAGAAGTAACACTGCTGCCAATGGGTCTCTGCTAGATGGCCAGCAGTGTGGCTTGTCAAATTAGACCAGGAGACTGATTGGCAGGCCTTGCTTCACATCACTGAGTGTCAGTACCATTTGTAAATAAACAAGATATGTTTGTAAAACATAGATGCCCCCCGCCCTCTAAAACATAGATGCCCCCCGCCCTCATTACCCTTGCCCTAGAATGGTTGCTCTCTCACTAATATGTGACCTTGGAATTTAGACCAAGGTCACCAAACTTTACATTTCTTTTAACCCTTAACAAGGACTATATATTGGTGCAGTATCCAAGTCCTAGCTCAAAAACTTCTTGAGTTATTGTGCGGAAACCACAGAAATTCTACAATCTCTCTGTGACCCTGAAAACTGGGTCAAGGTCATCCATCTTCAAAATCAACCTAGCCCTTACAGAGAACCATAAAGCTGTGCAATATAAAAGTTCTAGCTCCAAGGTATAAGTTATCATGCAGAAAGCATGAAACAATATTCAGTAAAGTGGCTCTGTGACCTTTAAAATTACGTCAAGGTCACCCACCTTCGAACTTCGCCTAGCCCCAAATATGGACTATAATCCTGTGCAATATATAAGTCCTAGCTTAAAAACCTCTTCAGTTATTGTGCGAAAACCAAAGTTGACTCAGGTACCACTGTGACCTTGGAAATTAGGTCAAGGTCACCCATCTTTAAACTTTGCCCAGCTTTTGACTAGAATAATGCATCTGTACAGCATCAGAGTCCTAGCTCAAAAACTTCTTGAGTTATTGTGCGGAAACCACAGAAATTCTACAATCTCTCTGTGACCCTGAAAACTGGGTCAAGGTCATCCATCTTCAAAATCAACCTAGCCCTTACAGAGAACCATAAAGCTGTGCAATATAATAGTTCTAGCTCCAAGGTATAAGTTATCATGCAGAAAGCATGAAACAATATTCAGTAAAATGGCTCTGTGACCTTTAAAATGAGGTCAAGGTCACCCATCTTCGGACTTCGCCTAGCCCCAAATATGGACTACAATCCTGTGCAATATAAAAGTCCTAGCTTAAAAACCTCTTCAGTTATTGTGCGGAAACCAAAGTTGACTCAGGTACTACTGTGACCTTGAAAATTAGCTCACGGTCACCCATCTTCGAACTTTGCCTAGCTTTTGACTACAATAATACACCTGTACAGTATCAAAGTCCTAGCTAAAAACATTTTTGAGTTATTGTGTGGAAACCACAGTCTACCGACCGACGGACCGACAGACATGTGCAACGCTATATGCCCCAACTTCTTCGAAGGGGGGCATAATAAATGTAAGGTGACTGTACAGTTGGCAAATCCCAGTTGTTTGTTCTTTCTTTTTAAACTCAGGTAACAGTCCCAAGTTTAACCAGTGGACAGATGGTATGCTAGGCTAAACCAATGCCACAAAAAATGCAAAAGTGAGCAAAGAAAGAAAGAAAGTGCTAATTTGGATTTTCTACCACTTTTAACAAAGGCCTATTTTTACATGCATGGCAGTAATAAATGTAATAATGTCAATGTTCATCTGTACATATTTCATCTCTCTCTCTCTCTCTCTCTCTCTCTCTCTCTCTCTCCCTCCCACCCTCCCTCCCTCCCTCCCTCCCCCTCTCTCTCACAGATGGCCAAGATTTATATACCCAAAGAGTTATGGAGACATTATACATAAGGCAAGGCAGCTAAAACCTTTAATATTATGGTCTTTCCAATTTTTTTTTCTTTTTCTTTTTTTGCTTTCCAGTTCTCCCTCCCATGAAACCTTACTGCATAAAAAGCAAATATTTTGCTGCTGTCCCTAGCACTCTTTGAAATCAGAAATTGGCCCTGAGTGGAATTTAGTTTTTGCATTTTGTTAAAGTGGTATCTGCTGGAAAGGAACTTGACTGAGCAGCTCAACCTTATCTAGTGGTGCACTAAAAGCCTGCAGGACAAAGATGATTTTACCTGTCTGCATAGGTCCCTGAGCCTCCAGCAAAGGTATGTCATCTAAACTCGAGGTCGGCAGCAAATCCATCATATCTTGCCCTGAAAACAAGATTGAGAGTTTTGGGAACCAACTTGCACCAGTCACCATGGTAACAGAGCTAAAAATATGGAAGCACCTCATATGCATTGTTTGCACAACACATGTTATTATCATACCTATTGTAGCTAGAGTAATTAGAACACACATGTGAAAATATCTCTGCTATATGTCCACAGGCTGGTGTCTTCACATTGTAGTATATAGTGCACATTGTTATTGTGGTTCTGGATTTCATAATAAACCTTTTGTGTTCCTGACTATTCATCAGTAAAGTCCCATTTAACACCTGAGGGAGCCAACTCTACCATTTCCCACTAGAACCAAAATAAACTCTACTCGGACCATTTTTTCAAAAGGAAATTAGTTACGAATGTTTTGATCTGATGATTATGAACATCACATTAGTGAAACAAAATCTCCAGTAGTTCCAAGTGTCGTACACATTGTAAACAAGCCTGGCCTGGAGCCAGTGAAGCATGTGCAATCTTGGCAGCATTGATGACAGAACCTCTCACAGGGAGTTCATCCTTTCCCCCGAATCACAATACGATAAGAGCCAATAGCTTTCCTTGGCAGGGGTTGGGCTCACTGTGCCCAACCCACAGCAAGGAAAGCTGTTGACCTGGGTGTGCATTTATGACATGTCTTATTTATCATTCTTTGCAAAAATGTTGTCTGTTAATATGAAATCTAATTAACAGTGAGTAAAGCAGATGGCAATTTACACCCAGGCACTTTTGAGTGATCTGAATGGGAAAGTGTTAATCAGGGGTCACATTAAGCGCCCGTCCTGCGTCATACACGCAAAAAATGAAGAAAAGACGCCTGGAAATCAATAAAACATTGTCATTTTGCGTCTCTGTGGACACACGCACAAAAAATGCAATGCATTTTGAATGATACAAGTTCTGCAAATATTACCCCAAACTTAGTAGGCCTAACTTTGCACCTTTGCGGTCACGGTGTTTTGCATCGTCCACTATGACCAGGATTATGCATAATACTGGTGGAATCCTCTGATGTTCGTCTTTGTATGTAACAAGCTCTCTTATTTGGTAAGAAAAAATATGTCTTGGGCATTCCTGCAAAAATTTACGTCATATCACCTCATTATAAATATGCTGAGAGCATTTCCATGTTCCTCATTGGGTGGATTAGATCACGTGCCCCTCACTGTCCAATCAAACTCATTGTTGCCCATACATGTGCCTGTCTCATGTCCGCAATGTTGGGGAGGAATAAGTCGTATTAAAGCAAAGATTATTGGACCAAGAGGTTAATTTTTTGCATCATATTTTCACCAAGGAGACTTCCATCGAATAAATCTAGATACAGCTAAAGACACGAGGGAAAATTCCTAACGGAAGGCAAGCAAAATACACAGATTAATCACTGCACAGTCACACGTGGACGAAGCAAAGATTTGCGTAAACACGATGTGGTCATGTGTTGTTGATTGGTGTCTCCTATGCGTGACGTCGTTGTTGGTGATTTTTAACAAAATTTTGTTGTTTTGATTTTATTAAATTGTTTGAATGGAACAAATCTGTATGGCAGAACAAGAGAGGAATGAAATTCACGATCGGAGGCCGAAAAAAATATTCGTAAAACATAGCGGAAAACTAGGCCTGTTCACGACAGGTTGTGTACACTCGCTTGTGTTGTGTTGCACGGCGTGTTGCTTAGTAAAAAAAGTGACTGCACCTAAGATCAGACTCTTGACACCTCCTACAGCATCAATTTTTTCATGTAAATTGAAATAGAAAGTGCACAGAAATATAAATCGTGTAATTTCTGACCATTTCATTACTTGGAATGAATCACAAAAATAACAGAGCCCAGGCGTGTTCAATATGAATGCCCCTTGTGGTGTGAGAGTTAAAAACTGCCACATGGTGTGCGATATCAGATACTGCCATAGTGACAGTGTGCTAGGGGCTAAGACTACTTCACAAACCGTATTTTGGTAGACTAGGGACATGTTACAGACTTAGTCTTAATAGCAGGTCCCTGGATAGACTGAATCCATCCTTGGTAATGAACAAACTTTTAGTACTTAAACTTGTTTACATCGGCTCATTGGTAACTTTTTATTCATAATTAGGCCTAATTATAATTATGATTTGCCTGTATTAGCATATAGACACTATGTTATGTTTGTTGCTAGGCTTAAGTTACCTGTATGTTTTATCTATTTAACATTTTTATGTAAACTCACGCATCACTGTATCTTGATCATACCAAATAAAATCAATCAAATCACCCAAAAAAGCGAAGTCTAGTCTGCACAATTTCAGACTGGACCCATCGATTCAGTCCATGGACTCACTATTTTTCCTGAAAAAGAAGAAAGATGGGTCCAACAGACCCACACTGAAAAATCCTGAATGTGACCCCTGTGTTAATCACCATTAACCCTGTGAACTCTATTTAATGTATTAACATATATGACACTTGTAAGAGTAACCATCCAATACCATAGATATAACAAGAGGCCAATGGGCCTCGTGCTCTGCTGACTTGTAATGTACATGTACATGTATTACAATGATATAAAGACTTGAAACAAAACAAGATCAGGTTGGGTGAACTGATGTATTTTTATGTCTGTGTGTGAACACAGACATATTGTTTTACCCAATATTCTTTATTATGTCTGTGTGTGAACACAGACATATTGTTTTACCCAATATTCTTTCTTTCTTTCTTTCTTTCTTTCTTTCTTTCTTTCTTTCTTTCTTTATCTTTCTTTCCGCCAGATTTTTGTGTCGTCTTAAACTCAGACACCGCGCAAGCTAGAAACTTCAAACTTTGCATGGTTATAACACCTGCAGAGAAGTTTCGCAATATCATGCTGAATAGTTAAGATTTTGAAAATTATGCAAATTAGGGCAATTAAAAAAATTCAATTGCTTCTGGCTTCCAAAGTATTCATCCGATTTTGATGATGTTGGACCCAAATTGTAGATATTGTAACACTGCACATTTTTTGTAATTTACATGTGACTTCTAAAGGTCAAAGGTCAAGGTCATTTGTACATTTGAAATATTCATTCAGCCATAACTCGGTCAATTTCCATCCAATTTTGATCATGTTGGACATAAATTGTAGCTACTGTAACACTTCACATTTTTATAATTTACATGTGACCTCTAGAGGTCAAAGATCAAGGTCATTTGGACCTTTGAAATATTCATCTAGCCATAACTCCATCACTTTTAATCCAATTTTGATCATGTTGAGCTCAAATTATAGCTATTGTAACATGGCACATTTTTGTAATTCATATGTCACCTCTAAAGGTCAAAGGTGAAGGTCATTCGGACCTTTGGAATATTCATCCAGCCATTATTCGGTCAATTTTTATCCAATTTTAATCATGTTGAGCTCAAATTGTATATATTGTTTTGATGATGTTGGACTCAAATTGTAGAAATTGTAACGCTGCACATTTTTGTAATTTACATGTGACCTCTAAAGGTCAAGGTCATTCCGACGTTTGAGATATTCATCTAGGGATACCTCTGTCAATTTTCATCCAGTTTTGATCATGTTGGGCTCACACTGTAGATACTGTAACACTTCACATTTTTTTCATTTACATTTGACCTCTTAAGGTCAAGGTCATTTTGCCTTTTGAATGTTTCATCTAGCCCTAATATGGTCACTTTCCATCCAATTTTATTAATGTTGGACTCAAATTGTAAGTGTTGCAACACTGCGTATTTTTGTAATTGTGCAAATTTTTCACACACACAGACATTCTAGTTTCTTTCTTTCTTTCCTATCTTTCTTTCTGCCAGATTTTTGTGTCGTCTTAAACTCAGACACCGCGCAAGCTAGAAACTTCAAACTTTGCATGGATATAGCACCTGCAGTGAAGTTTTGCGTATCGTTCTGAATAGTCAAGATTTTGAAAATTATGCAAATTAGGGCAATTAAAAAAATTCAATTGCTTCTAGCTTTCAAAGTATTCATCCGATTTTGATGAAGTCGGACCCAAATTGTAAATATTGTAACACTGCACATTTTTGTAATTTACATGTGACCTCTAACGGTCAAAGGTCAAAGTCATTTGTATGTTTGAAATATTCATCCAGCCATGACTCAATCAATTTGGATCCAATTTTGATCATGTTGGACACAAATTGTAGCTACTGTAACACTGTACATTTTTGTAATTTACATGTGACCTCTAGAGGTCAAAGATCAAGGTCCTTTTGCCATTTGAAATATTCATGTAGCTATAACTCGGTCAATTTCCATCCAATTTTGATCATGTTGGACACAAATTGTAGCTACTGTAACACTGCACATTTTTATAATTTACATATGACCTCTAGAGGTCAAAGATCAAGGTCATTTGGACCTTTGAAATATTCATCTAGATATAACTTGGTCACTTTTAATCCAATTTTGATCAGGTTGGGCTCAAATTATAGATGTTGTAACATGGCACATTTTTGTAATTCATATGTCACCTCTAAAGGTCAAAGGTGAAGGTCATTCGGACCTTTGGAATATTCATCCAGCCATTACTCAGTCAATTTTCATCCAATTTTAATCATGTTGAGCTCAAATTGCATATATTGTACCACTGCTCATTTTTGTAATGTAAATGTGACCTCCAGAGGTCAAAGGTCAAGGTCATTTTGTCGTTTGAAATTTTCATCTAGCCATAACTCGGCCAATTATCATCTAATTTTGATCATGGTGGACACAAACTATAGCTACATAAGCGCACTTGTCTATGTGGGCAGGGGGGATGTTCCTGATATTTTGGAAATAATGAATACTTTTTACAGGCAAATTTTAATTTCTTCTGATATCCAGATAGATTTTATTTACATTTGACCTCTAAAGGTCTAGGTCATTTTGCTTTTTGAATGTTTCATCTAGCCATAATTTGGTCACTTTCCATCCAATTTTATTAATGGTGGACTCAAATTGTAAGTGTTGCAACACTGCATATTTTTGTAATTGTGCAAATTTTTCACACACACAGATTTGCTTTCAAGCAAATCTTTCTTTTCTAGTTTTTTGATTGGGTACACAAAGCTCAAGTGATATATTGATGTGGAGAATAGATTCTCTTCTCCATTGATGTCCAAGCTTCACCCGCCCAACACCAAATCATTTCTCTCAACTCTAAATGCCTGATGACCTATAAAACCTACGTCATAGTCATCCATATTCCACAGTATAACAGTGTTGGACATAATACAATGTATATAATATAACATATCAATTTGGAATGTCCACCTAAATTATTATTTCCCAAGGTATTGAATTTTATCTTGTTCAATACATTTTGGCTCATAATTTCCATAAAACTGTAGGTGGTACCACTGGTAACTGAGATTTTGACCTCCTTTACAATTCCACCAAATATTATAAATTATCCACTAAAAATTAGTCAGCAGAGCATTTAAAAGATTTTCACATTCTGATCACTAAATTCGAAGTGCTCATATGACCTTCATCATCTCAGATTAAAACACTATGCAATTCAAAATGTGCACCCTGAATCCAGCTATCCATGCATGGTCTGTCTGTTCAAACAGGTAATAATGACAAGGCAGCTGAGCTAAAATTCAGGAATCCACAGCAGTACTATCTAGTGAAAAACTTTGCTTGACCCTTTCACAAGGAACATATCCACCACGTTTCAGCCTAATCTGAGTGACAGTTCTGAAAAAGAAGTTGAAAATAGTGAAAACACATAAAAAATAAAAAAGAATCAAGAAAAAATTGCAGTGCCACAGTGAACAAATTAAGAACTAGGAGTCCCTAAGAGTGTCCCTGTGTGATATCGATGCAATTGGATGAGAGGTTTGGGAGAAGAAGATTTTTTAAGATTTGCCCCCCCCCCCAAAAAAAATCACTGGAGTGTGACCATTTGGACAAACTTGGAAGAGACACACCCAACCTGTACGTTGCTACCAAGTTTGATGTGAATCTGGTTGATGGTTTTGGAGAAGAGGTCTAAAATGTCAACAAACACCTTAAAACACATTTTCGCTCATTATTTCTGTCCAATTACAGGTGGCACCACTAGTATCATTAGCGACTTAGACTTTGACCTCTGCCACAATTCCATCAAATTTGGTGAAGATTTGCCAAAAATTAAAGATGCTAGAGTGTTCACACGATTTTCACATTTTGACCCCTATATTACATATCATGTAGGTGACGCCACCAATATAGAACTCGCCCTACATTTTCATACGCCCTATAAGTCCTGAAAGTTATACAGTGAAACCTGTCTTGAAAGACCACCCCAAGGGATGACCAAATTGTGGTCTCCCAAGACAGGTGGTCTTTCATAGGATGTATAAGTAACAGGAAAAGGACTGAGCAAAGTATGCTGAAAAGGTGGTCTTTCAAGGCAGATGGTCTCTCATGACAGGGAGCACTGTATTGGGCTAACTTGAAAACTGGACAGTATCGCACTAACGAGCAAAAGTTTATGGACGGATGGATGGACAGGCATGAGTGGTTGAATAAGATCTGCGACCTCTGGTCAGCAGAGCATGAGCTAAAACACCACTAATGACGTGACCCATTGGAGACAACAATCAACAATACATCGTGTTTACGCAAATCTTCCTCCAAGTAGGACCGTGTGGTGACTATTCTGCGTATTTTCCTTTTCTTCCTTAAGGAATTTTCACTCGTACCTTTATCTGTGTCTAGATTTTTTCGATTGAAGTCTTTTTAAGATAATGTGAAAATTTAACATCTTGGTCCAATTATATTTGCTTGAATACTACTTGTACCTTCCAAACATTGTGGACATGAGACATGCACATGGGCAACAATGAGTTTGATAGGACAGTGAGTGGCACGTGATCAAATCCACCCATTGAGGAACCTGGAAGTGCTCTAAGCACATTTATGATAAGGTGATATGACATATCCATTCCCATTCTGGGAAAATTCAGGAGGGATACCCCAGGCATATTATTTTCTTAGCAAATAAGAAAGCTTGTTACACAGAAAGACAAACATTCGAGGATTCCATCAGTATAAAACATAATCCTGATAATATTGGATGATGCAAAACATCGTGACCACAAAGGAGCAAAGTTACTACGTTTGAGGTCATTTTTGCAGTTGTATAATTTAAAATCCATCACATTTTTTGTGTGTGCATCCATAGAGATGCAAATTGTGAATGTTTTATTCATTTCCCAGCATATTTGCTTCATTTTTTGCATCTCTGAAGCAGGAGGCACACTTAATGTGACCCCTGGTGTGTCAGTGTCAGTTCCACATGGACAGAGAGATGGCGCCACAGGACCGTTAGGTTTTCATGATGAAGTGAGTGGAAACTCAACTTGATTTCTTGGGCGTTATGCCCAGACACAGAGGTCTTGGCAATGGCGGTCAAGAGGTAAGTCTATACATACTTATTAATACTCCAAATATCCTGTATTTCTTCCATCCACAGCATTAGAAGGTTATACGTGGTCTCTATGATGAGTCTTAAATTTAGTGGGTAACAAAAAGATACTTTCACAATGCAAGACACAGTCTTTCATTGGCTTACATCTCATTAGTATATGCCAATCATGAATGTAATATTCTTTTCATTGAAACACCTAATGGCCCCCTGTGATAGAAAATTTGGTCTCTGTAAAGTGAGATTTTTTGGGGATATGGCGGTAACAAGGCTTTGACGGATGGACACCTAGATGACGACAATACCCTTCTGGCCTACATTGGACGAGAGGTAAAAATGGGGGGGGGGGGGAAGTGCGCCTATTAGGGAGTATGCACCTATTAATACGTATTCGGTAATCAAAGATTGTATGGGCAATCGGCCAGCACTGATTCCAAAAATCAATGCAGCACAACCATTTGAACATGCTTGCCAGAGACTCGCCCAAGACACATTGCTAGCAAGTGTGAAGTAGACCTGGCTGACAGTTTTGGCAAAGTAAAAAACTACATTGCAAACCAGGAGCACAAACTCCAGGTTTTACAAAACCGTGCCCTCCATATCATTAACAAAGCTGACAGATACACCCCAATTTGGGCCCTGCATTCAACCAGCAACGTGTTAACCCCACAACACCTAAGAGATTTCCACTTTCAGACATTTATGTACAAAGCTACTCATAACCTACTCCCAGATTTTACTGTATTTCTTCTAAATTTTTATTTACTGCCCAAATCCATACCCACCAAACTCAAGCTCTGACAAATAGGGCCCTGTCCATACCACGTGCAAGGCTTAATGTTGGCAGGAACAGGATTTCCATAAGGGGTGCGACCACAAGGAACTCTCTTCCCCCCAAATCAGGAATGCCCCAACTCAATCCCTATTCAAGTCCTGGAACTACCCCCTCAAAAAATAGACCCCCTTTTACCCCTTCCCAACCTCATTACCCTACATGTTTTCTGCTCCACTCATTTTCCATTTAGTGGCTCCCCCTCATGATACTGGTCATGATCAAGCTTGATCGTGACCCTCAGCTTACATCCATGTATTTTAAACTTTGATTATGACCTAAGTTATTCCTTGATTTTCCATTCTGTGATATTAACTCCTATATCTACCTGATGTGTTATACTTTTTACAGTTTCTTTCTTAGATTTTGATTATGGTGTTCATATTTACTGTTGTCTATGTTTTATAAATTTGATTTATTTTTACAAATTGTCCCTTATCCTTCATGAATTCATATATACCATTACCATCCAGGGCCTGGCGGAAGATCAGTGCTGTGTCACTATGTCACTGACTCTGGCTAAAGAATAAATAAATAAAATCAAATGATCGATTTGCATTTACACAAACAGATGGATTACTATAAGGCTTTGGACAAGATCAACAGAGTCGCCCGATGGCAGAAACTTCTGTCCAATGGAATAAATGGTGAAATTATCAGAGTCGTTCATCACTTGTATGAGGGAGCAAAATCATGTGTTACAGATGGCACCTTGACCTCTGATTTCTTTACATATTCTACAGGTGTGTGTCAAGGAGACAACCTGTCTCCACTTCTTTTCTCAATATATCTGAATGATCTACATCATTTTATAAGTAACCAATGTGATGGACAGGCTGAATTGACAAAAAATACCAATAACATGGATCCAGACACAGAAATCTACCTGTCTCTTAATGTAAGCTGATGACACTGTCATCCTAGCAGCCATACAAAAAACTCTCCATGGAATGTATGACTACTGCCAAAAATGGGATCTAACAGTCAATGAAAACAAAACAAAGGTAATGATCTTCTCCAGAGACAAAATTAGGAAATTGCCAGAATTCAAATATGGGCAGTCAAAGCTGGATGTAGTGTTCAACTTTGTATACCTATGCATGAAACTTAACTACAATGGAAAACGTAAATTAGCTCAAAAGTATGTAATTTGGTACAGCAGGCCTCAAAGGCCATGTAGTCTGTGCTTAGGAAAAGCAAACAAATGTGCTTACCCATCAAAATGCAACTTGAACTGTTCAACACTATGGTAGTACCCATATTGCTCTACGGGGCAGAAACATGGGGCCCAAAGCTCTGTGATCAAGTGACTTCACTTAAAATTTTGTAAAATGTTGCTGGAGGTCAAGTCATCAACACAGTCATGCATGGTATATGGGGACCTTGGGATATACCCCATTGATGTGACCATAAAGACTAGGATGCTGAACTATTAGTACAAGGTTTCCCATCCTTATAATACATGTACGAAAAAAGATACCCAGTATAATGTATAAACTATTGCACAAACTAGACATAGAAGGCATCTATATGTCACCATGGTTTCACTTTGTGAAGACCTCCCTATAAAACCTTGGAATGTCATCTGCATGGGACAAACAGTTACATCAACAACCCAACTTTAAGTGGCTTTCCAATGCTGTCAGGCAGCACACCCAGGATCAGTACATTCAAACCTGGCACAGTGATATGTTTCAAAATGAAGTGTGTCTGCACTACAGAATGTTTAAAGCGAAGTTTGGATATTAAAAGCACTTAGACCTGCTACCTGCAAAGTTAATGAAGTTTAGATTATCTAACCACCACCTACCTATTGTAAAACAAAGATATGAAAATATATACCCAGGCATGAAAGAACATGTGATCTATGCAACTTAAAGGAATTGGGAGATGGATTCCATTACATCTTTAATTGCTCATATTTCAAGAAAATTAGAAAAGACACTCTCAAGCAGAAGTTATGGAAGCACCCAAATGCAACAAAATTTGAAAGCTTTATGGGATCTCAAGACAAGTAAGTCTTTTTGCCACAGTGTGCATTTATTAAAACAATAATGAAAACTGTAAAAAAAGTTGAAATTGGAACATTGCATACAATGGAATGGACAGTTAACCCATTTTTTTTCATAATTTACATCTTTGTGTATATATTTTTATATATAGTATGTGTAACATGTACATAATCTGCTGCATACTCACGTACCCCTATGGGGTCTTGGAAAATAAACAAACTTCAAACTTGAAGGGAAAAGGGTTAAATTAGGAATAAAAAGTACTCATATTGCACACATACCTGGAGGGAAATTATCCACAGCCCAAGGACTACCTGTCTCTGTCTCCGAAACAGGGATCTTCTCAGAACTGTGGGCTTGTTCTCCCATATCAAGGTCTTCAGCTGTCGTTGATGCCATTTTGTAGCAGGTGGGCTGGATAATTGAAAATAGGACACACATGTAATTATACAACCCCACATCTGTCTGACCTACAACTTACTCTATTTCCATGCTTAATAATGATGTCAGGTAATTCTGCATAAATACTCAAGCACTGTTAAGCATAATATTTAATGTACAGTCAAACCTCATCACAAAAACACTGTGATATCTGACAAATTCATACTGCAGTTTGGCAACAAAAGTTTTTTTCAAAAGAAACTGTAATTTGTTTGTTTTTTTTAATCAGTTTTAGGACTCCCTTATATTCATGACCATTTTGAAAAGAACTTGTTTGGTCATTGATTAATAGCCTTGACTGCACTGTACTATCACCCAAACCTGTGTAGGCTTAGACTCAAAACAATTTGTCCACTTTGAACAAGACTTTCTGTTCTTTACCTCCCAACTATTGTACCTTGTGTCCTGTTGATCTCACAGGCTTGTTGATGTCAGTAACACAGATGCTCTTCTTAACAAACAGCAACTGAATATATGCATGTCCCATAAGTCAGGTCATCACACACCATAGTTTTTGATAAACCAGTCATGGGTCACTGCGGCACACCACAAAATGTTGACAGACAAAACGTAATGACAAAAAGGCGTCAGGTCAATTAGTTGAATAGATAAGTGGTCAACAATACGTTGTTTTTTATTGTTCAGTGGACAAAAGGTGGAATGATGCTACATGCGTCCGATGTTTGTCACACTCACACACGGTCACAGTCCACATCACTGCCCCCCCCTCCCTTCAGTGATTTTTTTATAGCAGTGCCTTATTCCGTCAGGAAATCGGTGGTGGATTCTAAAGAAGCCTGCAAAATTAATATTACCCACCACTCAGTCAGTGTTTCCTTGCAAGTTATAATAACAATAATAATAATAATAATAATAATAATAATAATAATAATAATAATAATAATAATAATAATAATAATGTGGCTCTCCACTGGTCTGCCACAGTCCTGTGTCACTGTGTCACACAGGTGGCCTAGGGTTTAAAAAAAAAAAAGGTGGGGGAAACCATGGTAATCCTTATCAGCTTGTGCTGCCATGTTTTCCAGGACCAGAGCCGAGGCATAGGGTCCACCACCCACTCTCTCACAGCTGTGGTGGGCCCCTGGTCCTGGGTATATACCCCTACACTCATTGCTTGTACTCTAAACAAAAACAAACAAAAAATCCATCCCTCACACATCCCATCCCCGCCTCTAAGGCTAAGGCTTTTCCCATGGGAGCCTTTATAAGGGCTACCACAATTCCATTCCCTCCCCTCCCTGTACTCTGGGATTCTAATTTAACCTGTTGCCTTCTAACTCTATTATTTCATTCCTTTTCTCCCAGCATCCTACCAGGTAGTCCTGTACATTTTTATTACCTTTCCTGCCTCCAGGGCTCGACATTAAGGCAAGCCTGAAAGCCCGGGGCAACCAAGCTGGATTGTCGGGCAACTAATACCTTTAATGAACGCGCCCGTGTCGGGCTACTGCTTTTTTTACCGGCTCAAAAATCATTTTGCCACTATTTACATCGATCGCCGTAACTCTCATGCCACTTCCGCTTGACAAAGCATGTTTGTTAGCTTCCGTAAGCGCTCGCACGTTCGTTAGCTTCCGTAAGCTCTCGCGTGATAACGAGTGGTTCCAAGGATGCATTGACCTAAGTGACTTGGAACCCCAATCAAACACGTGCTTGCCTGCTGGAGCACGTGCGACAGACACTGACGAAGTGCATGCCAGATCCATTTTCCCACGGTTCAGAACGAGGTCAACATGGTGCCCAAACAACCACACGTGGTGGCAATGAGAAAATGCCGAGTCTTATTTTGATACATAACTTATGAATTACGGTGAGTTAGGCTCCACCGAATGTGTAGAATAAAGTGAAGACAGTGAGTAATGCTGTCAAAGCAATTTTATGACAGTTTAAGCTGGTTACTTCGCAAACGAAGGCTCCGTACCCGGCGATAAACTTTTTCGAGTTATTTGTCGTATGTACTACAACTAGATTTTAATGTATTCATTTGAACTAGGTGCTGTTACTGTATATTGAGATACATGGCAGGCAATCTTGCAATAGGATCAGATAATTTTTGGAATTCATGAATCAGTTTGATACTTTATACTGATAATGTTTTTCAGGGATACACATCCTAGTCACTTTATTACCTTCTCATCATAGAGGATATTATTTATTTTTGACTGCATTAACAGCGGTTGGAATTTTTCAAGTTTACTAGATTATCATTTTTATGTAGCTAATTCTGCTGGGTGCTGTATATTGAGATACATGACAGGCAGTGTGTTTAGATATTGGATTGAATCAGTTAATACTGGAAATGTTTGTGTGTGTGTGTGGATACATAACATAGTGTGTTAATTTATTCTTCTTGTAGAGCACAGTAATTTATTTAAGAGCATAATTTATGTTTGACTGTATTAAATGCTACAGTTAAGATGTCTAACTCTCCACAGGTAACTTGTCACTGTATTTCCTTGTCCGCTTGTTCAGGGACCATTCTGGAAGGACATTAACCTTTGCTAAAAGGAAAATCCAAGCAAAATTATTGAAGCATGTACCCAAGATGTTCAGTACTAGATATGAAAGTAATTTTGTGCCCAACATTTAATCATGCATAATCTACAATGTACATGTAAGTGTGTGTGTTGCGTACAGTAATTTGTCCTTTCAGTATCCATGAAATAAAAAAATTGCCTTTGCAACTATTTTGTGTTTCTTAATCTTCAGGCATGTGAGAGTTCAGATATTTAACTGATTTCAGATATTTTGATCAAAATATCCCATTTTATCCTATGTTAAATCAGATAATTTACTTTTAAGCTTCCCCAATTTAGCGAATTTCAGATATTTTTCTAATTGACCACTCACATGCCTGATGTTTGCAAACTGTTGAGTTTCTTTTGCTTGATAGTCATCAATGCAGAAGCAGATTTCATCATTATGCATCTTTTTAAGTGTATATTTAGTGCTTTGACAGGACTCTTATTTTAAGCCCAAGTCCCCTCCAAATGGCAGGAAAATGCATATTTTAATGTCTTTTTAAAAAAATTTCTGGGGGAGCATGCCCCCGGACCCCCCTAGCAGGGCTTCGCGGCTAACGCCGCTCGCAACGCTGAAAATGGGGCAACTGATTTTGTGAAGGGGGCAACCAATTTCTCTGGCCCAGTAGCCCTGGGGGCAACCACAAAAAATCCTTAATGTCAAGCCCTGGCCTCCCAGAAAGCTACCTTTAATACCTAAAATCCATGCTATATGTTTCTCTTCCTCTAAACACTGAACCTCTTCTAAACCCTTCTAATTGCAATCTTCCCTGTGCAACTTTCTGAAAAAATCTTCCCTTATCTCTCTACATGCATCACACCACAACAGCCAATGATCCATTGTCTCATCTGCCTCTTGTCTCCACACCTTACACTTTCCATTACTACCTGTTGTCCACTTCAGTTTTTCTCTTTTCTAGATTGATTACTCCTGTCCTACTTTGAAAAAGAAGCTTGGATCCCTTCCTTCCATCCCAACACACACTTTTTTTTGGCTTTTCTAATGCCTTGTATGCTTTCAATGTACTTTTTTCCCTGACTCCTCTAAAGTTGCCAGTCTTCTTTCCATCCCTCTGTAACAGTCTTACCTATGTGTACTTTCGAATCATCCATCTCATCATATTCATAGTAATTCATATTTCTCTGTTAACCTGTCAATGTCTTTGACCCATTTTGCTTTTTCCTTGACTACCTCATTGTAAACTTTCCTGCACCATCTGTCTTCACATATTGCTTGTAAATACCCCCAGTACTTTAACTTAGCTGTGGCAATCCTATCTGTGATTTTATTCCATCATAACTCTCCTAGGACTGCATCTGTTGCTGTACCCGGTATCCATTTCCCCATCTCATTCTGTGCTTTCTCCATCCCTGGATCAGTAGTCACATTAAGGATTTTTCAGTATGGGTTCGTTGCACCCAACTTTCTTCTCTTTCAGGGAAAATAGTGGGTCCATGAACTGAATTGATGGGTCGAGTCTAAAATTGTGCAAACTGGACTTCATTTGATGTAATTTGATTGATTTTATTTGGTATAATCAACATACATCAAAATGATAAAATAAATAAAACATGCAGGTAACTTAAGCCTAGAAACGAACATAACATAGGGTCTATATGGCATGCTCACGTAGGTAACTCATTATTCTAAAATTTAAGATTGAATAAAAAGTTACCAATATGCCAACTTGATGTAAAAGGGTCTAAAATTTGTTGACTGTACCAAGGATGGATTGAATCTACCCAGGAACCTGCTATTAAGACTAAGTCTATAACACATCCCTGGTCTACCAAAAAATGGTTGTGAAGGGGGCTTACCCCTAGCACGCTGCCACTGTGCCAGTATCTGGTGCTGCACACTGTGTGCCACCGGACAGTTTTTTTAACTCACACTTGCACAACAAATGGCATGCATGATTGAACATGCCTGGGCTCTGTTGTTTTTGCGATTGATTCCACATGATGAAATGGTCAGAAATTACATAATTACATGATTTATATTTCAATGCACTTTCTATTTCAATTTACATGAAAAATCTGATGCCATAGGCGGTGTTAAGAGTCTGATCTTAAGTGTGGTCACTTTTTTCACCAAGCAACACTGTAGGCCTACAAGCTGTGCAACACACAAACGAGTGTACACAGCCTGTCACGGGCATGCACCCAGGCATGGTTTTCCGCTTTGTTGATCATAAATTTCATTCATAGCTTGTTCTGTCATACAGAGTTGTTCCACTCAAACATTTCAATAAAATCAAAACAACCAAATTTTGTTAAAAAAAACCCCCACCAATAACCACATGACCCATTGAAGACAGTGATGAAAAACATCGTGTTAGTCCTAATGCAAATTTTCGCTTCGTCCACGTGTAACCATGTGATGACTAATCTGCGTATTTTCCTTGCCGTCCGTAATGAATTTTCACTCCTGCCTTTATCCATGTCTCGATTTGTGCGATGGAAGTCTTCTTGGTGAAAATATGATGTGAAAATTTAAAATATTGGGCCAATAATCTCTGTGCAATACTACTCGTACCTTCCCAACATTGCGGACTTGAGACAAGCACATCTTTCTTGCGCAACAACGAATTTGATTGGACAGTGAGCGGCATGTGATCAAATCCACCCAATGAGGAGCTGGGAAGTGCTCTCTGTGCATTTATAATTAGGTGAAATGACGTACACCCATTTCCATTCTGGGAAATTTTTGGAGGGATACCCCAGGAATATTTTTTCTTAGCAAATAAGAGAGCTTGTTACATAGAAAGACGAAATTCAGAGGATTCCATCAGTATAATACATAATCATGATATTGATACTAATGATAATAGTCGATGCAAAACACCGTGACCACTTGGGGTAATCTTTGCAGTTGTATCATTCAAAATGCATCGTGTTTTTGTGCGTGTGTCCACAGAGACGCAAAATGACAATGGTTTATTAATTTCCAGGCGTCATTTCTTTATTTTTTGTGTTTATGACACAGGACGCAAGCTTAATTTGACCCCTGCTGGATATCTTCCTCACTTACTGAAATCACATCTAAGCCATACATCATTCCTGGTATTGCAACTCTATCCCATAATACTCTTGCTGTGTATGCTGTGTTGAAACTGTTCAGTGCGGTACCTTTAATCATTCCTTTTGTCAGATTCACTTTCTGTTTAATCTTCACCACCTGATATCTGAACATGCCTTTACCCGTTGCTTTTATCTTAACACATACGTATTCATACTCATCAACCTCCCCAATTTAAATTAATTGTTCCCTACCTTCTGGAATTTGGAACTGCCCAATTCTCCACTTTTTATTCCCATCAGGTTTCTTCCCAAGAGTCATGACTTTACTCTTATCCTTACTAAATTCTAACCTCCATTTATTCCCGTATTCCCTTGCTATGTTCAGCATCTCTTGGTAGTTCTTCCTGGGACTCTGCCATGAGTACAATGTCATCTGCATAAAACAGACCTGGAATTTTTAGATCACCTACCCTTATTCCCTTATCACACTCCGTCAACTCATCCCCCAACTCCTTAACATACAATGTGAACAAAATTGGGGACAACACACATCCCTGCTTTAGGCCTATATCCAGACGTACATTCTCTACTTCTAACTTTCCTACTGAAAATGTACAGTCTACATTGTACATCTTTATAGAGCACTTTTAGAATTTCTACCAAATCCTAGTCCACTTAAGTTTTTCCCATACAGCATCTCTCCATACCCTGTCATAAGCTTTCCTCACATCTAAGAAACACATGAAGACTTTCTTTCAATGTGAAGATGTGGTCACCTACCCTTCTACCTGGTCTGAATCCATTCTGAATTTCTCCCAGAAAACCGAGCCTTCAACTATTCTACTTAGTCTCCACTACATTATCCTACTGAATATTTGGCCCACATTTGATGAAATCGCAATGCCCCTACACTGGTCCAATTGGCCTCCTGGGCCTTTCTTTGGGATATATGAAATCCAAAGTCTATTCCATTCCTTTGGTACTTGTCTTTTCTCAATGGCCCTACTGAAAAGCAACTGTAAACTATCTTCAATTTCTTCTGGCCCTTTCTTTATGAATTCTGTCAAGATATCATCTGGTCCTGGAGCTTTGCCTCACCGCATCTGTTCAACTGCCATTTGAACTTCTATACTTCTGATCCTACAACACATCTCTGGATCCCATTGATCCTGTGTGTACTCTGGTTGACACCCTGGTACAGTTCCCTGATCCCACTGAGGGTTATGGACTTATTCCCAATGCTCCCTTAAAGCTTCCTATATTTCTTCCTTGTTATCTACTCCCTTTTCCCTCTGTGCATAATTGCCAGTGCTTTATTCTGTTTTCGTCGCTTAACCTGTTTTGCAAGTCACCTTTACTGGACTCAATGACTGGTCAAGAACACGATGACAGAATTAATCTCAAATGATATAACCTAGAGAAATAAAAAAACTGTCACTTAACCATCAGCGTTTACCGACTCTGTTCTTACAATAACGTTTAAACCATGGAGGTGTTGCAGCTCTCACTGTAATCCAGGAAGAAACAACACGAGAGGCCAGTTGGCTGCCAGTTTTTTTTTTTTTTTTTTTGACAGACAGAAGGGATCTGTCAAAACTTTAATTTCCTGTTCTGGTAGATTTATTTACGATTCTGTACACTGATACTATTATACAACTATCTTTTTACGCATACTCACTGTTTTCTTGACTCCGCAACACCCACAGGCCAAAATATCTGCGTTGTTTTATTGAGAAGAACGACACTTTCTTTTCCAGTCCATTGTGGTGTCTGGTACGCATGTGCGAACTTACGGGAGAAAGCCACATTCACGGTCATTCAACAAAGCAGCTACCCATACATTTGAATTTTAGGCCATGAGCCAGAGGGGTTGGTCGGTACCATCTTGGGGGAATCATGCTCATAGTATTTTTTGTGAAGGTCGATCAGTAGAGTAGGAAAACATGTGTTAGCATTGCAGCAGTGGTAGCTTTTGGATTTTATAGCCACTTCAACTACCCTACCCTGAAATGAACGTTTTTTAGAACAAGAACTCTATTAAAGAAGGTAATCTGTTGTTATCAACCAATTGTCACAATTTTTGCAGTCTCAAATCTTAGTTTTGGAACTTTTGGCACATTTGGTAACTTATCTAGCTTCTGAGAAAGCACTTGTATGGTTTTGTGTCATGGAAGTGCATCAGAAGTGTTATGTACTTTTACAATTCCTGTACCCTTTGATGAAAACCGTTTTTAGAAAAGTTGATGTACATTTTACAGTCTAGGGAAATATATTTATGGTACATGTGCTCAAATGCACACCAGTATAGTGGCCGCATCACCAACTGACACAGGTAAGTATGTATATATCAATAAATAGGACATCAAAACCAATAGAGGGGAAAAATAGATTATTTATTTAACCCCACCCCTAAAAAATCTGAGCTTTCAAACTTTGGCGCTGTAACTTATAAATGTTTTTTCTGCTCATGAAAGAAGTGTACTTTGATAGGATCAAAAATATATAAACATATAAAATACTGTGTCTATGATCGGGTAAATATTCATATTCCATTATATATATATATTCATATAAACATGATCACCAACTTGTGGACTAATCCATATACAGAGGTTTCAAAGTCGCCATATAACATCCAGTATTTGATACTTAAAACCAATAATTTTCTGTCTTCACAAATAGACTAGTGTCTCTTTAGGGGGAAGTTCACTGCTGGAATATGTGTGACGTATTTTAAGTTCATGGTAGGAATGTACACAGTGAGTTCAGCCAATTTTATAGAAATGTTTCAGAACACCTTATTATAGTACACAGTCTGTTGTGTCACCTTACAAAATGTTCTGATGTATAGACCAGACATAACCAAGATCATTCTAGGAAATTAAAGTCTGATAATCATTATCAATTTCCACGTCTTCCTCATCCTCATCTTCACTTTCTTCATCATCTGAGACACGTGCCTGGTTTTCACAGTCAGGAAGCCTACACATATCTGTGCATTTTAGTCCACTTGCCATACACTCACAGTTTGGGAGTACACAATTCCTTGGACAGACACGATTAAAGGTCCAGGACAGCTTCAGAGGCAGGTGGAACATTCATCCAGTCTACCACTAATTCCTCAGTGACTTCATACCTTTCAAGCTTCCACCCTCTACCAACAGGGCTTGGCACTTGTAGGTTCTGCAAAAGACATCTCCTCCATATTGCAGCCTGGTAGTTGGCTCGCTGTATATGTTTTTTAAGGCAGTCTCTACATAGTGGAAGCTGGTGACTTTCTATCTCACCTTTGCTGGCACAGAAAAGACGATATCTCAGATCATTGACATTTGTAGTTGATGCCTGTGGTGCATACAGAAGACATGTAAATACCTCAAGTTTTTTCACCAACTCAGGGTCTAGATCCCAATCTTGACCTAATTCAATGAAAATGTCCTGGAATTCCCTGTTGGTGTTGACTAATTTCAAAGCACTTGCTTTGCCTTTTCCGGCAAAGGCACTCACAGTATCACAGCCAGTATAAGCGTGCATTCCAAGGAGAGCCCTACACACCACCTTGCCAAAAATTGCAGCAACTTTGCTTGTATCATTGACCATTGTGCGGGTTCTAGTGCCACATTTCTGGTAGAGTGTGGCCTCTATTTTGCCATTAAATGCCAGAGCCAAGATTAAAACATCTGTATCATCACAGCATATGACTACTGCTTTATACCCTTCTGAAGCAGCATGGGCAGCATGGAGAAGTAGGCGACCATCTGCTTCTTCCTGGTTACACTGAAGATCTGGCACTTCCTCACTGCCTTGGAAAGTTATTTTAGTACATTTGTCATTCACTGTTGCATATAGAACTTTTTCTTTTAGTTTTTTTTTCTGCAATGTGGCTTCTTCCATTCTTCGACTATGAAGGAAATGAGGTTTGTCTTGTTATTGACCTTTGTCAAAAAGCTCTTCCATTGCCTCACAGTCTGGTTACTTGATATACTCTGCAACTGATGCCCCGTCTCTTCATCTCGTACTGATCTCTCACTGTTTTTGATAGACTTTTCTTCATATGTATCAAAAACAGCATCTATTCTGTTACTTTGAGCTCCTTCTTTCAGGGCCATGGGCAAAACTGTCTCTGCAACATCTCCAAAAGTAACCTGATTACCTTTTACTCTTTGGACTAGGCTTATTCCATCTACTACTGTAGCAGAGTTTTCAGGGATTTTTTCTTCCGGTGAGACATTTTTCTGCCAAGTTGTGGCCAAAGCAGCTTTATTAGTCTTTCTCAGCAACCCCTCTGGGTTTGACAAAGCCCATGGTAATGGTCCAAGGGGATGGCAAAGGATATCCTCCATCTTGAGATTGCGCCCCTGTGCCATGCCAATGATTCGACCAAATAGAGACCTGTCTGCTTTCAACACAACCATTCTCCCTTGTGCTTCCACAGTCTTGTTTTTACACAAGTTACTGAATGTCTTCAGTTTGTTAGTTTTCATTGTATTATGGGATTTTTGTAAAGGTGGGTCATTTTGTAGTCTCTCTTCTTTGAATGTAGCATAGTTTTGCTCACCAATCTCAAGTTAGAGGCAATATCTCAGAATGACAAAACCGTTCTTGACAACATATTTGAAAGCCAGGATAGTTTCAAAGTTAAGGGGGTTTTTTGTACAAAGTCAAAAGTTTGCAGTAAGTACACAAATATTTCAATATTTCTGGATTTCTTCCTAATGGAGTGTTAGAATTGGAACAAATCTCCTTCATGTGATACCTTTTTTGACATAAATCACATCTTAAATGCACTGGACATGTGTCTCTGAAAAAATATGATGCTCAGGCACTTCATTCGACGATATGTGCTATCACCCCTTTATATCTTAAATGAATGGCCCCTTAAAATATGAAATTTTGTTTCAACTGTTTACAAATTCATAGATTTTTTTAATCTATTCTCATAAAGGTAACAAGCTAATGGTATTTCAGACAAATCTGTTTTGTATTTTAATTCCACAAGCAAATGATAAAAATGAAAAGCATCATATTTTTCTTGACACTTTTATTTTGGGGCTAGGGCTAGGGGTAGGGGTACAAGTAGTTATGATAAAATGGTATTTTCAAGTATACATTTTCATCAAATGCACTTTATTGATTCAACTGCTGATTAAATTTGCTTTAAATCCATATATTAAGACACAGATATTTTTCTCTGTTGAGTGTGAATGACCCAAATTTATGTATTGAGCATTTTACAAAGCCACAAGTTTGATTTTACGTGTCTTGTAAAGGTGATCTCATAAAATGTGGGATAACACAGTAAGGCTACCACAGCTGCAATGCTATCACACATTTTCTAACTCCAGGGATGCATACCTTATCAAAAAAACCCATTAGCCTTATTCCCCCCATATGGTACCGGTGACCAAAATTTTGGGTCTAGCTCATAGCCTATTTCTTTAAATGAAGTGTTGCCCACGAGAAAGCATTTATGTCCACATATAGGAAATAGTGTCCCTCCAGACCTATAAATGTAGCGATTATATGTTTGACTACATCACCCTTTCTAGCATAATTTTTTGTGTTAATTATGGAGCACTTAGAAGTTGATTATCTCCACAATTATTGTGAATAGAGGTGCCAATCCAACTTCAATTTATAGGTTTGTGACATAGCCGCATAGGCGAGTATTCAAAATTTAAATCTGGAATAACATAAAAACTATTCCAAATAGAGATGCCATGACAACACGGTTAAAGTGGTGTGGAAAAAGTTCCTACCACTTTAACCGTGCACCGTGGCTTTCTCCGAGTTCTTCGGTTTCCTCCACTAGGCAAGGTAGGAAGTATACGCCAACATCTGTGCCATGGAGAGTGACTCGATAAGTCAATGCTTGACTTCTTTCACAATCCATGTAAAACAAATGTGTCTATACTATACAATTAAATGATTTATGACATGGCCCATCCGATGAAACATGAACCAAAGTTATAGCATTTTAATTTGTGCTCATTAGGTGAATACACAAAATTGAAATCCTGAACAACTTAAAAATATTACAAACTGAGGTGTTATTCAAACTTGGTTTAAACATATTTATTGCAAAAACAATTGGCCAACAGGCGATGCCTATATGAAGGCCTCTTGTAAAGAGTTATTCAAACTTCAATTGGGAGATTTGTTGGAAAGCTACGACAAATAAATCTTGAATCAAAGTAGTAGCAGTTTGATTTATGCAAATTAATCAAATACACAAAATTTATTATCATCATCATCATCATCATCATCATCATTATTATTATTATTATTATCATTATTATTATAATTATTATTATTATTATTATTATTATTATTATTATCATTATCATTATCATTATCATTATCATTATTATTATTATTATTATTATTATTATTATTATTATTGAATAGCTTAAAAACTATAATACATATTGAGGTGCCCTTCCAACTTCAATTTGTACGTTTTTTACATAGCCGCATGAAAAAAATATTGTTGCAAGAATTAAATAAAGACTGAACAGTTAAACTTTTAAAGTTTTCTTGGCACAGATATTGATTTGCTGACAAGCAAATCACACTTTTCTAGTTATTCCACAGTTCCTCAAGGGATAAAATTATTAAGTCTCTCGACTAGGGAAATAAGTATTTTTACCGCTCTCAAACCATGGAATACTCATTGCATATACACGTGATCCCATGAAAAGGAGATATTTGCGCACACATGAACCTAGCAATAGTAGGTCATGATAGCTTACGCTTACATGATTGATAAATTTGGATGTTTATATAGGACACATTCATTCCAATCATTGGAGCACAACATTACTTTTTATTCTAGAATATACAAGATGAATATTTTAAAATATCAGCATATGCAAATTTCAAAGTAAGATATCTGTATCACATTACTTAATGCTACTGCTCAGGTTTACATGGCTTTTCACGAAAACTATACCGAAATACAGAACTGGGAGTATTTTAGACTTGCACAAGTCCCTGGTGCATGTCCCTTTTTTCCCATCCCGCGGTCCCACCCAGAAGTGCGACACATTTTCCCCTCCTCAAAGTTAACTGAATAATATTATGCCAACTACACGGTGTTATTAAGTAGAGCCTACTGTTATTATTATTTTTTTTTTATCTGGTCGACACTGCCGCCTTGCCGGTTTCAACAGTAGCAGCTATTGAGTCCTGGTCAGTTCTAATCCCATCATCATTGCGAGTGGAAAGTGGTCTTCAATGAATGCATGGCTAGTCATTGGCCACTCAAGCGAGACAAAGCTGACGGTCTCCCTCCGGCTGCCAACACCAGGCACAACTTTTGGCCCGCACTGGGTGTCTGGGTGTCGGGGAAGATCTGGAAAGATGGGGTTTATCGTAATTGCACGTAATTATTACTCATAGATACTATACTTATTTTAACATACGAAGATTATTTGATTGATAATGAGGATGCCTGATTATTTGTATATATTTTGGACGCATCATGGAATTCCCCCCGTTCCGTTGGTGTCCCCGATGTAAAGGGGAAGTTTTCCTAATTAATTATTAATTTTTTTACTGCAAAACAAATAAGTTCGTTGGTATCTTACATACTGTGCCTCTGAATATTCGGAGAGTTGTCGTTTCACATTCGTCAGATCCACTGGGGGCAGCGTAATAGGTGCACTAAATGCTCATCCTATGGTTCAGAAGCTACAATCAGCTTATTATTCATGATTGTTTGTCTATTCACTATTTTGGATTAATAAATGTAACAATTCCCAATTTGATAAATGAGGAATACTCTTGTAGGTGGCAGTAATGGTTCAGAGGTCATACTTTCATGATACACAATTTCCTGTCAACAATCACTGGCCAATAAGGAATGTCTAGTTTGTTTATACACAGGTATCTCCACTTGTAAGTATTAGCAACTAGGGTACTAGTACTTATGAACAGTGGCGTCATCTAGGAGAAGATCCCCCACTGAGAACGATAGACATGCAAGTAGACTAACCGTGAATGAATGAATGAATGAATGAATGAATCAATGAATGAATGAATGACTTTATTACTGCACCATAAATACAATAAATGGTAATCTGTAACTCAATACACTATACAATACACTATACCACAACAGTACAATACAACACAGTACATTACAACAATCCCTGATACGAATGCCTTAGGGGCAGCTCCCCCCCCCCCAAAAAAAACCCAGCTCAAAGTACTGTAGGTTTTAAATGACGTTAGAGTACTATATTGTACCCCTGATTTTCACTGTTTCCGATATAAATTTTGTAAATTGCCATATAATTTCAATTTCG